>CM066037.1:352946462-353266544 GCA_033557465.1 Ichthyophis bannanicus
GCATAGTGGTCTTTTGGTGTGTAGGTGTCTATTGTGGAGTGGTAGGTAATCTCTGAGGTGTAATTGGATTATGGAAATGACGTGGTGTGTAAGATGATCTTTGTTTGTGTGTAGAGTATTGGTTTTTATTGTTAGCAGTAGCAGGCTTAGTATTGTGTAAAGAGGGTTGTGTTGATTTCCATGGTGTAGGTAGGGAAGGTTTGCTGGGTAGTTTTTATGAAGGTGTGGTGGAGAGGGCTAATGTTTCTGGGGTGATGATTGGTATTGTGGCTAGTGGATGTTGTGGATTCAGTTGGTTAAACAGGTCTATGGTGACGTTGGTCAGCTAGTATCGGTATGTTCAATATAGCAGTCATGCAGTGATGGTTAGACACAGTATAGATAAAATATACAATATATTTGATTCTGTTATGCAATGAGGCTGCTGTGTGCTGCTTGAAGGAGGTTCTTGTGCAGCTATCTAAGATATGGAAGGTAATGGAACTGTAGTATATATTTTCTTTAACAGAGCATATGATATTATACGGGATTATAAAGAGGATACAAATGGGGTTTAGATATCAGTCTTTGCTATTGTTTGAGATAATGTTGATGAAGCAGGAACAGGAAGGCAGAGTTTCAAGCACACAGTCTCACCTCCCCCGATGATGGTGGATGCTGTACTTTCAGATGGTTCAGGAGCAGACTGCAGGAGGGAGAGGGAGTGCTCTGCTTGTTTCCCTTTTCAGGTGTGCTTGCAGCCCCAGGATGGTGAAGCAGTGCAGGAAGACACAGTTTCAAGCACACAGTCTCACCTCCCCCGATGATGGTGGATGCTGTACTTTCAGATGGTTCAGAAGCAGGCTGCAGGAAGGAGAGGGAGTGTTTTGCTTCTTTCCCTTTTCAGGTGTGCTTTCAGCCCCAGGATGGTGAAGCAGTGCAGGAAGACACAGTTTCAAGCGCACAGTCTCACCTCCCCCGATGATGGTGGATGCTGGATTGCTTTCAGATGGTTCAAAAGCAGGATGCAAGAGGGAGAGGGAGTGCTCTGCTTGTTTCCCTTTTCAGGTGTGCTTGCAGCCCCAGGATGGTGAAGCAGTGCAGGAAGACACAGTTTCAAGCACAGTCTCACCGCCCCCAATGATGGTGGATGCTGGATTGCTTTCAGAGGGTTTAGGAGCAGGATGCAAGAGGGAGAAGGAGTGCTCTGCTTGTTTCCCTTTTCAGGTGTGCTTGCAGCCCCAGGATGGTGAAGCATTACAGGAAGACAGAATTTCAATTACACAATCTCACCTCCACCATTGATGCTGGATTGCTTTCAGATGGTTCAGGAGCAGTTTGCAGGAGGGAGAGGGAGTGCTCTGCTTCTTTTCCTTTTCAGGTGTGCTTGCAGCCCCAGGATGGTGAAGTAGTGCAGGAAGACACAGTTTCAAGCACACAGTCTCACCTCCCCTGTTGATGGTGGATGCTGGATTGCTTTCAGAGTGTTCAGGAGCAGACTGCAGGAGGGAGAGGGAGTGCTCTGCTTGTTTCCCTTTTCAGGTGTGCTTGCGGCTCCAGGATGGTGAAGCAGGAGTGGGAAGGTAGAGTTTGAAGCACACAGTCTCACCTCCCCCGATGATGGTGGATGCTGGATTGCTTTCAGATGGTTCAGGAGCAGTTTGCAGGAGGGGGAGGGAGTGCTCTGCTTCTTTTCCTTTTCAGGTGTGCTTGCAGCCCCAGGATGGTGAAGTAGTGCAGGAAGACACAGTTTCAAGCACACAGTCTCACCTCCCCTGTTGATGGTGGATGCTGGATTGCTTTTAGAGTGTTCAGGAGCAGACTGCAGGAGGGAGAGGGAGTGCTCTGCTTGTTTCCCTTTTCAGGTCTGCTTGCAGCCCCAGGGTGAAGCAGAAGCAGGAAGGCAGAGTTTCAAGCACACAGTCTCACCTTCCCCCGATGATGGTGGATGCTGGATTGCTTTCAGATGGTTCAGGAGCAGGTTGCAGGAGGGAGAGGGAATGCTCTGCATCTTTCCCTTTTCAGGTGTGCTTGAAGCCCCATGATGGTGAAGTAGTGCAGGAAAACCCCGTTTCAAGCACACAGTCTCACCTCCCCTGTTGATGGTGGATGCTGGTTGCTTTCAGATGGTTCAGAAGCAGGCTGCAGGAGGGAGAGGGAGTGCTCTGCTTGTTTCCCTTTTCAGGTGTGCTTGCAGCTCCAGGATGGTGAAGCAGGAGTGGGAATGCAGAGTTTCAAGCACACAGTCTCACCTTCCCGATGATGGTGGATGCTGGATTCCTTTCAGAGGGTTCAGGAGCGGACTCCTGGAGGGATAGGGAGTGCTCTGTTTATTTCCCTTTTCAGGTCTGCTTGCAGCCCCAGGGTGAAGCAGAAGCAGGAAGGCAGAGCTTCAAGCACACAGTCTCACCTCCCCAAAGATGGTGGATGCTGGATTACTTTCAGATGGTTCAGGAGCATGCTGCAGGAGGGAGAGGGAGTGCTCTGCTTGTTTTCCTTTTCAGGTGTGCTTGCAGCCCCAGGATGGTGAAGCAGAACCAGGAAGGCAGAGCTTCAAGCATACAGTCTCACCTCCCCCGATGATCATGGATGCTGGATTGCTTTCAGATGGTTCAGGAGAAGACTGCTGGAGGGAGAGGGAGTGCTCTGCTTGTTTCTCTTTTCAGGTGTGCTTGCAGCCCCAGGATGGTGAAGCAGTGGCAGGAAGGCAGAGTTTCAAGCATATAGTCTCACCTCCCCGATGATGGTGGATGCTGGATTGCTTTCAGAGGGTTCAGGAGAAGACTGCTGGAGGGAGAGGGAGTGCTCTGCTTGTTTCTCTTTTCAGGTGTGCTTGCAGCCCCAGGATGGTGAAGCAGGGGCAGGAAGGCAGAGTATCAAGCACACAGTCTCACCTGCCCTGATGATGGTGGATGCTGGATTGCTTTCAGAGGGTTCAGGAGAAGGATGCAAGAGGGAGAGGGAGTGCTCTGCTTGTTTCCCTTTTCAGGTCTGCTTGCAGCCCCAGGATGGAGGAAAAGGTACAGCGAAGGGCAACCAAAATGCTAAAGGGCTTGGAAGAATATTCCTATGAGGAATGGCATAAAAGATTAGTGCTTTTAGCTTGAAGAAGAGAAAGTTGAGGGAAGATATAAATAATGAGCAAAGTAGAATGAGTAAACGTGAACCTTTCTTTCTACCTCCCCCAACTGCCCTTCCTCCTCTCTCTGCCTCATCCTCCTCAATGTAGTGGTCTTCCGGATCTAATTCCATTCTCTGCCTTATAAGACCTTTTCTAGGGGATCCTTGACTGCCTGAAGCCCTTGTTGCCTCCCCTCTGGTTCTGCTTTGATGAGACAGTGGCTTCTCTTCCTCCTTATCTCCCTCATCAGAGGAAAACACCACTTTGGGTAAATCTTCCTCCTTGGTGGTATCAGCTTTCAAAATATTTTCCTTGGGGCAATTTCTCCAAATGGATTAGTTTTACACATAGCATGACAGGGATAAACCTGCGTCCTAAACTACAGTATGTAGAGTCTGATCTCAGTCTCTCAAATTTGCTGCTAACCTTTCCCGTAGAATCTGCATTGTGCCAAAGAGAGCTTCCTTCTGGAGTTCATAAGATGCAACATAAATAGGCAGCTTGTCAAAGTGTGATTGGAAATTCCTCTTATATCAGGCTTGTGGCTCCCAAAATGATTGGAAGTATGTCTGTATCTTTCTGCCACATTTCCTTGATCTCGGACTTCATTTCTTGATTCTTCAAGATCTTTTCCTTCTTCACACGATTCATAGAATAATCTCTTGGAATGGACACCTCTATTATCATGTTCTGGTATTTTTTCTGTTTTACCATTATGTCAGATTTCCTCACATCCAGCTTCTTATTCATCAGAAAGAGAATGTCCCAAGTTATCATAGCTTCATCATTCTCCATAATTCTCCGAAGGTCATGAGCCCAGTGCTTTTCCAGAATGCATAATAATGTTGTAGTATTTACAAAGTTTTAAATGGATGAGGGGTGTCATGTTGTGGCTTTCTTTATAGAAATTTTCTCCATCAGAACTTCACAACCAGTTACAAAATGAGTTAGTGTTTCCAACTCTTTCTTACAGAATCTGCATATGTCTGTTTTACCCATTTGTCTGTTCATTGTGAACCATCTCATCCATAATCCACTATCCTGGATTGTAACTATCAATCTCACATCCTTAGATTTCATTTCACCTCTTCTTAATCATTCACATGCCCTGGTTTGATTGAGAGATGACTCCACTCTATTTGTGCATTTGCCACTTATTGCTTCTCTTTTGCTGATCCCTGACAATCATAACCTCTTCATTCTCTGTAGTTCTCTTAGGGTCATAATCCTAGTGCTTTTCAGGCACAGTGATGTTGTAGTGTTTACAGAGTTTCCAATGTATAAGGCATGCTACTTTCTTGTGCCTTTCTGTTTAGAAATTTTTCTGCCATCAGTACTTCACAGCCAGCTAGGAGGTGAGTCACTATTTCCAGCTCTTTCTTACAGAATTGACATATGTCTTTTTGCCAGTATTTTCAATGTTTGCTGTAAAAACATCTCATCTGGAATCCACTGTCCTGGGCTGCAAATATCAATCTCTCATTCTCTGGTTTCAGTTCACCTCTCCTTAACCATTCATGAGTTTGTTCTTGAATGACAAAGAGTTGCTACAGTAACAATCTGTATTTCCCACTGCATTTGTGTATTTGCCACTTGTTTTTCCTGGTTTGCTGATCTAATTCTGTGAAAAGTTTATTCTCATTTTTTTTTTTTTTTGCAAATTCTGTTGCTTCTTTCCTTATGTGTGCTTGCCCTGTGAGGCATATCATACTTCAAAAATCCACCAACTACATTTCTGTACCTACTTTGAGAATCTGGCTTAAATCTAGACCCTTGCTGACTTCCTATATTTCAAAGTCTTGCTTCAGTATCTCCTTACAGTCAGCCATAGCATTGCTAAACAACAATACTACTGTATGTCAGTCTTACAATTTCTCTTGCCTCCAACCTTTGCTGTCTCTTGGCAACACTCAATTCTCTTCTCAAAGTATTACTGCACCCCCCCCTTCCCCCCATCTCTCCTTCACTCCCTGCAGGCACTTTGGCTGACTACTTCTATGATAAGTTCACAAAATTAATCTGGAGATCTCCATAGCACCACCTTCACCTCCATCTTGACCTCCTCCTTCTTCACTCAGAAATCCTTCCTTCAACCTCTGTCACCTTTTCTTCCTTTTCTAATATCACTGAGGAGAAAACTGTAGATCTTCTCTCCTCTTCTACTGGCTCTTCTGATCCTATTCCCACTCATTTACAGTACTAAGCTCTATCTTTCTTGCTGTTATCCCCTCCCTTTGTTACATACTCAACCTATCAATTTCCACAGCATCTGTTCCTACAGCCTTTAAACATGCTGTGGTTATACATCTCCTCAAAAATCTTTCTCTGGACCCTACTAGCCCTTTCAATTATTGGCACATCTTCCTTCTCCCTTTGGTATCCAAACTACTCAAATGTGTCATTTACCACCACCATCTTGATTTTAGCTGCAATAAAGTTAATTTGAAAAGGAAAGACAACCTGTGAGGAGCCCGCCCCCAATGACATCACTTCCTTTGGAGCTGCGATAACCGAAGGGCTTCTCACAGGTTTTCTTTACTTTTCAAAGTAAGTGTATTGCAGCCACTGCTCTGTACAAAGCAGAAGCAGCAGCTTGGGCAGGGGGGGGGGGGGGTGGTGGTGTGAGTGAACCAGCAGTGGAGGGGGGTGGTGGTGTGAGTGGACCAGCAGTGGAGGGGGGGTGGTGTGAGTGAACCAGCAGAAGGGGGTGAGTGAGTGACAGGGAGGTGGGTGAGTGAACCAGCAGGGAGGGGAGGGGAGGGGGGTGAGTGAGTGAACCAGTAGGGGAGGGGAGGCAAGTGAGTGACCCAGCAGGGGAGGGGAGGGCGAGTGAGTGACCCAGCAGGGGAGGGGGGGGCGAGTGAGTGACCCAGCAGGAAGGAGGGGTGGGGTGGGTGAACCAGCACTGAGAGGGGTGGTGGGCGAGTGAAACAGAAGGGAGGGGGGGCGATTGAGTGATCCAGCACTGAGGAGAGGGGGGGGTGAGTGAACCAGTACTAAGAAGGGGGGTGCGAGTGAATCCTCCGTATTTTTGTGGGTGGGGTGGGGCAGGGGTGGGACTGGTGGCGGAGAATGGGTGGAGCATGGCGAACCACAGATGTCGGGTTGTTCTCTGTGAAAAAGTTGGCAACCCTAGTATCACATGATGCAAAAGCACCTATAAAAAAGAGTGGGATGCATGTGTTTAGTGATCCAGTTATTAGTTCAGTCCCTACAGTCCTCACACATGATTTCCCAGTCAGAATACTGGGATGAAAGGCCATTTTTTGGAGAGTTGGTGCTGTTGGGGTGCTGCATTCAGACATGGCTTTGTGCTAACAGCTGCCTTGCACATCAGCTAATCCTTAGTTCCTGTATCCAAGTACCCAGCACTTCTGTGCCTAGTAATTGACTCTACTCTGGGGGGAAGGGTGCTACATATGCCCAGAAAGGACAGAACCTTATGTTGGAGCTCTGTGTGCCTGCAATACCTATGCCAATGTGATCAGTGTCGTCTGCATTTTTCAGGTATAGGGAGGAGGGGCTCTATCTGACAAGATGCATGCCTGCATACTTGGATTGTTACTATGTGCCGTTTTAATTATAAATGCAACATCATTTCTTCTTTGTCATTAATTTCTGACATAGTATACCATGTGATCATCTGATTCAAAGTGTCCAATGCCAGTCCATTTCAGTTTGCTAAACACCTAGCAGATCAGGTTTTACACATTCCATTGCATTCTTGACCACCTCCAAGCTTCCTTTGTTTCATGATTCTTATGTTCCATGTCCCAATATGTAAGACATCTTTGGAGCTTCTATCTCTTATTTCATGAGCAGCTACATCAGCAGTCAGATGTCCTGAGGGCTTTGATGCAACCCACATCATGAAAGGCCTATAGACCTCGACTTCTCCCTTCTTAACACCTGCCTTTCTGGCATTGCCGACTGGCTGGGTACTAATCTCTTGCATCTTAACCCTGCCAAAACCCTCAGCAATATGGTTTTCCTTTTGACACTCCTCCCCCAGCACTCTCCCCTATTCTTTTTGATGCCCCTGTCCCACTAGTGTCATCTATGCGCTACTTCGGGGTAATTCTGGATTCAGCTTTATTTTTTCAAGATCATATCTGTGCCTCCCATTTCTTTCACCACCAAATCCATGCCGTTCGTGATATCTTGCCCCCAACTGCCCTTACCAATCTTCTGCTCACTCTGGTGATTTCTCGGGTTAACTATTGTAATATCATCTTTGCAGCCCTCCCTCAACATCAGGTCTACTGCCTTCAACTGGTGCATAACACTGCAGCATGTATCCTTTCACATACCACTTGTTTTGCTCACATCATGCCTCATCTCATCAACTTGCACTGGCTGCCTGTCTCTCACCATATCACTTATAAACTTCTGATTCTCACCCATTAGGCTCTCCATACTCACAACCCACAATACCTGGCTGACTTACAGTATCGCTCCGTGCCCCACAGTCTTTGCTCTGTTCACAATCATGGTTTGCACCTCCCATCTCTGGCTGGTTCCCATCTGGAACAGACTTGCCATGCCATATTTTTCTTTCTGGCTCCTTCCCTCTAGAACTCACTCCCCTCCCCAACCTCTACCAAGAACAGTCCTACCTCATATTCAAAGCCCTTCTCAAAACTCTGTACACCACCCTGATTTTATTAAGGGCAGCTAATCAAGCTTCAAAATAAAGATAAAGATCATAAATATTGGCTTTACTCTGAAAAGTCTTCACCTCAACCCTAGTAGACTATTGAGAACCTTACAACTTGGGGGTCTCATCTTCCAGTCCTATATCACAATTTGTTTTGTTATGACTGTTGTCACCGCCCCTCTCTCCCAGAGGCCTCAGCGTGGGTTAAGCGAGTGGGGTGATGTGTTCCTTAAGCTTGTGAACTTGAATTTGAGGCTTTGCAAAGCCTCCTGGGAATTGTAGTTCCGTGGCTTAAAGAAAAATAGTTGTGTACACGAATGGTAAGGTTTCAAAATGGATTTATTCCCTTCCCAGGGTTGGAATTTTGACCTTTAGAACATCACAACAGAAAAGTCCATACTTCTGGTATAAGGTAACAAAGGAACCAAACAACTTAGGCAATGCTTATCTTCAGCTTAACAGAAAAATGAAATACAAAACAGTTTTCCTCCAAACTTGCTTTTGGACTGTTTTTTCTCTCCTGCAGCAGTGGTTATAGCAAGACTAGCACAAGGATTGTATATTATCTGATACCGTGTACGTACAGTCCATATAGGTTTCAGTGTCTGAAGTTGGATAAAATTCACATTGCATTTCATGCACGTTATCCTCAACTTCCTTCGGGGAGAACTCTGCCTTTTGCTCATTCACAGTGTTCCCATCCCCCAACAGCTTAGCTGAACTCAGGTGTTTTGCATAAAGCTCTCGGTCAGCTCTCTCACACAACTCTTGATACGTACAAGGGCTATTATCAAACTCCTCTGCAAAGCTATCTGGAAATATTCTTCTGTCTTCCAGCCACTGCTTATCCAGGGACCTTTCTTGGCTATAATATGGCTCCCTGTAAAACTCTTTCCTTTTAGTTTGCCTAGGATTTCTTACAGGCAAAAAACTCCTCTTCAGAACAACAAGTTTTTCCCTTCCACTAGATTCAGTGCTAGAGGACTGAGACTGTCTTCTCAGGGGATTTAAAAGGTATTGCTTGCCTTTAGGAGAGTGGAGTTCCTCTGTGCTTTGTCCAGCCGTGTATTGCTTTCTCCGGCGTGGAATTGCCTGCTTCCTGGAGTCAGCGTGGCTTTCACAGCTCCCTTCTCTAGATGAGCCTTCCCAGGTAAGATAGGGTTTTTCCTCCCTTCTCTTATCCTGTCTTTCACCTTTTCACCTTTCTCATGCCATTCAATCCTTTCCGTCCTCTCAGACCTTGTTCTGTCTGACTTGGTTCTTGCTCTCCTGGTGTCCTGTCCCCAGTTCTCTCCTCTCCCCTAACTAGAGGATTTTTAACTGTGTTGCTTTTTTCCCGGTGGCTGAAACTCCACTCCCCATCAGCTGTTTCTCTTTTGCTAATGAGCCATGTGTTAGCTCTTGGCTCGGGCGTTCCCTAGCACTGAGTGACCTCATTTGTTTGGGGTTTCTATGCCAACCCTTCTCTCTGTTTTGCTCTGAGCTGTCAAACATGCATTCATTCTGATATGAAGTCCCTGTTTCCATGGGCTCTGATTCTTGTTCCTTATGACAGATCCCCCGCCTTAAAATATTACGTGCTGCCGGACTTTCCGTCGGACAGTACGTAATCCGGGAGAGTGCGTCGGCGTTGCCATGGAGCCTACCCGCCCTGTGCTGTATCGTGAAATTGAAAGCCTGTAGCGCTAAATGCCATCTTGTCAGTCGCGCGTTGGAATTCCTCATCTGATTTAACCACTTTAACGGGGCGTGGTCCTTTATAAGGAGGAACATCCTACCCGTGAGGTAGAACCGAAATGCCTCAACCTCCCATTTAATGGCGAGGCATTCCTTCTCAATGGTGGAGTAGTTCTTCTCGGCCTTATTAAGCTTCTGGCTTAGATAGGTGACCAAATGCTCAACCCCATTGAACACTTGGGACAAAATGGCTCCCAACCCACTCTCAGATGCATCTGTCTGCACCACGAAGGGAAGACTGAAGTCTATCCCTCTCAATACCGGGGCGGTGCAGAGCTTTCCCTTGAGGGTGGTAAAAGCTACTTCAGCTTCCGGAGTCCATCGGACATTATTAGGGGCATTTTTTTTAGCATTTCAGTAAACAGAAGGCTTTCTTCTGCGAACCGAGGGATAAACCTCCTATAATATCCGATAAGCCCCAAGAAACTTCATACCTGTTTCTTTGTGACGGGACGGGGAAAATCCCGTACACTCTCGACCTTATTGGCCAATGGCCTCACTATCCCCCTTCCCACTAAGTGGCCTAAGTATTTTGCTTCCTCAGTGGCGAATACGCACTTTGCCGGGTTAAGGGTTAAGCCCGCTTTGCGTAATGCCCGGAGCACAGCATCCACTCTAGCAAGGTGTTGGGGTCCACGTAGTGCTGTGGATGACTATGTCATCCATGTATGCCAGGGCATAGTCGTGGTGGGGCCGTAACACCTGGTCCACCAATCGTTTGACACGTGGCTGCCGCCCCGTGCAGCCCAAACGGCATTCGCCTGAACTGGTATAAACCCGATAGGGGTGCTAAAGGCCGTTTTCGGTTTTGACTCGCGAGTAAGGGGTATCTGCCAGTACCCCTTAGTTAAGTCTAAAGTGGTCAGGTATCTGGCCTGGCCAATTGGTCTAGTAGGTCATCAATGCGTGGCATAGGGTATGCATCGAACTGCGAGATATCGTTCACCTCGCCGGAAATCGATGCAAAACCGAAGCGTCCCATCAGGCTTCGGCACCAAGACTATGGGACTCGACCATGGGCTATGGGATTCCTCTATTATCCCCATTGATACCATCTCCTTAACTTGCCTAATCACTTCTGCCTTTTTTTGCTTCGGGCATTCGATAGGGCCGCTGTCTAATCGTTCGCCCCGGTGTTGTAATCACCTCATGGGCGACTAGGTGGGTTTCACCCGGCCTCGTGGTTAGAACATCCCTAAATCGCCCTAATAGCTGGTTCAGCTCCTGTTGCTGTGGCATGGATAGGCCTATACCTAACCTCGGCTCCGATTGTTCCCTCCAATCGGAGGTCTGGGGGCCAAGGTCCTCCTCCCGTTTCTCTTCCGCTAGGGCCGTCATCCCTTTTATTTCTCTTTGCCACGTGGAACCGAACCCGTCGGCCGCCCTAGTCGTGGGGGTCACTCTGGGACCTCTTCTACTATAGGGAATCCTACCCTTTCACACACTAGTTGGTAATCCGGTCTCCCTCCTGGATTTTAAAATCCCTGTCCCCAAAGTTAAAATAAGGACCTTTAGTAGGCCCCGATAATCGGGGTCTATCACCCCTGCTCCAATATCGATGGAGTTTCTTTTACTGCAAGACCGGATCTGGGCGCTATTCTTCCGTAACACCCTTCCGGTAATTTAATTTGTATCCCTGTATTAACTAGGGCCTTCCCTCCTTTCTCCACCACCACATTTTCAGCACTAAAAAGGTCGTAACCTGCCGCCCCAGCGGAAGCTCTTTGTGGGCTTTTTGCCTGTGGCATCGCCTTGCAAAATTGCAACACAATTTGGCCTTCCCTGGAGGTACTCCCTTATCTCGTGCCTGGGTTGGACTTGTAACCTTTTTAATTTTCTCAAATAGGGGCGCAGGAATTCTAGCCGTTCAAGTCTTCGTTCCTGTCGCTCCTGTTGTTGAGGAGTGCAGGCCTGTGGCCTAACCTGTTCAGGCCTTTTTCCACTTCTTTACAAAAGGGGTGGCCAGTCACGCCCTAACACAACTTCATGAGGCAATCTCGGTATTATGGCCACCAAAAGTGAGTGAGTAGTTCCCAACCCTCTTACTTTTACCATGTGTAATGAATAAGGGGATGACGCGCCATGCACACAGCGCACACGGACTTGGCCTTCCGCTTGACTCGGGGGCGACAAGCGGCGCTCCTTGATGGCCTCCCAGAGCCTGGAGGAAATCATGCTCTGGTCGGCCCCCGAGTCGAGCAGTGCCTGCGCTTCTACCCCTTCTATCTGAACGGATAGTAAGAAACCATCTTGGGCAGGCTCATCCACTCCAGACATAAGGACAGTTCGCACATCACACTCCCTCTTAAAATGCCCTGTTTTCCCACACAAATAACATTTTCTTTCGTATGAAAAAACATCATTATCATTTCTAGGATTTACATTTTGCATGTCATACCATTTTCCTTTGGGATCCTTTCCCCTTTTACCCATAGCCAAACCTGCAGCCTGCATTACCCCACACCCTGAGGGGTCAGCTATCTGGGCTTCCAGAAACCAGTCAGCCAGCATAGCTGCTTCCTCTGTAGACTGACAGTTTTGTAGCATGAGGTATGTCCTCATTTCCTTAGGCACAGCTTGGACAAACTGTTTCCAAGACTACTGTGTCTAAATGGTATCCAAATTTTTTCCCTCTGGAGTTAACCACTTCCAGGCTAAGTTTCTCAAACGTTGCTGCAACGCTTTTGGGGTCTCTTGGGGTTTCAGGCGGGCTTCTCTAAATAGCCTCCTGTAGTGAGATGTAGTGAGCCCCAGCCTATCCTTCACCGCTTTTTTAATCTCATTGTAATTAGCGGCAAGGGTGGCTGGCATGGCTTTTATAAGCCGATAGGGCTTCACCCGTTCAGTGAGACCGCAAATCTAGTAGCCCATTGCTCACTAGGCCATTTTAATGCTCCCCCAATGTGTTCAAACGCGTCAATGAAATCGTCTATATTGTCATTGGGACTTAATTGTCCTAGCGAAAAACATGACTTGCGTTTAGTCCACTCCCAGGTATCACCATGGGATCTCCGGTCGGTTGTTCCTGCGGCTTGCTCAGCAGTGCCTGCATAGCGTCCAACAGAGGCTTCTGTTGCTCCCTCATTAGGACAGCGTTCTGCTCCTGGAGGTGTTTCGCTAATTCCACCTGGCTGTCCCACTGCTGTTTCATCCAATGCAGAACATCCCTGGCTTCCATCTCTCAGCACCTGTAGCAAAAGAGAGAAAACAGAAAAAAAAAACCCAAGTGCGGCTCCCCTTTTCTTTTTAACCCCACAGCGCCCCCTTTTCCTGCACAAATCCTCCCACGCTTATGCCTAGGTGACTTTACCTGAGGCTAGTGTAGAGGTCAGCATTCAGGAAAGGTTACTGTGTCTTTTCTTGCTTCTGTGAGCCGTCTGTTTTTTTCTATTTGCTTCTTTATGGTCCTCTGGAACCGTAGTTTTCCTTGCTGCGTTCTTCTTTGGGTCAAAAATCCGTAAAACTACGCCAGATATGTCACCGCCCCTCTCTCCCAGAGGCCTCAGCGTGGGTTAAGCGAGTGGGGTGATGTGTTCCTTAAGCTTGTGAACTTGAATTTGAGGCTTTTGCAAAGCCTCCTGGGAATTGTAGTTCATTGGCTTAAAGAAAAATAGTTGTGTACACGAATGGTAAGGTTTCAAAATGGATTTATTCCCTTCCCAGGGTTGGAATTTTGACCTTTAGAACATCACAACAGAAAAGTCCATACTTCTGGTATAAGGTAACAAAGGAACCAAACAACTTAGGCAATGCTTATCTTCAGCTTAACAGAAAAATGAAATACAAAAACAGTTTTCCTCCAAACTTGCTTTTGGACTGCGGTTATAGCAAGACTAGCACAAGGATTGTATATTATCTGATACCGTGTACGTACAGTCCATATAGGTTTCAGTGTCTGAAGTTGGATAAAATTCACATTGCATTTCATGCACGTTATCCTCAACTTCCTCCGGGGAGAACTCTGCCTTTTGCTCATTCACAGTGTTCCCATCCCCCAACAGCTTAGCTGAACTCAGGTGTTTTGCATAAAGCTCTCGGTCAGCTCTCTCACACAACTCTTGATACGTACAAGGGCTATTATCAAACTCCTCTGCAAAGCTATCTGGAAATATTCTTCTGTCTTCCAGCCACTGCTTATCCAGGGACCTTTCTTGGCTATAATATGGCTCCCTGTAAAACTCTTTCCTTTTAGTTTGCCTAGGATTTCTTACAGGCAAAAACTCCTCTTCAGAACAACAAGTTTCCCTTCCACTATATTTAGTGCTAGAGGACTGAGACTGTCTTCTCAGGGGATTTAAAAGGTATTGCTTGCCTTTAGGAGAGTGGAGTTCCTCTGTGCTTTGTCCAGCCGTGTATTGCTTTCTCCGGCGTGGAATTGCCTGCTTCCTGGAGTCAGCGTGGCTTTCACAGCTCCCTTCTCTAGATGAGCCTTCCCAGGTAAGATAGGGTTTTTTCCTCCCTTCTCTTATCCTGTCTTTCACCTTTTCCCCCTTTCTCATGCCATTCAATCCTTTCCGTCCTCTCAGACCTTGTTCTGTCTGTCGTGGTTCTTGCTCTCCTGGTTCCTGTCCCAGTTCTCTCCTCTCCCCTAACTAGAGGATTTTTAACTGTGTTGCTTTTCCCGGTGGCTGAAACTCCACTCCCCATCAGCTGTTTCTCTTTTGCTAATGAGCCATGTGTTAGCTCTTGGCTCGGGCGTTCCCTAGCACTGAGTGACCTCATTTGTTTGGGGTTTCTATGCCAACCCTTCTCTCTGTTTTGCTCTGAGCTGTCAAACATGCATTCATTCTGATATGAAGTCCCTGTTTCCATGGGCTCTGATTCTTGTTCCTTATGACACTGTGCATATATTGGGTTTTGGTAGCAAGATAGGAAAGGAGATTGCCAGGTCTTTAAGAACATAAGAACATAAGAAATGCCATATTGGGTCAGACCAAGGTCCATCAAACCCAGTATCCTGTTTCCAATAGTGGCCAATGCAGGTCATAATGCTTGTCCTGGGCAAACAGTGGATTTCCCAAGTCCTCTTTAACACTAGAAGCCCCAAAATGCATTAAAATTGACGCAAATGCATCTTCAAAGTTGTATACCAGCGCCACTGCTAGAACCATGTCAGTCATGTTCCATGACTTTGTTAACAAGGTCAAGATGTTCAAATATGTGCATTGAAAATTAATGACAGATGCACCACCTAGCAGGAAAATGAATTTATACCTAGAAGCTCCAAAGTACGTCAATTGACACACTCAATTGTCTTGGATGCATCAATTGACGTACTTTGGGGCTTCTAGGTATAAATTCATGTTCCCACTAGGTGACACATCTCAATCACTGTTTACAGTTTTACTCTGACATTACAAACAATAAACACACGATGATGTCATGTAATGATGTCACATACTGCACGTATTTAACAAATAAGTAATTTCACATTAATTCACATCTGCATTTCATGCTAAACGCAGTCGTTGTGATAATGCGTCAATTGAGGCACTTTGGGGTTTCCAGGTAAAATTCCTTTTGGGGCTTCTAGTGCTAATAATGGTTTATGGACCTTTCCTCCAGGAACTTGTCCAAACATTTTTTAAACCCAGCTATACTAACAACTTTTACTATATTCTCCAGTAATGAATTCCAGAATTTCATTATGTGTTGAGTGAAAAAATATTTTCTCTTATTAGTCTTAAATGGGTTACCATGTCTATGCAGCACTGCGTACGATGGGTAGCACTATAAAAATGCTCAGTAGTAGTTGTAGTAGTACATTGTAGCTTCATTGCGTGTCCCCTAGTCTTTCTACTTTTTAATGGTATAAGCAACCAATCTACATTTACCTATTCTATTCCATTCATTAATTTATAGGCCTATATTATATGTCCCCTCAGTTGTCTCTTTTCCAAGTTAAAAAGCATTAACCTTTTCAGCCTTTCCTCATAGGTGTATCCTTCCATCCACTTTACTATTTTGGTGGCTCTTCTCTGTATCTGTTCTAATTCTGTTATATCCTTTTTAAGATATAGCAACCATAATTGCACAAAATATTCAAGGTGTGGTTGCACCATGGAACGATGCAAAAGCACCATAATATCCTTGATTTTATTCTCCATTCCTTTCCTTATGATTCCTAGCATTCTATTTGCTTTCATGGCCACCGCTGCACACTGGATGGAGAATTTCAACGTATTATTCACGACGATGCCTAAATCTTTTTCCTGGGTGGTGGTTCCCAATGTGATACCCTGCATAGGTTGAGTTGTTGTTTCTTAGGTGCATAACTTTGCATTTGTACACATTAAATTTCATCTGCCATTTGGATGTCCAGTTTTCCAAGGTCCTCATGCATTTTTCACAATCTTCTTGCATTTTAACAACTTTGAATAATTTTGTGTCATCGGCAAATTTGATTACCTCACTTTTTATTCCTATTTCCAAGTCAGTTATGAATATGTTAAAAAGCAGCAGGCCCAGCACAGATCCCTGGGTTGCTCCACTTTTCTCCATTGAGAAAATTGGCCATTTAGCCCTACTCTCTGCTTTCTAGCTTTTAACCAGTTCCTGATACACAATACTACAAGGTCTCCAATCCCATGACTTTTTAATTTCACCAAGAGTCTCTCATGAGGGAGCTTGTCAAAGACTTTCTGAAAATCTAGATATATTATAGCAACCAATTCACCTTGGTCTACCTGTTTAGTCACACCTTCAAAAAATATAACAGATTAGTAAATCAAGACTTTTCTTGGCTAAATCCATATGGGTTTTCTCCCATTAACCCATGACTATCAACATGTTTGGTAATTTTATTCTTTATAATGGTTTCTAGCATTTTTCCTGGTACTGACATCAGGCTGACTGATCTATAGTTTCCCAAATCACCCCTGGAACCCTTTTTAAAAATTAGTTTTACATTGGTCATTCTCCAATGCTCCGGTACTACAGATGATTTTAATTATATTTCACAAATTACTAATAGTAGGTCTGAAATCTCATACTTCAGTTCTTTCAACATCCTTGGATGTTTACCATCTGGTCTAGGTTGTTTACTACTCTTCAATGTATCAAATAGTTTTAATATGTCTTCCCGGTTTATCAACATTTCTTTCAGTTCTTCCAATACATTTCCTTTAAATATCATTTCAGACATAGGTAACTTCCATACATCTTCTTCAGTAAAATCCAAAATAAAGAATTCATTCAGTCTCTCCTCTATGGCTTTGTTCTTCCTTAGAGTCCATTTTACCCTTCTATCATCCAATGGTCCAAGTGACTCTCTCACAGGTTTTTTGCTATGAATGTACTTGAAAAAGTTTTTATTATGCGTTTTTACTTCCATGGTAAACTCTTTTTCACATTTTCTCTTTGCCTGCTTATCAATGCCTTGCATCTAACTTGCCAGTGCTGATGTTGTTTCCTGTTTTCATCATTTGGCTCCTTTGCAATTTCATGAAAGATGCTTTTTTACTGTAGCTACAACAGCTTCTCTGACTTCGCCTTTAAACCATGCTGGGCATTTTTTGGCCTTCCTTCCACTTTTCTTAAAGCATAGAATATATCTGTTCTGGATTTCCAAAATAGTATTTTTAAACAATGCCCATGCTTGGTGTAAATCTTTAATCTTTCTTCCATGCAGCTAATGCTAGTGTTGTTACTGTTGTCATAGAATTGTGATTCTTTGCCACCAACACTGCACCAATCTGCTGTTGCACAGATAGGTGGCTTGTCTTAGTCTGACACTTCATCTTGGGAGGTGCCAGACTGAGCTCATCTTGGGAGACCCTGCCATTAGTTAAGCTACCAATAACTTAGCTCTCATTATCACTGATGCATATAAGCCCTTGCAGTATAATAGTCACAAACCAAGCGAGTGTGTGTATATACAGAAGCTTCCCAACCTATGTTGGCTCTGACCTTCATACAGAAGCTCCCCAACTTATGTAGATATATCATACGCTGATCCAGACCTATATAGAACATTTCCAACATGTGCAGGTAACCCTGGTAATGTACATGAAAAGCCATTGAGGAGATGCCTTCAGGCAGCACAGCACCAAGCTAATTCCCATCGATGATGTCTGCTGGAAAGGGGGAGCCCTCTCACAAGCATCATGCTATCTGCTTGGAAACCAAACTGAAAATCATCCGCAAGCATGAAGACGGCCAAGCAATCACCTCCATAGCTTGTGAATTGGGCTACGCACCATGTACAGTCAGCATCACAGTGAAAGACTCCCCATGCACGAAAGAGCATGGTAAATCACTATTACAATGAAGTTGACAATAATCACTAAAAAATATGAAGGAACCATTAGTGAGATGGAAAAATTGTTGTCAATTTAGATGGAAGACCAGGCTCAAAAGCATGTTCCCCTAAGCCTGCAGCTGGTTCAGGCCAAGGCCAAAAGCCTTTTTGAAGTCACCAAGGCCCATTATCCAAATAGCATGCAAAACCTTTCTGCCAAGAGAGGTTGGTTCCATCGTTTCAGGTATCATACAGGGTTGCACAATGTGAAAGTTTCCGGAGAGGCTGCAAGTGGTAATATCAAGGCAGCAAAGCAATACCCAGAGTGGCTAAAGAAAATCATCAACGAAAGGCCCTATCTTCCAGAAGAGATTTTCAGTGTCAATGAGACAGGCATCTTCTATCACAAAATGCCTTTGAGGACTTACATTTCAAATGACAAAAAGTCCATGCCTGGGCACAAAGCTTCCAAGAAGAGGGTCACACTTCTGTTGGGTAGTAATGCATCAGGAACTTACAAGTTAAAGACACTACTCATCCATACCTCTGAGAATTCTCATGCATTTAAAGGCATCATTTCTGCTCAAACAAAAAGGCATGGGTAACCATATACAGTACCTATTTGAGGACTGGTTTGTAAATGACTTTTTGACAGAAGTGGGAAGGTACTGTCAGGCAGACAACCTCCCTTTCAAATTTCTGCTCATCTTAGACAATTCATCCGACCTTCCCATACATCTGGATGACATCTCTCCAAACCTGAAAGTGGTTTACCTTCTTCCCAACACTATTTCCTTACTGCAACCGATGGACCAGGGTGTGATCTCCAACTTCAAGGCCTACTATCTGAGATGAACATTTGCTCAAGTCATTGATGCACTGGACTCCAACCCTGAACACTGCGAGAATTCTGGCAAAAGTTTAACATTTATGAGGCAATAAAAAATATCACTTGGGCCTGGACCAAAGTGACACAGACATGTATGAAAGGAGCTGGAAGTAATTAACTCCCCATCTTGTGCCTGATCATTGGGGTTTTGAGGAAAATGATGAGACATTTGAACAGGTGGCTACCAACATTGTTCATCTTGCAGAAAAGCTTCAACTTGAGGTGGACAGAGATGATGTTCATGAGTTGGTGGAGTTTCATGAAGAAGAGTTTTAAAACAAGGAGTTAATTGAGCTCATGGCAGTAGGGGTAGATGATAATGAGAAGCAGGACACCGAAGAGCTGGAAGTGCAGTCCAAATATTTCACGGTGAAGGATATGCACATACCTGTTCAATCATTGAATAACATCTATGAAGCTTTTGACAGACAGGTCCCTGATGTATCCCTGCTTCTGCAGTTTCAATGCACAGTCAATGATGCCTTCTCATACTACAAAGAGGTATATGAAGAGAAGAAGAGAAGGGCAACTGTTCAAACTTCTCTTTACCAATTTGTTGTGAGACGAGGACAACCGACCACCAGCAGTAATCCTGCATTTGGAGGAGAGCCTTTGTCTGCTTCTTGTGCCACTCACTCTTCCTGCCTCTGCCTAAAAAGAACAAGAAAGTGACTCCAGTATTGATAACTGTACAGTATTCAGCATTATTATGTTTTCTGTTAGTTATTAATAAAGATATGAAAAAGTATTACAGGTGTTTGCTGCCTATGTCTGAGCCAGAGTTCCACGAGGTGGGCTTGAACCCTTCTGTTTATGCCAGTGCTGGTGGCATTTTGTTGTTGTTTTTTTTGGGGGGGGGAGGGTGGATAGGATGGTGAAGTTCCATTGTTAGTACATCTCTGGCTTTCATGAGACCTGGCTGCACACTCTGAGGGACTGTGCTTTGATGTTTGCCCAGCCACGGGGCCTCCTCCTTGGGTCTTGAGTGACTCTCAGAGACAGAAGTGGCTAGATGGCCTAAACTAGACAGGCAGGAGGCCCTGACTGAGGGCTACCAAAGTCAGCCTGTCCCATCCTCATGGCACCTGGGTGAGCTGAGATACAGGCCCCAGAAGGTGTCCTCCCCACTTCTGGAGGTTTGAGTGAAGTCTGGAGGTTTAGTTCCAGGAGCCTGTGAAATGAAAGCAACTGGACCTGATGGATGTTTTTGTATCTGGGACAGAGATGGAAGGAGTCAGATGACCTAAACTTGGCAGTCAGGTGGCCCCAACTGAGAGCTACCAAAGGCACCCTGTCCCATCCTCATGGCCCCTGGGGTAGCTGAGATATGGGTCCCAGAAGATGTTCTCTCCCCTTCCGGATGTCTGAGCAGGATATGGCCCTGACTGAAGTCTTGTTTGAGTCCCAGAAGGCTGTGCAGTGAAAGAAGCTCAACATGGTGGACTTTTTCATCTCTGGGGCAGAGACAGAAGGAGCCAGATGTCCTAAACTCAGCAGGCAGGAGGTCCTGACCAAGAACTACAGAAAACACCCTGTCCTGTTTTCATGGCCCCTGGGAAAGCCAAGATATGGGCCCCAGAAGGTGGCCTACCACCTTCCGGAGGTTCAGACAGAACATGTCTCTGACCATGGCCTGGTCAGAGTTCCAGGAGGCCAAGCACCCTGAGTGCCTTTACCCAGTGGGCTTCTGCAGCTCTAGGTCAGAGATGGAAAGGCTCAGGTGGGCCATACTCAGTATGCAGGAGGCCCAGGCCATGGGCTACCAAACAAACTTGCCCCCTCCCCTTGGCCCCCTTAGGGAGCAGAGATACAGGCACAAAAATGAGGCCTCCCCCCTCCAGAGCTCCAACTGGGACTAAGCAGTGGCAATGTCCACCGATCTCCTCTTTGCGCATGGATCGCCGAGTACCACATCCTGGTGGACTGTAGGGACCAACATGGATGCCCTGTGAGGTCTTTTTGCCCCAAAATCAGTGTCTACATGCAGATGGGAAGGCACATGAGACTCTGCCATTGGTGCCTCCCTGTGATTCCACAAAGTGGGGTTATGGTGACTATGGAAGTTCCGATGAAGTTGAATTTGCTTGTCCAGTCTAGGACAGAGTTCCAGAGAATTGGAAAGAGCCACCAATTTTCCCACAGTGCTAGTGGCATCCTGATTTCTTGGGTGGATGGGATGGTGAAATTCTGCCAGGATGCTTTAGGGGCCTTTGCAAGAGGTTGAGGTTCAGGAATATTAGACAGGACACCAAGTCCCACACAGGCCAGCAGATTTCAGGGGAAGGATGGACGCACAGGGTGTCTCACTTAGACATCTTGCGAGAAGGGCACAGAAGGTTCCATGGGGGGAAGGTGCGCTCCTCAGGCTCGCTCAGCTGTGTGCACTCATAAGAGGTAAGACGTATTGCCCTGCCCCAGATCCCTTTTTAGAAGTTCCAATGAGCTTGTATCTGCTTGTCCCATACAAGACAGATTTCTAATGGCTTAGCAGGAGCCACCAGCTTTTCTCTAGTGCTGGGGATGTCGTGATTTTTTGGGTGGATGGTGAGGTTAGGTTCCACTATTTGTATGTCTCTGGCTCGCATGAGACCTGGCTCCACACTCCAGATGACCATGCTTCCATGGTTGCCCAGCCACAGGGCCTCCTCCTTGGGTCTCGTGGGGCTATCTATGACCCTGGACCCTTCTTCAGAAGTTCCAATGAGGTCATGTTTGCTGCTTGTGTTTGAGGCAGAGTTCCAGGTGTTAGGCAGGAGCCACCAGCTTTCCCCCTGTGGGTGGTGCCCTGATTTTTTGGGGTGGGTGTTGCAGTGAGGTTCCACTCTGTATGTCTCTGGCTTGCATGAGACCTGGCTCCATGGTCCAGGGTCCATGCTTCCATGTTTGCCAAGCCATAGGGTTTCTTCCTTGCTTCTCATGCAGCTCTGTGCACTTGACCCCTTGTCAGAAGTTCCAATGCAGTAGTTCAATACATACATAGCATGGCTCTGAGTTATCCATAAGATTGTAGAATGTGAGTCGGGGGTGCCCATTAATGGTCTGCTTTGGGGGCTTTTTCCACTTCATTAAGCTCTAATATATATTATAAAATTATTATATAAAATCAGTTCCTGTACGATGTCATTCGGAGCAATACATGCTTTGATTAAAGATGTGGAGCATACTTCAAATATTTGACCTGGACCGACATCTCACAAGTTAAAGTAGTAAATATCTAACAGTACAACTGTAATATCAGCAGTTCATGAAATGAGATACATGCAGGCAAAATTACCCTCAAAAAGTGGGTACTGTTGAGGTATATACTTACAAATATGTGGTAAGATTCAGATCATAAATACTCTAGTGGCTCGCCTGTTCATTGACAGTAATCTCTTAAAGAGAGACATGTGACAAGTACAGAGGATCTCTGAGGGAGAGAAAGGGATATTAGAACTTGCTAGTTTGTATGGAAGGGTGGACTGGATAGGCCATTTGGCCTTTATCTGCCATGATTTCATGACTGTGTGTGTTTGGGTGGAAGGTTTGATTTGATTGTGGGGGCATATTTTTTGTAGGGGAATGTGTTTTTGTAGAAATAGGGAGGGGAGGATTGAGGTGCATGCTTTGAGGATAGGTTTGAAGTGAAGAGGCATAGGAAAGAGAGATTGTTACAAGGGTTGGTCCGGGCTGAATGGGAGGGACGGGGGGGGGGGAGCAGGTAAAATGTGCTTCAATTAATGCCCATTCAGTCTGTTAGAAGTGGCATTTGTTAGCTGATATTATTAGTGATGAGGGCTTGGATTTTTTATTTATAACAGAAACTTGGTTTTCGTTTGGGGGAGGGGTAGCAGCAGCTATGCTCTGCCCCAAGACATATGCTTGTTTTCAAATTTCACAAGCAAGGAAGAGAGGTGGGGGAGGGGCTGTTGTTTATCACACTAGGTGAGCGGTGAAACAGCAGGAGTGAGGGGCTCCACCACCTAGTGAAGGTTTACTGGTGGAAATGATGGGACCCATGAAGATTGGCTTTTTGTTGATGTATTGTCGACTGTGTCTGTCAATGGGGCATATTTGGGGATAAAGTGGCGCTAGTTCGCCTTGATTTTCGAGAGTTGTTAGTATTAGGGGATTTTAATTTGGTGAGTCCTGCGAGCTTGGTACAGTTTTTATTATCATTGTTTTGTGAAATGGGATTGCAGCAATTGATGTGGGGGCCCGCTCATAGTAGGGGGAATACTTTAGATTGGTTATTTGGTTTGGAGAAGTTTCTGGATTGTTGGGATTTGGAGGTTCAGATGGGCATGCCTGTGCCATAGTCAGATCATTTTTTTTTATCTGTTTTGGGTTTGTGTGGGAGAAGGCGAGAGGTCCTGGTTCTGGTAGATTACTGTGTGCGCTGCGGGGGACAATAGATGAGGGCAGATTGTAGTCGGATGCACTTAGTCAGAAGATGGGAGAGAGGGAGGATCCAGTGGCTGAACAGGTATGAGGCTAGGTAGGGGCTGTGGGGGTGGCACTGGAAGAAGTAGTGCCCATGTGTCAAGTGTAGGTGAGGGAGGATTGGATTCATAATTGTATCTGGTTCTCTACAGAATTGAAAGGTCTGAAATGTGAAATTTGGAGGTCAGAATGGTGCTGGTGTAAGACAGAGAACGTGGAGGATCAGTGCCAGGGGCGTATGCTGTCTAATATCTATCACTGCCGCTTCCAGGAGGCTAAGAAGCAGGCATGTTCTGCCCATATCTTAACTGCAAGGAATACGCCTCAAGCTGTTTTTCATGTGGCTCGATGTCTCCTAGGAAAGGGATTTGGTTCCCATAGGGGTGCTGATGTGTTGGATGTTGACCAAGTGGCGGACTATTTTTTAGGGAAAGTGGAGGGTTTGCAATCATTGGTCAGGGGAGCTCAGTGTGTGGATGAGGGAATTAGAGTGGATGTCAAATGGATGTCCTTTGGTGAGGTATCTGTGGCCGAGATGAGGGAGATGCTCCAGGGGTAACATCTCACCTGAATGTATTTGGATCCTGTCCTGGGGCAGCTCCTGCGGTGGGCCCCAGAGTTATTTCTGGAATGGTTGGCAGATTTAATTAACACCTCCCTCAGCCAGGGCTGTTCCCAGTAGAAATGAAGGAGGTCATGGTCACCACTATCTCGAAAAAGGGCTCAGATTTTCAATGTTCTAATCTATGCCCTATTTCGTCTCTGATGGGGCTGCAAAGGTGATTGAGAAGGTGGTCCTCCTGCAATTGTCAATTTTTTTAGAATAAGAGAGCAGCCTGGACTGGGGTCAGGCTGGATTCTGTAAAGGTTCAGGCACAGAATCTTTACTAATCTCTGTTATGGACTCTTTGGATAAGGTGAGAGATAAGGAGAAAACAGTTCTTGTGGTGACATTCGATTTATCTGCTGCATTTGATCTTGTTGATCCAGACATCATGGCAATGTGCCTTAGGGATTGGAGGTTTGGTTCTTCAATGGTTGATCTCTTTTTTGACCAATCAGCAGTTTTGCGACTGTTGGGGGACACATTCTTCCACAGTATGTAAGAGGATTTGCGGGGTTCCACAGGGTTCTGCTGTCACTGACTCTTTTTAATATCTTTTTGAGTCCCATGGGGTGATCTGTAGGAGTCATGGGTTTGGGATTTTTCAGTGCCATGGGGGGTATAGTTAGGAGTCACAGGTGTATATTTATGTTACTGGTGAGGAGTCAGAAGTGAGGAAACATTTTCTTTTATGAGAAAATGGTTTAAAAAGGTTTAGTATGAGTTGGTAGCATTTGTTTGGGAAAAGGTAGGAGTAAAAATAGAGTATGGGAATCATTTTTAAAGGGGTGTTAGGTGATTTTAACATTATCTTGAATATAATTAATTTAAAATATGATTTTCCTATGTAGATTAATGGGGTTGCCATGGCAATGCCATAGTAACCATTCAAACTGGCTAATGTCCACCTTAGACCAGGTGCAGAATCCCAAGCTAGAGAGAAGCCCTACATTCGATGACTGGTCACACCATAGAAACACCTAGGTAACAATTTGGATACTTTCTGGAACTAGGATACCTGCAGTTAATGTTGCCAGAGACCACTAGGGATTTGAAGAGATCAGACCTATGTTAAAAAGGCTGAGATTCTAGGCCTTAAGTAAGCCTAATGTAAAGACTTACTTAATAAAGGATACTGGAATGGTATGTATGGTGAGTGATTGTGTTAGAAAGGTTAACCGTGTAATTTTTATCATCATGAATGAGGATGAAAGTTGGTGGGATGAAATTGCGTACTTCCACGAATCAAGGTTCCACTAGATCTGACTCTAAAATATTGGAACGTTGTCAAGTCTTACAGTGGTTCTTCCTTGAACAGCATCAGGTGTGATAAACCTGAAAGCTCCAAACCCAGACGTAATGAGGCCAGATCCAGAAAGGTGTGGCATAGGCTTAAATTGTTCAGTCTAAAGTGGAAATTCCCCTGTTACAAGATTTAGCGACAAGAGGATGGCCGAGATAAACTCAGTAAACAGTAAAAGAGGATTCTGTGTTGTCTCAGTTTGTGTGTGAGATGTGAGTAGAAAAACAGCCAAACCAAGGTCTCTGAAGTTAGGGACATTTGAATTTCATTTGTCTTTTTCCCCTGAGTTAGGAAAAGCATAAGGAAAGCCTGACATTTTACATTGAAAAAAATGTAAGCTCTGATACGCTATTGCATTAAATTATAAAGCCCTTTGTCAGATGAGTATAGTAGGTCATTGTGACGGACTGATTAACTACTGAGAAAAAATGGAGGAATAAGATTGCTGATTCAGAAGTAGAAGGAACAACAGTGCACCGACGTTTACTGCCATAGTGCCACTGGTATGGACTAAGTTGATCATTTGTACATACTTGAGTTACAGGAAGAAAGAAACCAAGCTTAAGGGAAATTAGGTTGAGTCTTATACTTACCTGCACAACTTCCAGAGGCTCCAAACATCTAAGCTTTCAGCTCTCTATCTTTTTGCCTGTTGCTAATATAGAATTTAACTGTTGGTTAAAGATTACTTTCTGGGAATATTCTGACTGCCTACATTCCTTGTGTAGCCCTTAAATCAGATATCTGAGTGTGCCCCACTGTTCATGTAAGGCCTACTGGCCAGGGAAACTTAGGTTCCTGCCCACCCTACCCCTCACCCCCCACCCCAGGGCTGCATTGCTTATATAGTGGTCAAATACGTTGCCATCTATCCCTTTTTAATTTGGTGTTAAGCCACCTGTTCTCCGTCTCCTTCTAAATCATCATCACAGTGGGCTCGGGTAGATTGCGACCTTTAACGAAGAGACATCCTATACATCAAGAGATATCCCTGCATAATGCCTTCTCTGCTTTGGTTAATGAGGATCACCAATCCATGGAAACTGAAGGGCCCTTAAATGAGTCAGTCAATGCCCAATCTCCTGCTAAAGCAACAAATATGAAGAAAAACTCACCAAACAGAAAACTACTACTACTTGGAGATTCCATCATCAGAGGCACCAACTTGGGATCACAGTTCAAAGAAGATAAATGTCTCCCAGGCTCTTCAGTCAGCAGCAATACAAATCAGATTGTTGATATACTTAGCGCTGAAAGTGAGCATTCCAAAATTGTTGTTGTCATCCACCTGGGTACAAATGACCTGGCTCAAAACAGTTCCTCTGCAGTTCAAAGGGACTTCCAGACTGTAGGAGAGAAACTCAAGCCCATTGTTAACACTGAAGCATTCTCAGAAGTTCTACCTGTTTATGATAAGGGGGAAGAAAGGCTGCATCACATAAACAGCTTTAATACATGGCTCCAGACCTGGTGCGAACGAGAAGAATTACGATTTATTGGCAACTGGGGAAACAGATGGACCAACAAGAGACTATACTGTGCTAATGGACTACATAACTCTCTCACAGGGAAAAGAATCCTAAGTGAAAGATTCAGGCAGTATGTGGATATGCATTTAAACTAGAAAAAGGGGGTGATGGATGGAGAAGGACTAGTTGAAGACGTCACTCCCGGCAAATGCAGAACAACATCAGAAACAGACAACATCAACGACAAGTGGGAAGAAGTAGGCAGAACAAAATCAATGAAAAATACATGCAAGCCAGTTAAATTTTGGAAAGCAATGAGCACAAATGCTCGAAGCTTAGCCAACAAAGTTCCGGACCTGGAAGCCCTAATGGTGGAAATGGACTTGGACATTGTGGCAATTACAGAAACATGGTTTAATGAATCGCATGAATGGGATACAGCCATAGCTGGCTATAATCTATTCAGAAGAGACAGAGAAAGTGGAAGAGGATAAGGTGTAGCCTTGTATGTCAAAAGCAATATTAAAGCTACTGCAATGCAGAGGGCATGGAGAAAAGAAGTAGCGCTCTGGATTATGTTGGAAAGAAGAGATGGCACTGTCATCCATACTGCTGTAGTCTACAGACCTCCGACTCAAATCGAAGAAATAGATAATGAATTGATTATAGATAATGCAAACATAGCCACAAAGGGGGAAGTGATCATATTGGGTGACTTTAATCTACCTGATGTGGATTGGAGTACTCCTTCTGCGAATCTGGCAAGAAGCAAAACAATTGTGGATGCTTTCCAAGATGTGTTACTTAAACAAATGGTGATGGAACCAACCAGGGAAAGCTCAATGCTGGATTTAGTGCTCACCAATAGTGAGAGCATATCGAATGTCTGGGTGGTTGCCCCTGTGAGCAGTAGCGATCATCACACGGTATGGTTTGAGATAAAAGCCAAGGTGCAGTCCAATCATAGCAAGCTCAAAGACCTAAACTTCAAAAACACTGACTTCAGTAGAATGGCCACGTACCTGAAGGAGGAAGTGGCAGGGTGGGAGGGGATAAGGGAAGTGGAACTACTATGGGCTAAACTAAAGGTGGCAATAAAAGGGGCAACAGATAAATATGTAAGGAAAGTAAATAAAAACAAGAGGAGAAGGAAACCTATTTGGTTCTCCAAAGAAGTGGCTGCTCAAATAAAGACAAAAAACACAGCTTTCACAAAATTCAAAAGCTTGCAAACAGAGGAACACAGTAAGGAATACAGGAGCAAACTAAAAGATACACTAAGAAAAATAAGGAAAGCAAAATCAAAGGCAGAGGAAAAGATGGCTAAAGATGTGAAGTGTTGCAACAAAACTTTCTTCAGGTATATTCGGGAGAGGAGGAAAATCAGAGATGGAATTGCAGGACTCAGAAGTGCTGGGAACGGATTTGTGGAAAGTGACATTGAAAAAGCAAAATTGCTGAACAAATACTTCTGCTCTGTTTCTACTAAAGAAAATCCTGGAGAAGGACCATCTGTGACTCCCAAATATAAAAAGGGGAATGAAGTAGATACCACACCATTCACTGAAGATGATGTGTTAGAACAATTTGAAAAACTGAAAGTGAACAAGGCTATGGGACCGGATGGGATACATCCCAGGATACTGAAAGAGCTCAGAGAGGTTCTTGCAGGGCGGTTAAAGGATGTTTTCAACAGATCCTTAGAAACAGCAGAAGTTCCTCAGGATTGGAGAAGGGCGGATGTGGTACCTCTTCACAAAAGTGGTGACAGGGAAGAAATGACAAACTACAGGCTTGTGAGCCTTACCTCAGTGGCGGGTAAAGTAATGGAGGTGCTTCTGAAAGAGCGAATAGTGGACTTTCTCAAACCAACAGGTTCATGATCCGAGGCAACATGGTTTTACCAAAGGACGATCTTGCCAAACAAATCTGATTGAGTTCTTTGACTGGGTGACCAGAGAACTAGATCAGGGGCATGCGATGGATGTCATCTACCTGGATTTCAGCAAAGCCTTTGATACTGTTCCTCATAGGAGGCTTAATAATAAACTCAGTAGTTTGGTGATGGGTCCCAAGGTGGTGAACTGGATCAGAAATTGGTTGACTGACACAACAGAAGGTGATGGTAAATGGAACTCACTCGGATGAAAGGAGGGTGATTAGCGAGGTGCCCCAGGGTTCGGACCTGGGCCTGTCACTGTTCAATGTATTTGTAAGTGATATTGCTGAAGGACTGCATGGAAAAGTCTGTCTTTTTGCAGATGACACAAAAATTTGCAACAGAGCGGACATCCCTGAGGGGGTGGATAACATGAGGAAAGATCTGCAAAAGCTGGAAAAATGGTCTAATGCTTGGCAGTTAAGATTTAATGTGAAGAAGTGCAGTGTCATGCACTTGGGAAGCAGAAATCCAGGTGAAATGTACGCAATAGGGGAAGAGAGATTGGTGTGCATGGACCAGGAGAAGGACCTTGGTGTGATTATTTCTGTGGATCTCAAGGTGGCAAAACAGTGTGACAAGGCGGTGGCAAAGGCCAGGAGTATGTTGGGTTGCATACAAAGAGGAATTATCAGCAGAAAGGAAGAAGTGCTAATGCCACTATATAAGTCACTGGTGAGGCCTCACTTGGAATGCTGTGTTCAGTTTTGGAGACCATATCTTACAAAGGATATAAAAAGATTGGAAACTGTTAAGAGGAAGGCAACCAAAATCATTTGACGCCTGTGTCAGAAGCCTTATGAGAAGAGACTTGAAGACCTAAATATGTACACTCTGGAGAAGAGGAGGGAGAGGGGAGATATGATTCAGACCTTTAAATACTTCAAGAGAAATAACACAGGTACACTACCAAAAAACTGCCTCCAGTTTTGCAACTGATTCCTATAGATTTTGGGGTGCTGAATCCAGGAAAAATAGCCAAAATGTTCCATCACGTCACGTTTTCTTGCAAAATTAGATTTCTTACCCATATAAGGAATGTTCACATAATTTCTTTTTAGCCGACTGCAGTTTATTTTCTTGGCCCAAAATAGAGGTTGTAATGGTTAACTAACTAGAAACACTCCCTCATGATATTTTAGAGTGTTTTGTATTCATTTTATACATTAACAGGACAATTGGGAGGCGGGGGGCTAAATCCAGTACTCGCGCTGGTGCATGTTCTTTCCTGTTCGCCTCGCCTCGTTCGCTCGCTCAAACACGGTGGTTGCGACATGAACGTTCCTGTCAAATTTCAGTTTCTTGCAAGTTCATTATTACTTTTGTTTGCTCAGTCGTAATCCAGCTTTATTCCGAAGTGGTTCACTACAGTTGTAGTTTGCAGTGCTGTGTATTTGTGATAGCTCACAGAGCCAGAGGTTGCGTCAACTCTCCGGACAGTTTTTGTTTTATTTGTGGGGAATATACCGTGAAAAAGCGGCAGAGGAACATTTCTGCATTTATTAAAAAAGTATATTTCGCCTATTTCGGTTTGAAGTTAGGCGATCAAGACAAACCGTGGGCTCCTCACAAAGTGTGCAAGACATGTGAGGAAGATCTACGCTTATGGATGAAAGGTAAAAAACAAGCATTTCGTTTCGGAATACCTATGATGTGGCGTGAACAAAGAGACCACAGCAGTGACTGCTATTTTTGCTCTTGCATTGTGAAGGGATACAACTTAAAAAATAAGAACGTAATAAGTTACCCCAACCTTCCCTCAGAAATTAGGCCTATGCCTCATAGCAACGAAGTACCTGTGCCTGAACCACCAAAATCTTTGGATCATATTTGTGTGGACGGTTCTGATCATGATGAGACTCATCAGATGGCTTTTCCCGATGAGTCCAGTACTTCCGAGTTTGAAACTGAACCAGATCCGAAACCTGAACTTTTCTCTCAAGCTGAAATGAATGATTTAGTCCGGGATTTAGGACTCCCAAAAGATGCTGCCCAACTGCTAGGTTCTTGGCTTAAACAGAAAATCTATTGTCACCAGGAACAACTTTTTATTGGTACCGCGCAACCGCGAGACACAATTTTTGAAGTATTTCAGCAAAGAGGAAGATTTGGTATTTTGCAACGATATATACGGAGTGATGGAAAAGTTTAAACTCAAGTATGATCCTGCTGAATGGCGGCTGTTCATTGATTCGTCAAAAGACAGCATAAAAGGTGTTCTTCTTCATAATGGCAACACATTCGCTTCAGTTCCTATTGCTCACTCTGTTATTCTCCAAGAAAAATACGAGAATTTGGTCCTGATTCTTCAGAAGATTCGTTATGATGAGCATAAGTGGATGATTTGTGGAGACTTTAAAATTCTATCCATGCTATTAGGGCAGCAATCCGGTTTCACCAAATATCCCTGCTTCCTTTGCTTGTGGGATAGCCGGGCCCGCGACCTACACTGGGGGAAAAAAGACTGGCCAATTCGGGAGTATTTGAGACCCGTGAGAAAAATGTTCTTCATGAGAGCTTGGTACCTCGTGATAAAATTCTATTACCACCTCTCCACATTAAGTTGGGTCTCATTAAGCAATTCATCAAGTCCCTTCCAAAAGATGGTGAGTGCTTTCGGTACCTTTGCTCAAAGTTCCCCCGACTTTCTGAAGCAAAGCTAAAGGAAGGAGTGTTTGTTGGCCCTGATATAAGGAAACTCATTTCAGATGGAGCATTCACTGAAACGATGTCTGAGAAGGAAAAAGAAGCCTGGGATTCCTTCAAGGATGTTGTTCTCAAATTCTTGGGGAACAGGCGGGATGAGAACTATAAGGATATTGTTGCCAGGATGCTCAATGCCTTCAAAGAACAAGGCTGTAACATGAGCCTGAAAGTCCATTTCTTGCACTCCCATGTGAACTACTTTCCCGAAAACCTGGGGGCGTACAGTGAAGAACAAGGTGAAAGGTTTCACCAGGACATCAAGGACGCAGAGAGAAGGTACCAAGGAAGATGGAACACCACTATGATGGCTGATTTCTGCTGGTTGCTGCTGCGGGAAACCCCAGATGAAAAATACGCCAAGCAGCGCACCAAGAGAAGCATTCGGAGGAAGAAGAAACGGGTCCACCAGGAGATTGATTGACCCAAGAATGACTTTAAAATCTAAACTGTGTTGACAAATATCGTGTTTTTACTAAACTTTGAAATAAAAATTTGCTAGTTATTACCACAGTGTCGGATCTCATTTATTAGAATTTTATTTTCACACCATCGGGTGTTTGTCTTCATGTATTGCAATGGTGCGGTTTGCGTTTTCTATTCTTACATACATACCTGTACAACATTTTTTGCACATTTCTTTGCTTTGCTTTGTGTCTAACCTCGCTCTTATATGCTCAATGTTTGTGCACATGTATGTGGCTGTTTTAAGTGCAGACAATTTTGCTACCATCACAGTGTGTTTTGTTGACATTACTCTATTCTTATGTGCTGCCTTGTTACAATTTTCTTTATTCTTATTTGAATAACTACTAAACAATTAGTATAAAGAATTCATCCAAGAAACTTTTATCTCGATCGCACTCAATCTGAAACGTTCACCTCAAACTGCTAACCCAATGTAGCAAAAAATCTGTACGTGATGGAGCAAATTGGTTACCAGATTTGGATTCAGCGCACCAAAAAACGTAAAAATCAATTGAAACATTAGAGGCAGTTTGAAAAAAATTTTTTTAGTGTACCTGTGTAATGAACAAACAAACCTCTTCCAAAGACAGGGAAACTATAAAACTAGAGGGCATAACATGAAGCTGCAAAGGGGTAAATTGAAAGGCAATGTCAGGAAATACTTTTTCACTGAAAGGGTGGTGGATGATTGGAGTGCCCTCCCGATGGAAGTGGTGGGGGCAAATACAGTGACAGAATTCAAAATGGCATGGGACAGACACAGTGGATCCCTTTACAGCAACAGGATAAAATCAAAATAAACTTAACTAACTAATTTCTCCACATACAGGGGTGTCCTACATGGAGCGGTGGGTTCACCCCTAAAAGAAAGACATGGGGAGGGTTCACCCCTAAAACAAAGACATGGGGAGGGGTGGCCTGCACGGAGCGGCAGGTGCACCTACTCTTGCCATCTTACTGGGCAGACTTGATGGACCATACTGGTCTTTATCTGCCATCATTTACTATGTTACTACTATGTTACTATGGGGTATGTTTACTAAAACCCCGTTAGGTGCGCGCCGCGCTAGTGTGCGGGATGCCAAATAAGGAGTGGGCGTTTCAGGCTGAAAAAAGCAAACCGGGATTAATCATGCGCTAATGTGCGCTGTGCGCTCATGTGCGCAGCGCACATTAGCGCATGAGAAACTTGCGCGGGAAGCATAAGTGGCGCGCTGATGGGCAAGCACAGGAACAGAGCCACAGTACAATGGTTAAGACACTGACCGATGGTGCTGGGATCATGGGTTCAATCCCCCACTGTGCCAAATGAAGAAGGCTGGCTGAGGCATTACCTGTTATAGATAATATTGCAGTCTGAGGCATATTAATTTTATTTTAATTACTGCTACTAGCAAACGCACTCTGAAAGCACTGTAACATAAGGCGCTCCATAAGGTACCCCAGAGGGCACATTTTAAAGTGCACTGTCCGCCAACGCACCCTAGAATGTTGCTTATAGGGCATTTTATAGGGTGCCGTATGAGGCACAGTAAGGGCACAGCACTGTTTTTGATGGCAGCACTGTGCAGTGTAATGAATGAAAATCATAAGTAGGTGCGCTGACATACAAAGGGAAGCAGCAGTGTAGCACAATGGTTAAGACACTGACCAATGATGCAGTAGTCATGGGTTCAATCTCCCTCTATACCTAATGAAGAAGGCTGGCTGAGGCATTACCTGTTATAGGTAATATTGCTTTAGGAGGCATTTTATTTTTATTTTAATTAGTGCTGCCAGCAAACACACCCTCAAAGTATTGTAACATAAGGTGCTGCATAAGACGCCTCATAAGGTACCCCAGAGGGCACATTTTAAAGTGCACTGTCCACCACGGCACCCTACAATGTTGCTGAAAGGGTGGCCTATAGTGCGCCATATAGGGTGCCCTATGAGGCACAGCAAGGTCATAGCACTGTGTTTGATGGCAGCACTGTGCATTTAAACGCATGGAAATCTGAAGTAGGTGCGCTGACATGCAAGGAGGAACAGCAGTGTAGCACAATGGTTAAGGCACTAGCTGCTGATACAGGGGTCATGAGTTTGATCCCCAGTGTGCCTAATACGTAAGGCTGGCTGAGGCATCAGCTTTGACATGTATGTATTGTTTCCTGCAGCACTTTATTTGTATTTTATTAATTTTCTGCCAGCAAACATGCCCTCACATGCCGTAACTGAAGGTGCCGCATAAGGCACCCTATAAGGCACTCCATAGGGCACATTATAAAGTGCACTGTCCGCCACGGCACCCTATAATGTCCCCTATAGGGCACCCTATAAGTCGCTCCACAGGATAACGTATAGTGCACCTTATATGGACGGTAACCATAAGGTGCCCTATAGGGCGCCCTATAAAGCGCCCTCTGAGGCACCTTATGGGTACAATACGCTGAGGGTGTTTTTGCTGGCAGCAATAATGTACATTAAAAATAGATAATGCTTTGGGTAGCACTATTAAATAACCCCACTGTGAGTTTGAACCCATAACCTCTGGCTCTATAGACAGTGAAGTAACCAGTGGGCTACAGCTCTATAGCTGCTAGCAAGTTCCTGGCTGGCTGCAGAGGGACTGCACATCACCACACAGACAGTCTGCTGTGTTCACCAGAATACGGTTAGCCCACCCGTACCCATGATGCACTGCACATGCAAATCAGCTGTCTACAGATGATCACAAGATGGGGTATGCACCCCCACAGCACCTCGGCCTGGTAGGGGGTACTGACTGTGTGTGTTACTGGCACAGAGTAGCTACACACTGTCTCATTGTGCGGGTACAGTGCTCACCCTGAGAGTGCGGTGGGGCGCCCAGCACCAGGTCCACAGCACCTTCCATGGCAGAAATAGGCCATGCTGCAGGTCTCCAGCAGTGCTAATGTGTGAGATAGGTAGTTTCTGCAGACACACCTTGGATATATCTGTATGTCTCAGTCAGGTGTAGCCCCTAGGAGGATTATGTACCACTACCTTCCTCCTCCAGGGCTGAAGGTGGTAAATAGGGTCTCCCATCAACAGATCCACATCCTACCTCTCTGCAATGGTGGCAGTAGAGGGGGCCATCAACCCCAGTCCTGCTGGGCAACAGACACCTACAGGGCAGTCAATGCAGCTCTGTACACATCCATAACACAATAGCAGACAGACATTAGGCCTGGATATGCTAAGCTGCACCTCACCACTATCTGATAGTCTCCTGCAGCAAGCCTTCAGCCACAGCACCCTGCAAGGCACTCCATCAAGACACATACCAACTGCAAACAGTCTGCTAGCTAGTCAATGTTCCTGGTGGAAATGCATGCACCCAGAACTGGGATGTCAGCATACACAACAAGCAGATAAGTCAGTGACTGTGCCCCAAAAGGAAACCCATAAATATCACATGAGAGAAATACTATATAGCACTATGGGGGTGCCTAGCCATGCCGTGGTCACTGCACAGTCAGGGTGAGAGTGATCTCCCAGCAGGACATGCTGTGGCCACCCTGTCTTTGTAGGTGGTGGCCGGGCAGTACAATGTCCCAGCCATTGCCCTATGCCCTGTGCAGATGCATCCTGGCCAGGCCACCCTGTCCGGGCTATACCCATGGTACCTTGCTCCTCATTATGCACATTGGCAGGCCAATACTGGCAACAGTGCTGGCAGTGTGGGCTGTGGAGGGTGTTTGCAGCCACCACACATTGGATAGACAGACACACACTCCCACACCTATGCCAGCATTGTGCTACTATAGAGGAGTTTAGCAGCCCTGTCCAACACACCAGTCCTGGGCACAGTACAGGCATGGATATGGTACGCAATACTGTTGGGGTCACTCCCCAGGGTGGTAAACACTGTCAGAGACCAGACCTGAAGCACACTGGTCCGACCATCTCTGTCTCTTTTTTACCTTCCCCCTTCCCTTTTCCGGCCCGATCGGTCCCTCTTCTTCTACCACCCCATCGCTTAGACGGCGATTTACTCCGAGCTCCCTGCTCTCCTTCCCTCCAGCCCATGCGCTATTTCCCCCGGAGTTTCCCTCCCTCTCTGTTGATCGCCAAGTCGACCTTTGGTCTTCCTCCCTCTCGGCCGCTCTCGATACTGTAGCACCCCTTCGTCCCATGGCCCCTCGTCCCTCCTCCCATCACCCCTGGTATCACCCCGGTCTCCTTCTTCTCCGCTCCAATCTTCGCCGTGCTGAGTGGCACTGGAGGAAGCTCCCCACTCCTGGTTCTCGCTCCAACTACCAGCTTGCTCATCTCTCTTACCATTCTGCAATCATCTCGGCTAAACACTCCCATTACTTTCGCCTTATTTCTACGTCATCAAACTCCGCCAGACGCCTTTTTCTTGTCCTTAAATCTATTTCCTCCCCTTCTTCTCTCCCTTCTATCCCCTCCCCCCCCCCCCCCCCCAGCCCCTCTTCTCTTGCCTCCTTCTTTTCTGGCAAGATTCTCTCCCTTCGTTCCTCCTTCCCCACCTGTCCTCCTCCCCTTTCCCCCCTTCCCACTTCCCCTTCCTCCTTCTCCTCTCAGTCTGTGCTCCCTTCATCTCCCACTCACACTTTTCCTCACAGTTGGTGTTCCTTCTCCCCCATCTCCTCTCCTGAACTCATCAAGGCCATTTCGACTGCCCACCAAACTACTTGCCCCCTTGATCCCTTGCCCTCTTCTTGGCTACTCAATCCCGATATTGCACTTGTGCCCTTTATTCTTTCTATCTTCAATTCTAGTCTCTCCTCCGGTCTTTTCCCCTCCCGTTGGAAGCACGCTATTGTCCGTCCCCTCCTGAAAAAGCCTACCCTTGACCCCACTTCTCCTGCCAACTGGCGCCCTGTCTCCAACCTCCCCTTCCTGTCCAAGGTCCTTGAAAAACTTGTCTTCTCCCAGTTGGCTTCTCATCTTGATTCCACTCACACCCTCCACCCCCGTCAATCTGGTTTCTGCACCGGTCACAGTACCAAAACCGTCCTCACAGTCTTGCTCTCCGAACTTCACCGCTCTCACGATCGTGGTGATATTTCTCTTGTGGTCTCTTTGGATCTGTCCTCTGCGTTTGATGTAGTCGATCACTACACCCTCCTTTCTTGTCTGTCTGACTTTGGCATCCATGGTACTGTCCTCCGGTGGTTTCACTCTTTCCTGTCTTGCCGTACTTTCTCAGTCCACTCTGGTACCTCAGCATCCCCCCCTACCCCCGCCACCTGTGGCGTCCCCCAGGGTTCCATTCTCGCTCCTCTGCTTTTCAATGCTTTTCTTGCTCCTTTAGCCCTGTTAATCCAACAATCTGCTCTTTCCTTCTACATATACGCCAATGACATCCTCCTGGTTCACCACACTTCTCCCTCCTCCCCGGACCTTGCTCCACTCAACCTCTGCTTGTCTTCTATTGCCTCCTGGTTTGAGTCAAACTTCATGCATGCTAACCCCGCTAAATCTGCTGCTCTCTGGATTACCTTTGGTCTCCCACCCCACACGGTACTACCTGTCATGGGCTCCCACTCCATCCCTTCTGCCCCTACCCTTCGTTACCTGGGTGTTACCCTAGACCCATCCCTCTCTTTTCATGAACATATCTCCTCCATTGTTCGCTCTTCCTTTTTTCACTTACGCCGTATTAAGGCCGTCCGTTCCTTTCTTCCCGTATCCTGTGTTGTCACTCTTGTCCTGTCTTTGGTTATCTCTCGTCTCGACTATTGTAACGTTATCTATGCCGGCCTTCCATCTTACCAACTCCGTCGTCTCCAACTTGTTCAGAATGCTGCTGCCCGTCTCGTCACCTCGTCCCCTTTTCGTTCCCATATATCGCCGTGTCTGTTTTCCTTACACTGGCTCCCAATCAAATTCCGGTTTATGTTCAAACTGCTTATCCTTGCTCACAAGGCTCTCCACTCTGATACCCCCCAGTACTTAGCCAATATCATTCATTTTCAGCCCTCTCCCCGCCTCCTTCGTTCATCCCACGGCAATCGTCTCTTCCTTCCCTCACCTACACAGGCCTGCCTTGAATCCACTCGTCACTCTGCTTTCTTTTTCTTAGGTCCCGCTCTTTGCAATTCTCTTCCCCTCCCACTCCGCACCGAACTATCCTACACTCGTTTCAAGGCCCTTCTTAAGACACACCTTTTCTGTCAGGCTTTCGATCTCCCCCTCCCTACTGATGGTGCTCTTCCCTCTAGTTACGCCTCCCATCCCCCTTAATTTTCCTGTGCTCTCCCCCCTACTGATGGTGTTTTATCCCCCTAGTCGCGCCTCCCATCCCCCTTAAATTTTCCCTTTTCTTCCGCCCTCCTCCCCTCATTTCCCTTTTGCCCTTCTTGCGCTTTTGTTGTCCTTTCTCTGTTTTTACTGTCTCTCTTTCTGTTCTGTTATTTTTGGCGTTCCTTTCTTCCTTCTTTTCCAGTGGCTGTCATTTTTATGATTGTACACCGCCCTGATGCTCTGGCCTGGGCGGTCTATCAAGTATTTTAATAAAGATAAAGATAAAGACACACACCACAGACATCAGAAAGATTGTTATGATGGAGCTCAATCAGCAAACTGTGCTTAACGTAGGAATTGCTATCTGTCAGTAATCATAGCAAACGTTTGATAGCTGTGTACCGTATACCCAGGTGTAGGGTGGCATTGCTAAGGTATGCAAGTGCTAATATTGGGAGATGCACGCAGGGCCCAAGGTCCTGCCTCTCCAGGAGGCATTGGCTAATGGGGCCTGTGGGTGTGGGTGTGTCTGCCCCTGTTGGCTGCTGCTTTACGGCAGAGGTTCCCAACTCCAGTCCTGGTGTGCCAAACACTGTTCGGGTTTTCATGCTGTTCGGGTTTTCATGCTGTCCCTCATGAATATGCATGAGATACATCTGCATACCATGGGGGTGGTGCACAGATATGCAGCACAGGCATCTTTATTAGAGGCAGCATGGAACCTGAATGGTGTTTGGCCCTCCAGGACTGCATTTGGGAGACTCTGCTCTAGGTAATGCGCCTGTTTATGGTGTCTGTGCTCGGTGGGGTAAAATATAGGCGTATTAACCATGCATATGTTCTCTGCAATAAAGGTTTGTCCTTACTATCACGGTTTATTTGTGGACTGGATTGGCAGTAGCCCCAGCTGGGCTTTGAACCTGTGACTTTCTGTTCTTGCACACACTGTCTGTGTGCACTGCACCACCGTGTTGCCACAGATATGCTGCATTCCCTGGGGAGTCCATGACCGTACATCCGACAGGGCCTGTTTGTTGCAGTGCATGGCACCCACCTGGACAGGGCTAGGCCATGGTCTGCTGTGGCAACCAGCTGCTGTCACCTCCACCACCAGTACCGCTCCATCTTTAGATTGGAGACAGCATAAACCCTGAAGGATTTGTGGCCCTCCAGGACTGCATTTGGGGGAATCTGCTCTAGGTAATGTGCATGTTTCTGGTGTCTGTGCTCTGTAGGGTAAAATAGAGGTGATTGAGCCATGCTTATGTTCTCTGCAATAAAGGTTCGTCTTTACTATCACGATTTAGTTGTGGGTAAAATATGGGGACTGGATTGGCAGGAGCCCCAGCTGGGGCTTGAACCTGTGACCTTCTGTCTCCAAACACACCGCATGTGTGCACTGCACCACCGTGTTGCCACAGAGACAGTGCATTCCCTGGTGATACCATGACTGTTTGTCCGGCAGGGCCTGTCTGTTGCAGTGCATTGCACCCACCTACACAGGGCTAGGCCATGGTCTGCTCTGGGCAGCTGCCACTGCCCCCTCCACCTCCAGTACCCCTGTGCCACCATGCTGACATGCCCTTCTGCTGGTGGTGCTGGTGGTACGCAGTCTCAGGCCATCCTGTGTGCAGGTAAGCGGCTGCCTATGGTGAGGGTTCTGGGGTAGGGGTGCCTGCATATCTGTCCGTAAGTCCCCCAATCACCGCCTGCCAATGTCCTATGCCCTTGGGGGTACCTGCTTGGTACTATCCCCTGTGACACTGTGCTAAACACTCTCGTGCCCATGTTGGGCCCTCATCAGTTGCTGTCTGACTGCTGTTCAGTTTCAGCATTCCTAAGTGCCATCTAGGCATCTGCCTAGTCCGCACTGTGCCCCAGCTGCACCACAGCATGTGCCGCCTGCAGCCCTTTGTATCCCCTTTCCCAGCATCTGTCCAGTTGCCCATTCCGACCTGCCCGCCCTGCTGTTGTGGAACATGTGCATGCCATAGATAACCTGTCCAATGGAGAGGGAAACCCTGATCAGTGCTATTTCACTGTGGGATCATTCACCTTGTATGGGGACGGAGCATAGACCCTTCTAAAATTCATATTTATTTTTTGTGGCTTTCTTGGGAGTGTTTTTTGATGTTTCCCATTACTATCACTATTGCCCAGCTTGATTATCATTTTTTTAAATTTTGTTGGGGTCATTTTCAATGTTTATTTGCACTTTTGTTCCATGCACATGTATCACACTTATCACTGTTTTGTAGGTTTCCCTGGTTTTGCTGTACATTGCTGACATAAATGGTTTCTCTTCCCTTTAAATCATCTCTACCGCGAGGTTTTCACTCGCGGTATTTTTTGCCTTGAATTTCAGCACCGCTCGTGTGCGGGGAGCCTCTCCCCTCCCACTCTCCAACCATTGACCCCTTCTCTCCGCCCCTGGGGAGCCTTCCTCCGCCCTCCGGGAGCCTTTCCACGCCTTTATCGCACAGTAGCGCGCCGTGCACATGAGCGTGCCCTTTAGTGCGCCGCGCACCTGTGTGGGGCACATCTGTGCCCCGTAACGCGAGATGAGCGCAGTTTAGTAAACATACCCCTATGTGTTGAGGGAACAGTCCTGTTTAAAAAAAAACCACACAAATTATCAATTCTTTGTACTGAATAATATAGCATTTTAGAGCTAGTGAATAATACTTGCAGACAAATATAGTTGACACGTATCTGATGTTTGACAGTTACATCCAGTTGTGTTGTGTTAGCCTGTAAATCAAAGAAAATTGTTTTATTATTTATTTTACCACATTCATGTTAAGCATAGTAAGAATTTATTTGCCAATTAATTAATCTAAATAAAAGATGTAATTCTCTCTAACAATCATTTAAATTTATTGTTAGTATAATCATTTATTTATGGGGAAAACTTACCTGAGCATGTCATCTTGAGAGATCCTGCCCTATTCCTTGGCCACACGACCCCAACTTAAAATATCAGTGGGGAAGGCTCCAGCTTAGGAGGTGTGATCCACAATGACATTCTTACAAGACGAACACAAGAGTATTAAGTTCTCTAGTTGAACCTTCATCTTTTGTTCCATTTTAATTTTCTTCTAGGCTCCTAGTACCCTCAACCCAAAATTTGTACATTAAACAGCAATTCTGTATCTACTATACCTGAATGTAACTTGCCTTGACTTGCTGAGAAAAGGCACAAGCTAAATCTTATAATGCAATACCTGGAGGGGATATGATTAAGACATCTAAATGCCTCAAGCATTTAAGTAATGAAAAAGAAGTACTGTACATCTCTTTCAGTGGAAAGGCACAAGATTTCCAGCATGCTCATGTTTGCTATTGAAATCTTATCACATGACGATTACCATGTGATAAGACTTAAAAGGCTTGCTCCCAAGAGGCAGAATTACTTAAAGAATAAGGAAAGTGTGTGAACATTTGTTTTATTTTTCTCCTTTCTGGATGGAGCTTAGAAGAACAAGATCAAAACAACACCTATGAATAGATATTGGACATTGGCAGCAGTAGAGTAGGGGCAAGCAGAATACAGCCCCCAAAACCTAGTCCTTCTCAACAGCATCAGACCAACATTGCAGTGCAGTCCACCAACACCTACCAATTGCTTGAGCCAACAGTGTCATCACCCGGGACCCTGAATGTCAGCTTTGAATGACTTGCAAATATCACTGCTGCTATCTGAGTCACATTGCTCGAGGCCCCATCAATCTGAGGACTCTTGGAGGTAAATAAAAGATATATATGTATTTGGATGAATTAGTCCCTGTGGGTGGAGTAGAAGACATTAGTAAACTTTTGACCTAAAAATAGTTTCTAGGTACTATAATTTTTTTTCCAATCAAATAACTAATGAAGAACTGTATTTATGGCAGTTGATGCTCCACAAATGTTTGCTATTTATGTTCCAGAGGCCAACTATAATTTGAGCAAACTAAGCTCTACTGCCTCTACTACTGCCATGACTGCAACTTATCACTTCCATAGCACAAGATAGTAAAACATGTGAAAAAAATATTTAGTGCTTGTGATTCAACTGAGCATGAATAGACAGAGATGAAAAGAGCAGCAAATAATAAAACAAATCTGTAGTTTCCAGCTACATCTAGGGTGATATGGTAATCGTCATGTGATAAGATTTCACTAGCAAACATGAGCATGCTGGAAATCTTGTGCCTTTCCATTGAAAGAGATGTACAGTAGTGTTTTTCATTACTTCCATGCTTGAGGCATTTAGATGTCTTGATCGTATCCCCTCCAGGCATTGCATTAAAAGATTTAGCTTGTTCAAGGCAAGTTGCATTCAGGCATAGTAGATACAGAATTACTGTTTAATGTTCAAATTTTGGTTGGAGGGGGCACTAGGAGTCTGGAAGCTAATTGAAAAGGAACCAAAGATGAAGGTTCAACTAGAGCACCTAATACTCTTATACTCGTAAGAATGTTATGTGCCCATATATGTACAACAGACTGGCTTATTTAGGATGGTCAGTGGTACACAGGTCCTGCTTCTAATACCCAAAAGTAGGCAGGCAAACATACTTCTTCATTTACGGAAGGTCAGGGGTTCAAATCCCACTAGAGGACAGCAACCTTGGGCAGGAAGGACTGGGTGGTCTTGGGCAAGTCACTTAACCCTCCATTGCCGTTGTTCCCTGTAAAATAGTTATCTCCAAGTTATAATGTCCTGTTCAATGTAATTTCAGTTTGTTCAATGTAAAACCGCCTTGATATCATGAAAGGCGGTATATAAGAAATGATAAATAAATACTGTACAAGCTATCAAATGTTATTTTACTGATAGTCCTGTTATTGTTGCAGAAAAAAATTAAAAGGTAATTTGAAAGGGGTCTACATTCCGCTCTTTGAGGTAATTTTATTCTCACACCTAGTTAATATGCATTTTCATATGCCTATTTTCCACCTGTTTTATAAAGTCAAGTACACTCACACTTGACTTTATAAAATTATAGTCTAAGTGACAGATAGCGTGCTTTAAAATAAGGAGCGATCACTTATCACAGCCCTAGAACTGGTGTAAATGGTCATACCTGTTTTTTGCAAGTTTGTGTGTTAATTAGTCTATGATCAATGTGTTCACTTGCTCACGCTACCCATGGTCCACCCACACTCTGCCTAATTGCAAAACCACAGTAAAAGTATATGCCATGACAACAACATGCATACTTTCATGCTAGTCAGTATTTTATATAGTAACATAGTATATGACGGCAGATAAAGGCCAGTATGGTCCCTCTAGTCTGCCCAGCAATGCGGTAAGAGTAGATGCACCTGCTGCTCCGTGCAGGTCACACCTCCATATGCGTTTGTTTAGGGGTGTACCCACCACGCCATGTAGGTCACCCATATTTGTTGAGATATAAGATAGAGTTATGTTTATTTTGATTTTATCCTGCTGCTATATATGCATCAATGATGAAAATGCCAATAAGAACATAAGATATGCCATACTGGGTCAGACCAAGGTCCATCAAGCCCAGTATCCTGTTTCTAACAGTGGCCAATCTAGGTCATACGTACGTAGCAGTATCCACAAAAGACACGGGCTCCACAATGTTTGTATTGGGTCAAGCAGTGATATCTCAGGTCCCTTTTAATAATGGTTTATGGACCTTTCCTCTAGGAACTTGTCCAAACCTTTTTTAAACCAAGCTACACTAACAGCTTTTACTACATCCTCCGGTAACAAATTCTAGAGTTTGATTACATGTTGAGTGAAAAAAATATTTTCTCTTATTAGTCTTAAATAGGTTACCCTGTAGCTTCATTGCATGTCACCTAGTCTTTCTATGTTCTGATGACATAAACAAACAATCTACGTTTACCCGCTCCACTCCATTCATTAATTTATCAACTTCTATGATATCTCCCCTCAGCCATCTCTTTTACAGGTTGTAGAGCCCTAACCTTTTTTAGCCTCTCTTCATAGGGGTATCCTTCCATCCCCTTTACCATTTTGGTGGCTCTTCTCTGTACCTTTTCTAATAATGCTATATCCTTTTTAATAATCAACCTCGCCTGCAATCCCATAAACCCTCACAAATCAAACTACGTGTTGGGCGAATTCAACCTCCCTGCCCTCCAAGACTCCCATACTAAGGCCTTCATTGAGGCCCTCAAAGAGCTAGGATAGGCCCAGATGGTTTACACACCTACTCACATAAAGGGTAACATGCTTGATCTGATCTTCGCGCCACAGGCAGTCCTCAACTCCACGTACAAGCTCAATCTATCAGTAAGCCCAGTACCAAGGTCCGACCACCGCCTGTTAAGATTTCTGATGCCAATGCGCTCTGACTTCACTAGTCCCCAGTCTTCAGGCAAACCTGCCACTGAACCATCAAAATGCTTCCGTCCATTCAACAAAGAAGAAATCCTGGATAGAGAACGGCCTCTTCATAACCCACCTGAACAGAGTCTTGATGACATAATCTCCACATGGAACTCATATCTGGATGCTGTAATCTACCCACCTCCCATTAACAAAGCACCAGACAGGAGGACGAAGGTGCCCTGGTATTCCCCCGAGCTATGGAAATCACTCCTCCACTTTAGACAGCTCGAAAGACATTGGCGTCGCTCAAGATCAACTGAGAGCCACAAAGCCTACACTGCTCAATTAGGAAAACACCGATCAGCAGTTGCAAGGAGAATGAAGCAATACCACACAGAAATATTACAACGCTCTTTGAATAAACCACATGAGCTGTTCAACCTCGTTAAAACCCTAGCAAAAGAGCCCTCCCTTGGGCAACCAAGCCACCCGGATCCACAGGAATACGCAGACTACCTGCGAGCCAAGACAAGTCAGTCCAGAGTATCCCCAAACCTCAACACTCCAGATGAGGCACCCCATCTTACCCCCTCTCCCACTCCGGCGCAAGCCTTAATGGATGCCCAGCACATCATCACTGCCTTCTCAACCCCAACCAAAAAAGGACATCGTCACAAATATAAGCACCACCACAGCACCCAGTGACCCCTGTCCAACATTCTGGATAAAAGCCCTGCGTGCTGACCTCAGTCCATTCCTGACCAAACTTATAGGTCTATCATTCTCGACTGGAACCTTCCCCCGAAGCCTGAAACAAACAGCCATCAGACCACTACTAAAAAACAACAGGTTGGACACTGCAAAGATGGACTCTTATAGGCCAATATCAAGCATCCCGCTCCTAGCAAAAATTATGGAAAAGATCATTCAACGCCAATTGAACCATCACATTGAGACCAACGCACCCCTTGACCCCTGCCACCATGGATTCCAGGAGGCACACGGCATAGAAACTCTGATGACCACCTTATTCAGTACATTAACCAAAGGATTGGACAATATTAGACAAAGTTTTGCTCTTATCTTCATGGACATTGCTGCTGCCTTCGACTCCGTCAGCCATGAACTACTCCTATCACGCCTCAGGGAGAAGGGAGTCCATGGCACGGCACTGGCCTTGTGTGCATCATACCTGACTGACAAATGGCAGCATGTCCGTTCTGGCCCCTCCACCTCTACACCCTTCCCGCAAGAGAAGGGCGTCCACAAGGATCTTCACTCTCAGCCCTACTGTTCAACGTTTACATGCAACCCATCTGCGCCCTCATCCGATCCTTCAACATCAATTGTTTAATCTATGCGGATGATGTTTTGCTGTACACCCCAATCTCAACGGAGCATCCAGACCTCTCTCTGATGTCCACCTGCTTCAACACGGTCACAGATTGGCTACACACGTAGAAGCTCAAAATAAATTTCAAGAAGACTGAGGTCCTCTTCATTAGCAGGAACCCTGCATTCACTCCGCCCTCCTCACTGAAGGTACGTGATGCAGATCTCCTCAGAAAGCCCACGATATGGTGCCTTGGGGTCACGCTGGACCAAGAACTCAACATGAATGCCCAGATAGGCAATATAGTAAAGGTGATATACCACAAAATTCGGATGCTGAGACACATGAGACAGCTGCTAGAGCCGGAAGAATTCCGAACAGTCTATCAAGCACTAGTAATGCCACACTTTGACTATGCTAATGCAATACTGCACGGCCTTCTGAAAAACTCGCTGAATCCCCAGAATCCTGCATGGTGCTTCCAGGAGGGACCATATCACCCCAATTCTGAAACATCTGCACTGGCTCCCGGTACACTGCAGGATCTCCTTCAAGATCTTAACGATGACATACAAAGCCATCAACAAGTGCTCTTCCACCTCCCTCACGGAGCTCATCCAAACCACCCCCCTCAACAAGGTAAGGAGGTCAGCTGCCTCCAACACTTTGCTACTCCCTAAGGTGATCACCAAATGCTCTCAGGCCACGAGAAACAGAGCCTTCGCTCTCTATGCACCTTCCTGTTGGAACACCCTGCCACCGGCCATCCGGGCCATCAATAACCTCCCCCAGTTTAGAAAGGCACTGAAGCACAATTCTGTTTCTCCAGTTCTATACTGAACCAGATGACATCTCACAGCCACCCACACCCCGGACCCAAGCCAGCACCCTCAGCGTAGCCTCCTCACACACTTTCAGCCCGCCTATGTGAGCCCCACCCCCTTGAAACCACCTCCCTGTGTATAGCTGACCCCAACTGTAGATAACGACGAACTGCCCACACATCCTGCGACACACTGCTAGAATGTACATAGTTACGTTGTTAGATCTGTAAATAATGCTGAGCTGCCTATATAGCCTGTTACAGCCAAATTATACATAGTTTCCCTGTCAGCCCTGTTTAAATAATCCTGTTTCATTGTAAGTCCGGTGTAGACCTGCCTGCACTGCACAAATGTGTTACCTGTAAACCGCACTGATGTTAAATAGCACGGTATAGAAGAAACATTAAATAAATGAATAAGATATGGCGACCAGAATTGCACACAATATTCAAGGTGCGGTTGCACCATGGAATGATACAGAGGCATTATAATATCCTTTGTTTTATTCTCCATTCCTTTCCTTATGATACCTAGCATTCTATTTGCTCTCTTGGCTGCCGCTATACACTGGGCGGAGGACTAACATGTTATCCACGATGACACCTAAATCTTTTTCTTGGGTGATGGTTCCTAATGTGGAATCTTGCATCATATAACCATAGTTTGGGTTGTTCTTTCCTAGGTGCATAAGTTTGCACTTGTCCACATTAAATTTCATCTGCCATTTGGATGCCCAGTCTTCCAATTTATCAAGATCTTGCCATTTTCCACTATCCTCATGGGTTTTAACAACTTTAAATAGTTTTGTGTCATCTGCAAATTTGATAACCTCACTCATTATTCCCATTTCCAGGTCATTTATGAATATGTTAAAAAGCAGCTGACCCAGCACAGATCCCTGGGGTGCTCCACTATTCACCATATTTACGTGCATTGCTGCCACCTAAAATGAAACATCTCCTTATAAAATAAACCCCATCTATAGTAGAATAAATATTGCTTTCTCATTGACTTTAATGCACCCAAATGGTCTGAATAATTAGGGAATCTGAAAAATAACAGAATAATTGATTGAACCAAACATGAAATTTTTGCCACACGCATTTGATTGTGTATTTATTACGGCATCTTACATTTCCACAAAGGGTTTGAGTCTTTGCTGTTTATAGATGCATATGGGGGAGGGATGGAGAAGAACCAAGAGGGAGGATGGAGGGTATGGATAGGATGGGTTTTATTTTATTTGTTCTATGCCCATTGCTCTTTTTGTATGTTGCTGTACATTGCTATGGGGGGAGGGTGAAAAATTTCCCCAATTAGAAATTACTACATTTTTGTAAATAACTAAATAAATAAATGGTTATCCCAAAAGCCAGATTAATTAGGTATGCATTGGAATTGGGTTGGAAAACCCATGCCTAGACATCAAAAATGTCACATGCATACAGTGTAGCTAAAATGTCAAAAGTATGAAACTGGTGACCCATCAAGGAAATATTTCACTCTTCTTTCTGAATTTTCTACGGGAAAGGCCTTTCAACATAACAACAAAGGGGTATGTTTACTAAAAGGCCGGTAAAGTGCGGGCCGCGGTAGAGTGAGTGTGCCGTATAAGGAGTGGGCGTTCTGTCCTGAAGAAGAAAAGCTGTGATTGACAGATGCGCTAAGGTGCGCGGCGCCCGTGTGCGCCCCGCACCTTACCGCAACTGAGAGCCGAACGGGAGGCATATGTGTCGCGCTGATCCTCAAGCAGAAGAACAGAGCCACAGCACAATGTTTAAAGCACTGACCAATGGTGTGGGGATCAGGGGTTTGAAACCCCACAATGCGCAATGGCTTGTTGAGGTGTTAGTTTATGAGGCAGAGGAATACTGGGCCGAATAAGGCAGCGCGCTGAGTTGTTTTTTGGCACACATCAATACTGGACGGGATAAGGAGGCGCGCTGATGTTTTTATGCGACATATGAATACTGGGCGGCATAAAGCGTCACGCTGATGTTTTCTGGCAGCATATTACTACTGGGCGGCATAAGGCGGCGCGCCGGTTACGGCGGCAATCGCATAATGGAAGGTATAAGTGGGGCGCTGATGTGCAAACAGAAACACAGAGCCACAGCACAATGGTTAAGGCACTTACCAATGGTGCAGGGATCAGGGTCCGATCCCCCACAGTGCACAATGTAGACAGCTGCCTGAGGTATGTTTATTTTAGGAGGCATATAAATAATGGACATCATAACGCGGCACGCAATTGTTTTTGACGCAATGTAATACTGGCTTGCATAAGTGGCGCATGGATGTTAAATTAGAAGAGCAGAGCCAAAGCACAATGGTTATAACTCCCACCAATGCTGCAGGGATCATGGGTTCGATCCCCACAGTGACCAATGCAGACTGCTGTTTGCTGTGTAACTTTAGGAGGCTGATAAATAATGGGTGGCATAAGGCAGTGGTATGCTGGGCAGAAAGCATCACGCTACTGTTTTCTGAGTTATGTTAATACTGAAAGGCATAAGCAGCGTGCTGATGTGCAAATCAGAGAGCAAAGCTGCAGCACAATGGTTACCACACCAACCACTGCTGCAGGGTTCAGGGGTTCAATACCCAACAGTGCAAAATGAAGACAGCTGGCTGAGGCAGTAGCTGTTAGGGGTAATATTGTTTTAGGAGTACCTTATTGTATATTTGTAGAATCATAACTGATAGCAAATACACTCTCAAAGCAGTGTAACAGAACATCGCCCATCGGTTAATGCAGAGGGCACATGTGAAAATGCAATGTCCGCCATGGCACCCTACAATGTTGGTGAAAGTGTAGCCAAGTGTGCTATATGAGGCAGGGTAAGGTGAGAGCACTGTCCCAGATGGCAGCAGTGTGCATTGTAACGTATGGGAATTGTAAGTCTGTGTGCTGACCAAGGTCTGCCATACCTGATTTGGCAGGGATGGGCTGCAGACAGGGGCAGGCGACTGATATCAACAGGGGTTCAGAGTTATTCTCATATGGTAATCAGTTGCAGGGCCTGTCTGTAGCCTCACCCAGCTAAATCAGGTATGGCAGAACTGGGTCAGCCATTCTTGATGTAGCAAGGAGCGACTGCACACAGTCCCTGTCGACTGATATCAACAGGGGATTAGAGTGTATCTTATCTTGTAAACTGCCCTATTCCCGTTGGAGACTGAAATCATAAGAGTAGTACAGCTCCATTAAACTCAAGCTCTGGGAAAGAAGCCAATACTCTTCTGTTGTGAATGCTGACAACCTGTGGAGATACTGAATGATGGAGGGGTGTTCATGGTTTGAATGTTCCTGTGAATAAGGTTGGCAGGGGTATGTCAACTGTCTGTGTGCAACTGTACAGCAATCTGTGATGCTGTCTCAAAAGAACTACCCCCTTGTGCCAGATATCAATGCACCTGTTATGGTGTTTCAGAAGGCACAATATAAACACACGTTGCTAGGAAATGAAAACCTCATTCTCCACAAAGGCCATGTTGAAAGGCTGTCAACTCCCAAGGCACTATTGTACGTAACCCATAAGCTGTGTCAATCAAAGGCATGGCAAAAGATGCCCCAAGGATGTAGAGATGAACTCAGAAACGTTACCCACTAGCACTAACATCCCTCAGTTTGAATGGCAAAGGAGGTATGTGGCAAACCCACACGTAACACAAGCACTGCACAGAGCTAAAACACAAAAACAATACAAAAGTAAAAGAGGGATGAAGATCAGTTGCTGTACTGCAGAAAGCATCTCCAACCCATGTGGCACCCATTAAAATAGACAAACATATTCTGGCTAGCTACAGCCATGCACAAAGTGATGTTAATGTACCGTGCTATAATGACTGTGTGTGAAAGAGGATGGTAAGATGTGGCCAGCAGAGGAGGCTCAAATGGCAGAATAGGTGACATATCAGGATGACTGTGGAGTAAAAGTGCTATGCAGAGCACACACAGGAGAGGCAATCAGGGACAGCTGCAATGCTGGAATGTGTAGGAGGCCAGGATGTGGGTTATCAGCATGCACATCAGGGTAGGATGGCACACAGTTGCCATTACAGAAAATTGTACGGAAGGATGGGTAACAACTCAGTTGAGGGTACAATATGCTCACAGCACACATCAGCACATATATGACGATCAAACAAATGTTAAACACCGTTTACGGACAAGCATACAAATATAAGACACCACAGAGGAAGCACACTAATGACCACTACCACAAATCACAATGGCTAAACCGGCATGCCACACCAACAATGTGAGCTCTATAGCAAAGACTGCATAAAGAAAGAGTGCAGTCCATTAAACAAACCACCTGCTGACTGTAAGGGCAAGCAAACACCAAAAAGTAAGCATGAGGAAATGCACATGCAGATCTGCTAATTATTCATACAATTGCAGTCTGTATTTGTGATGTGGTGCACATGTGCACACACAATGAAATGTTCTGCAGTGGATACTGCATGCAAAATAGGGGAAAAATATACCACAAGGGCAACAGAGGACGGTATGTGGATCATGTTAATAATTTGGATCAGGACACGAGAAAGTTCCACATGTAATCAGGTGTAACACACAACACCTGAATCACAGAAAAACAAAACCCCCTGCTGTGTTGCCATGTAAACACCCTAAAGTGGGACACCTCTGAAAAAAAAAGAATATGTGATGGCTAAGCAGCACACAGGATGCACCTTGATGTACACTGAGGAGAGAGAAGGGTGTTTGTAGAGGTGAGGAACCTGATGTTACCTCATGGTACAGTTAGCAGATTAGAAAACAAAGGATATAGCACATGTGCTGATAAAAACACAAAACTACAGAGTATAAACACATGACTGTAGCCACTCCCAGAAACAGTACACTGAGTACACTGTAACACACTGAGCACACTGAGCCAAGCATACTAAGCACAGTGTATGGCAACCTTTAATACCCAGTGAGGTTACATATGTCTGCCAGATACACAGCTGCCACTGTACAAGGATGTGAGCACAGGTGGCACATGTACATGTGTGGCAAATGGTCCCAGACAAGTGTCAATGTGATCAAAGAGAGAATAACTAACCTACTGGTAACAAAATGGCCTTGGACCCAAGCAAACACTGATCAGTTCCCACTAGCACCCCATGTGGCCTAGGTCAAGCCATGTAACCCCTCATTACCGTGGAACAAAGACCAGTTAATCCTCATCCAATGACATTGACAAAAAAAACAATGCAGTCTCTGGGTCACAACGACGCAGGACTGATAAACAGGCAATGCAATGTGTGCCTTTGTCTCACCCTGCTCAATCACCAAAAGAGTCACATGTTTGTGGAATAAATATCTTTATTTGGTTTACACATCACAGATAGTGTAGTCAGTGCCATCATAATATGAAGGTGAGTGCGTCTCTGATGAAATATTGAAAAACCTCTAATAGGGCATAAATCCAACTCACACAGAAAAGTCAATTCATTCACCACAAATGAAGAGCAGGAGATATAATGTGCATCCACTGCATACAATGCACTGGGCAGCAGACCCCCAGCCCCTACCTGATTCTGCATGCTGCAAAGGTGTAATGCACATATGAGTGCATGTAGAGAGTTGGCGCTGCATATTGAGGACACAACACACATCATGTGTCCCTCAAAACCATATCCATCTTGCAACACAGGAGACAACCAAACCAAAAAAGCCTATGTTGAGAAAATGTTTTATTGTGAAAATCACGCTGGGAAAGTAATGTGTGAGGTCTCACATAATGGCTGAGCTAGGAATCAAAGCTGCAACAATGTAGACACAAACTCTCCTCAAAATCACAATGAGTATATGCTAACAGGTAGCACAGGCACATGAACACAAACAAAATACAAACTAAATGACCTTCTCATACCTATACATATACCACCATGAAGGAGGTGGCCCTGCAACTTTTTTCAGAGTAGACAGTGTTTGGCCACATATAACATAATACATGGAATGCACAATTGAAGAAGTGCAATGGTGACCCACATTGCCACACTACAAGCATCATGTCGCAATGTGAGTGTCCCTACCACAGGGCATAGCCTGGACTGTGCACATGGGAAATGCAAGGTGTTGACATACATGCAGACTGTCACGTCTGCACATCCAACAAACACAATAAGCAGCATGAAAACAAGGAAATGAGGGCCAAACATCTTACACGGAGCCACAAAGAATTCTGAGGTCCACATGTTTTGTCTCACAAACATAGTCCGTCATATGCAAAAGCACCATCCACATTGCAACATGATACAGTGATGTCACACATGCACATAAACACCCTTGTCACATTGACCACATTAATTTAAGATGGTCGTGTGTCCAAAATCATTGTTGAGGTAACACTTGTAGCATGTGCAGGTGGAAAGCAGGTGGACATAGACAATAGGAGTGCTCCATCGTTGGCCGTATGGCGCAAACATGGTTGTATGCTTGATTAGGAAGAAAAAGATGAGTGTATCCTGGGTGGCATGTCACACCCAGGGCCAAAACTTCACAATACTAAAACTGTGTTCGAATGCATCAGCTGCACTGTCCATGTCATTTGCTGCTGCACACGGGGGGAACACTGCCAAAAGTAACAATACTATGTGCAATCCAACAGGTGAGGTTAATAGTGTTCCACCAAATATGGCTAGGAATAGTCAAGCGTGACATGTCAACATTCCACTTTCTCTGAAAGTTCATGTGTGTTCTCAACAATGAGCAGGACTCCCTGCAGAACCATCACACAAACAGTGCATAGAACACCTCTGTAATGGAGAATTCAGTAGGTTAACAGTAATACTGTCCATCACAGTCATATGTCTCACTCTCAGAGGTAAAACATCCAATGGGCCACTTTCTGGTGTAAAATGTCTATGGTATTGTTTCTCCAAAAGGTGGGTGATGGTGACACCAGATGCACTGTAATAGACGTGTCCGGGATGTACTCAGCCCTGTGTCATGAGAGGATACGTATGTTCTTGTTATCCACCTTTGAAAAAACACCACACAATGCACACCGTTACACCTTTGCAAATTCACAAGAAAGGTATGTTAAACCACACAGTACATGATAACATTACTCAACAAAACATTGGTGAGGACATCATTAATCCTAAACACACACACGGGTACAACATGGATATGGTCATGTCCATGCTCGTGTCACACAGGTGTGTCACAGCTACACACAACATGCATCTGTTTATGTGCACATAGAGGAAACATTACATGCATATGAGACAATTATGATTCATCAACAGGTAAACATAGATACAAATCTGCAATTAACAAATGTGCAACTTACCTTGTGTGTGCATCAGGTGTATGTCAGCAATCCCCATGAACCACTACACAGCAATAAGAGGTGACAGTGAAGGGAGAGAATCTCAGCAGAACGTGTTACAAAGAAAAGGTCAAGCCACTGTTGATGCATGTCCACATTATGTTCATATCTGAAAATAAATAAACGTGCACATCAGTGGTGACTCACAACACAAGACACATTTTGTCTCACACCACACAACACATGTTGATAATGCTCATAAGGTAAACAGCACTACGGAAGACATACCACAGTCACAACTGCCCCCCAGGTGCACAGTCCCCTCACAGTACATGATAATGTACTATGCCTGAAGAGTGTCTCATCACATACGCAACCTGTAATCACCCACACACAAAGTATGCAAATTTATGCATTCCAGCTGCAACACATGGCCTGTATGTGTCCAAGTGGACCTTCAGACATATAAAGGCCCCATGAACCGGCAATAATACCCTGTTGTTGGCTTATGGTGCAATGTTGGGGTAGGGAGCAAGTGCAGGCAAACCAAATACAAAAGTTGACTACATACACATGCAGATCTGCTGTACCTGACACTTATAGAGTGTGGCACAGGACATGCTGAACACAAACACATGGGGATATGTGTGACAACAGCAAGGGATGGTTGATGGAGCTTGAAGTGAAAAACAAAACAACACAACATCTGCCCAATATGATAGAGCAATGAAGATATGTTTTCCACATGACCCCAGGCACACACAATCTCGCTGTACATCCACCTACTGCAACGCAAAGCATCTTGGGTGATGCTCAGTCACATGCCAATCCAACACATCAACAGCATCTGAATAAAGTATGTCCTCTGCATTGGGAAACACAACAGTAACAAACATATGTCATGTTCTACAAGAGTATCACACACTGCACCTTCCTGTCCACAACTCTCATACCCCACAACATCACCTAATGTCTGACTGCTCCCTATCACAATGTATAGATCTCTCACATGTGAGAGGCAGCACAGAGTTGTATGAGGCTATCTTCAGGTGTCCATAATCAATCTTTTCCCCATCGTACCTCTGTGCTGTTGTACAGAAAGATCAACAGACATGTCAGCAAACACCATGTTTGCACCTCATCACAAAGTACAGATGAGTCACACAGATCCACTATATTGGCAACAATGCCCCCTATCTTTGTGTAGGGGTGTGTCAATGTTGAATGCTAAGTCGCTTACAATTCTGGAAACACATATGGAATATGCACAAGTGTCTCATGTATGCAGGGACCAAATACATATCCTGGTGTGTAGATGTCATACCTTGAATCATAGTGACAGCTATTTGCTGCTGATCTCCACAGATAGCTGTCAATGTGTGCGTCATGTCATTAAAACACCAATGCCATGTATGTTTGTACGCAAAGCATGATGGCTGCATGCCATCACACTGTGTGTCATTGAGAATGTCCACGCATGGATAGCCTATATGTGTACCTCAGAGAAACAACTCTCACATATGTCTGGTTTTCTTTGCCAACATAATCCTCCCCTTCCCTGTCTGACTATCTATGCAATCTATCTAATGTGGACTGTACTATCCTACACTACTCACATACCCAGCCTGTAGCTGAGGCATGATGGCATATGTTGAGATTTTATCAGCAAGATATGCCATGTACTCCCTGAGAATTCTGCACAACCATACGCCACCAACACATTCTTTGCTCATCCTGCCCACTGTAACGCACCCCTTGCTGATATAGAAACATAGAAACATGATGACAGAAAAAGACAACAAGGCCCATCTAGTCTGTCCTTCCATAACAACAACTACAACTGTCCACTTTTTACCTTTAGAGATCCTCTGTGTTGGTCCCATGCTTTTTTGAATTCAGTTATTGTCCTCATCTCTACCACCTCCACTGGGAGACTATTCCACGGATCCACTACTCTTTCCGTAAAGAAATATTTCCGCATATCACTCCTGAATCTATCTCCCTTCACCCTCATCCCATGTCCCCTCATCGCAGAACTTGCTTTCAATTGAAAGAGGCTCTCTCCCTGAACATTTATGCCACGGAGGTATTTAACATCTCAATCATATCACCTCTATCCCGCCTTTCCTCTAAGGTGTACATATTAAGATCCTTAAGTCTGTCCTCATATGCTTTATAATGAAGACTACTAATCATCTTAGTAGCAACCCTCTGCACCGACTCCATCCTGTTCACATCCTTTTGAAGGTGCGGTCTCCAGAATTGCACACCATACTCCAAATGAGGTCGCACCAAAGACTTATACAGAGGCATTATCACCTCCTTTTTTCTGCTAGCCATTCCTCTCCGTATGCACCCAAGCATCCTTCTAGCTTTTGCCGTCGCCTTTTCTACCTGTTTAGCTACTTTAAGATCATCGGACACAACTACGCCTAGGTCCCGCTCTTCTTTAGTGGACAAAAGTACTTCACCTCCTATGCTGTATTGCTCCCTTGGATTGCTGCAGCCCAAATGCATGACCTTACATTTTTTAACATTAAATCCCAGCTGCCAAATTCTAGACCATTCTTCAAGCTTAGCTAGATCCCCTCCTCATGTTATCTACACCTTCCTGGGTGTCTACTTTATTGCAGATTTTTGGTATCATCCGCAAAGAGGCAAACCTTACCCGGTTATCCTGGGGTAGGTTATCCTCTGTATCTGTGTACATATGTAGCACTGTACTTAAGGTCAATTCACCAACATGTAAATGTGGCCATACTACCTCTCTGGCTGGACAATGCTCATATCACCATCCTATAACATGTCCATGTCATGGCTTTCTGGTGCAGTATACATTCAGAGACACTGTAGGGTGACATTACCACCCTTCACATATATTCCCTAATATCCGCAGAAACTACTACTAAGCATCTGTCTTGTGATATGTATGTCCTGATACGGCCATAATAACAAAGCAACACATAGCCAGCTGACAGGAGTTTAAGAACAAAATGTACACCCCAAAGGTGAAACATATAAATTCAACCCACTGGACTAATGTCCCCAAACGTGGACTGGTCTCACACTGTGAACATCTCACCATATGGCTAACACTGTTCTCCACCCATATCATCACAAAACATCATTTGTGTTCAACAACAACAGGTGCTAACACAGGCAGCCACTAAACTGTAAATCTAACCTTAAAAATCACACACAGTCGTATGAGCAACCACCCACATCATCTGGCACCAAATGCTGTTTTGTACTGGCCACATTGTTTGTGCCACACACATGCCTATATGTGAGTTGTGAATTATCACTAAAATACTAATGTGGTGTCGCATACAAATGATATCCTGACATAAACTGTAACTGCTGTAAGCAGAACACACATAGGATGGAAAAGCCGTGTGGGTAGGTAATACGCACATGAGAAGATCTCTCCAATCAACCTCCGTCTGACTGCTGTGCCCTCCTGTGTGTCACCACTGGCACGTACCGGGGGGCACATTGGATCTTGCTCCAGATCCTCATTAATCTCTGCAGGGATATCGTGCCTGAGAGCAATGTTGTGCAGGATGCAACAGGCTATGATTATCTCTGCAACAGTCTTTGGCTTATATTGTAAGGCCCCGCCTGACCTATCCAGACACCTGAAGCGACTTTTCAACACGCCAAAGGTACGCTCGATGACTGAGCGGCTGGAGGCATGGGCCTCATTGTACCTCCGCTCTGCACGTGTCCGTGGCTGATGTACAGGGGTCAGCAGCCAGGGGCGACACCCATATCCTGCATCACCTTGGAAATAAATAAAAATGTGGGTGTCAATATTCAACATAACTGACATATGTTAAGATGTAGTAACCCTACCCAAAACAAATTCTGACATAAACATATCACTGAACAATTAATGAGCTCTCCCGAAAAAACATATGCAGTTAGAAAAGTACCACATAGCCTAGAAAATCAGTACACTCATGGTAAATACTCCAACAGTTCCATCTATAGTGTAACATATTGTGTGTGTGTGTGCGCGACATGGGTATTGTAATGCATTTACTGTCCACATTGGCACCACTGCCAATGACAGACTATAGTAACGATTCACTTGTCACATTTTCATATTGTATGTCTGAACAGTAACCTAGGTAAAATATGCTGCCATGAGAGGTTGCCAAAAAACCAGAACATGTATGCCATGGAGGCTTGGAAAAATGCAAACCATATCACCTATATGCATCCTGTCCTGTACGGGCAACATATCTAGATTTCATACTCTGTTTCCTTTTGCTGGATATTGCTAAACGGAAATTGTTTAAATACCAATCCTGTGCACTGTGTCTATCCTGGGAACATCCCACTGAAGGTGGGGTCTGCAAACCTGCACACTGTACTACTCATGTCTTAACCTCACAGAGATACACATCGGTACATTACCTTCATGTGTAGCTGTAAACAATACAACTCTGTATGCACACACTTAGACCACAGCTTTAGCCATCCCCTTTCCATTATGTTAAAGTACATGAGGATCACTGGCCAATATGTGGCTAAATCATGATCATCTACAGTAGGCCAAGGTACTGCAGCAACTATATTTCGTTACACCCCTGCTGTGACATAGGCAAAATGCGTGACCATACATATCCACACGAGTGCTGCTAGCTGGAAAGGGCAAAAGCATACATAAGATATTCCCAAACACCCCCTCATATTATATACTGGCTCCTGGGTAGCAAAAACAGTGCAGAGTGAGTGTGTGAACCCAACACACACATGAGAAGGGTTACCTGTATGGATGAGCAATTATCTCAAGGTTAAATGACATACAAGCATTAGTTGGCAATGACCAATCATGATACGTGCATTTGAGGGCCAACCTCCCCCCCTCAGAATGTGTGCAGTTAATTTTACCACACACTATGAGGGATTGTGCAACAGCCTAGCCACATGCGCATGGGTGTTGTCACCTGCACACCATGTGAATGTCAGGATCATATAATGTTAGGAGTCTGATGGTCTATGTTTGTTTGTAGTTGCTGTCTGTGTACGTCTATACCCCTGTAATAATCTAAACGGTGATCGGGGCCACGGAGGAAGCAGGAGCCGGCATCGGGGCTGCGAGCGGGAGCTCCGCCTCATCCCCTGCACCTGCCAATCAGACCAAGGCAGCAACGGTCTGTGGAATCCGCCATTCCAACGGTGATCGGGGCCACGGAGGAAGCAGGAGCCGGCATCCGGGCTGCGAGCGGGAGCTCCGCCTCATCCCCTGCACCTGCCAATCAGACCAAGGCAGCAACGGTCTGTGGAATCGCCATTCCAACGGTGATCGGGGCCACGGAGGAAGCAGGAGCCGGCATCGGGGCTGCGAGCGGGAGCTCCGCCTCATCCCCTGCACCTGCCAATCAGACCAAGGCAGCAACGGTCTGTGGAATCGCCATTCCAACGGTGATCGGGGCCACGGAGGAAGCAGGAGCCGGCATCGGGGCTGCGAGCGGGAGCTCCGCCTCATCCCCCTGCACCTGCCAATCAGACCAGGCAGCAACGGTCTGTGGAATCGCCATTCAACGGTGATCGGGGCCACGGAGGAAGCAGGAGCGGCATCGGGGCTGCGAGCGGGAGCTCCGCCTCATCCCCTGCACCTGCCAATCAGACCAAGGCAGCAACAGACTATACAACCGCCTTTCCAACGGCGCACCCGCGCCTTGCAGGCCCGCGCCTAAGGACCACGCCAAAGGTTTGGCGTGGCCCTTAGGCGTAGGACCGTGGGGGACCGAGGAACGGCCAATCTATGTTGGTTCTATTTGTTGAAATGTTTTATGTAGTTAAATGTAATGTTGGACAGGTACTGTATTTCCCTATGTATACTGTTATGTATTGATAATGTGATGCATGTTTCCCCTACCTTTGTGTAACCTGTTTTTGTTTCTGACCGCTTTGATTGAAGGATAAGGCGGGATAACAAAACTTGTTAAATAAATAAATAAATAAATAAATAAACATACAACAGTCTCTAACTAACATTGGTCATATGTTGATTTAAGTTTATGGGTTTAAGCGAGTTTGCTAGATATGTGAGTAAACATAAAGAAAGTTACAAAGACATACATACATTACGACACCTCACATACTCACCCAGCAAAATACAGTCCCCATAACGTCCGCCTTCAAATTGTGTGAAGATTGCCGAGTGATGCAGGATATAGGAGTCATGGGTGGACCCTGGAAACCTAGGGACCACATTCAGAATATGCAGATTAGCATCACATACAACCTGAACATTCAGGGAATGGTAGTGTTTGCGGTTGCGAAACGCCACCTCCCTGTCTCTAGGCGGGACCAGGGCAACATGTGTGCAATCAATAGCTCCCATCACGTGTGGTATCCCTGCTAATGTCTCAAAGGCCTGGTTCAGGGTCCCCCATTGTTGCCTAGTGTGGGGAATGGCTATGTAATTCCCCACCCGGCTGACCATGGCACGCAGTACTTGGTGGAGACATCGTGAGAAGGATGGGCGGCTCATGCCACCCACTGCAGCCACAGATGACTGGAAACAGCCAGAGGCAAAAAAATGTAAAGCAGCAAGGAGCTTGACTAAACCTGGTATTGCATGGGACCGATCAGTCAGGGGCTCGAGGTCAGGTCTTAAATCCTCATAAAGCTCCCTAATAGCCCTTGTGCTCAGTCGGTACAGGGAGATGACCTGGTCCTCACGCATGCCCTGGAGCTGTGCCCTGGGCCTGTAGAGGCGTGGCTGCCGAGCCTGCACCTCGGCACGCCTTCTGCGCCGTGAACGCACAGCACATGGCTGGACCACCTCCACAGCTGCAGGTCTGAGTTGCTGCGGGACTACACCCATGCCCTGTGCTTCAGCCCCATGGACACCATCTCCCCTGTCCAGCAACCGCAGCATCTGCCCACCACTCAGGACACATGCATAAGCATAAATTGCTGCCATAAACTCCTCCCGTCCCACTACCGTAACACACTCTAACAACCACACAAACTCTAACAAACACACAAACCACACTATACAGTATCCAAAAATAAAAACAACACCTGACAATACACACACAACACAATATAATAACCAATACAAACACCAATACAATCCTCTAGTACAACTGCTTAGACTTTCGTTCTTCTTCACACCAACCACACTCCTCCTGCTCTTCGCCTACAACCCTCAACGTGGGTAATGTTGTGATGTTAATATATGGTATTATGGGGTGTGTGGTTTGCGCACAATGCGTGCGTGACTCTACGCATGGGCGTCGGTCAGTGCGTGGCCACACGTGTATGTGCGCCGGCGTGAACATGCGCACAAAACACAGACACCCCTGCGGTACTCGTCGTAGTGCGCATGCGTACAGCGACACATGCGCAGTACTGTGTCCCAGGGCGCATGTGCGTTAGTCCGCGTACGGCCACCCATGCGTTGGCGAGCACGCGCCCAACGCACCAGCGCCACACCCGCCCAATTGCGCATGTGCAATGAAAGACACGTGGCAAAACACTATAAATAGGCCTGCACACGTGCATCACGTTGAGGGTTGATAAAGGAGTTAGTTAGAGAGAGAGTGTGTCATAGATAAAGTCTGAAACAGAGACAGTGGTGGGACTACTGCACAGGAAAGAAGCACAGTGAGGGATAACAAAAACTATACTTAGAGAGGCTGTGGTGGGAGTAGTCCAGAGGAAGGAGGTAGAGAGTCTGTCCAGGGAGTAGGGCAGCGGAGAGAGGCAGAGAAAGATAGACAGGAGCAGAGTAGATTCCTCACTTTGTGCTAATATAATTTTTACGTTCCCTTTGTTATTGTGTCCTTTACTGTGTCCTGTACTGTAACGTTTTGTAAGTCATTATTGCATGCTGTGTTTTGTTTTGTTTTGTTTAAGTGAGTGCTGTTGTGTTGAAAGGAGCATTTAAAACATACAGAGATGGAGAGAGAGAGGGAGAGAGACGGTGAGGGTGAGGGTGAGGGTGTGGAGGATGTGGGCCAACCTGTGGTGGGTGATACACCGACGCTACAGACGTCACACCCTAGGGAGGGACATGCAGGACCATCTGTTGGGCCACAGCCTGCACAATATGTCCAAACTGGGAAGAGAAAAAGGGTACCTGTGCCTGGTACACAGCGAAAAAGAGCTGTACGCTTCAGTGATAGAGAGAACTATATCCTACTCTCGCATGTAATTGAAAACTATGACCTCTTATTTGGCAGGCTCAGCAGTCGCACAACAGTGGCCACCAGAATGGCAGTATGGGAGGAGGTGTGTAATGCAATGTCAGAGGCAGGGGGCCCCACAAGGGATGTTGAAAGCCTCAAAAAGAGGTACTCTGATATTAAAAGAGGGGTGCGCCAGGACATGGCGGCTGAAAGACAACATGTGCTTGGCACAGGTGGTGGGGGCCCTTTTATCCCATCACTCACACCATTGGAACAAGAGCTGGCAACACGATTGGGCCACATCTATCTCCGTGGACTGCCAGAGGCCCTCGACACGGCACATCCTGACGCAGGTATGTATAGTAATTGCCAGGTATAAATTCATGTTCACAATGTCCCTTCAGTACACATCATTCAGCTGCACACACACTCCCATACCTGTGAACCCAATCCACACCATGTTTAAAAATTGGTGTCACATGTGTGTGTTATGGCCATGCACAAACTGTGTTGTTGTCATGTCCTGTCACAACATTACATATGTGTCCCTCGAAAACAGCAAACCTCCCCATCTTTTTCCAAAACTCCCACACAACAATTCCTATCCAACCTCCACATCTGTGATTGCAAAGCACCATATGATTTTGTGGCACACTAATCAGGTAACGTGTGTGTGACATACTATTTGGACAGTGCTACATGTGCTTCTACAGTGGCCACAGGTGCTGGCTACATGGGATCCACGGCACAATGGGTCACAGCCAAACATATCCAACAATGAGCATATAGTATGTCTAAAGACAATATTTCCTATGCATAATTAAACATAAACAGTCAATGTATGGCCAAAAAAAGTGTAAGGGTGTTGTATTCTCACACATGTGTGGACATATGTTGCACAGATAGGGGATGGAATGTGATGGGGGACACATGTGGCATGGCACTCAAAAAAATACACATGGAATAAATGCAACATGTGCATGGCCACACGACACACATGTGCCCCAGAAACAGCTGAATGATGTCGACAAACATGTATGGGAGGGTGTCATGGGTCGGGTATGCAGCACACACGCACATACCCACCCCATCATCTCTGTGGTGTCTGTGCCACACATATATAGATATGATTATGTTGAAACATATGTGTTTTCTTTGTTATTGTTCAATATGCAGGTGACTACAGTAAAATGGGAGAGGAAGAGGAGGAGGAGGAGGAGGAGGAGGTGGAGGAAGAGGGTGACTTTGACATCACAGTGCCAATGAGTGTGTTGGAGGATGAACCTGCTGTCTCAGGGGGCAGCACAAGTGCTGTTGATGAGCCCATAGAGCCACCTGTACCCAGTATATCACCACTAGGGGCAGCATCAAGGGAGAACATCCAAGGACCCAGGCCGCAAGTATACACCGATAGCCCTGACCCTCAGATGATGATGGCGGAGTTAAGGTCCCATGGCGCATCTGCCACGTCGCGATGCTGAAGGTGGGTGACAAACGACAGTCATAATTTCAAAATAAACACCAATAGTCACTAGTTGGTGTTTGTGTGGTGAATGTTTGCAACATAACCACCACATATATCACATGTATGGCTCATGTTGTTGGGATATTGTTTCTTGAAAGAACGGTGTGGGGTATAATATATGGTGTTATTATGTCGCAAAACAGAATCACCGAAGGTCAGTTGACACCCACAGATGCAGGCCTAAGAGGAATGTTGTATAAGGGCCACCATGTTGTTGTCATGAGAAAGATCAACACTTGCCCTTGCAACAGTCTACCTCATTGCAGACACCCAGATGTCTGGTAAACCACAGGATGACAACTAAATGATAGTTAAAGAAACAAAAATACCATATATAAAGCAATGCAACCCTCCTCTGTGATGTAACAGCACAAAGACTTCATTCCCCACAGTCTGCATCTGCAGGTGTCAAATTACATAGCATATGGAGAGAGGTGTGAAAATATGTCAGGTCAACCATAGATAAGGATCTACAGAGGGGTCTCAAATGTACAGAATGAACCTGTTGGCTTGTTTGGAGAGAACATTCCTCAATTTCCCCTGTACATAAAGACATAACATAGACTGTAATCCAGACAGAAAAGGAAAACACCATGTCCCCTTACTGTACGGCCAACAATCCATCAACAGATTGCATAGGCTGTGAGCATGTGTGTCCCAGTTAAATTGTGGGCCTATGTCCCCATACCGTGTGATGGTCCCCATTATCATAAGTGTCATACCTGCAATATGTGTTGTATGCAACCATACAGTAATGAGTATGAAGCATGTCTATTTCTCAACAAATGGTTACAGAAGGACTAAAACCGTGAACAATTACTGTGCTGCAAACAAAACCTAAACACATATGACTAACTACAACAAAAGCTTGCCATGTTGAGACCATATCATACACCACGTATCCACACAACATTACCAGAATTGTCACATCACCCTACCCCTCCTTTCCGAATGCAAACATTAGAGCATTACACAAAGACCTCACATAACATACTGGTGGATGATAGCAATTGTCAAGGCCAATGAGAAATAACATAAACTGAAGACCTCATCTCCTTTACAAAATAACCAGATACATCATCATAGAGCAAACAACCAAAGAAAAACATAACCTAGTCGAAAAGTGTTATTGGAGCCACAAAAGGCAACTAGGGAATTTGACACAACACTGTATAGGTTCTAATATTAGTACACTGGCCAGTGGGTAGATAGAAATATCTGACCAATCAGTACAGTGATACATACATTATCCCTTACAGCAAGGTAAAAAATAAACATACTGAAGCTCAGCCTGTAAGGATCCATATGCTATGTCAAATGAGAAAGCGGAAAACATATGTTGTCTAGTTGTTGTGACTGTTTTCCATGTCCTAATTGCTGCATCCACGTTCACAATGCCTGTTCAAGAGTTCTGCTCACTCACCATAGTCTGATGTTTATGTGTTCAAAAAGCTCTATTGTACTGTTTTATCCACTCTACATTGTCACATTTGCTTTAACATAACCATTTTTTCCTTGTAGTAGGTCTCTGACATCCCACACTATCAATGAAGTTTTCAGCATGCCAATGTCTATCCTCAACTACACTCACATAAGCAGCTATGTTCATAAGGTATCACCCACTCCCACAAAACACGTAAATGCTTCACGGGATTAACGTCTGTCAGCACCATCACATTCTAGTCATTCCCCAACATCAGCTCACGTACATTTTGTACACCACCAAGCATACAAATCAGTTTAGTCCTTGCACCAGGCAATTCCAAGGACCAGCACATACGGATAATGTGTACATCCCCACATCCAGCCCTTATACTGACAATGTAACCCATCAGACCATACATTGTCATGTCATAAAACAATCATTAGGTCAGGCCAAACCTGATTTGCCGTCACACAGTCTGACACAAAAATAAGGCATCCCATGAGGCTACATCCAGTACAAACATCTCATGGAGACTAGCAAATACCATAAACACATAACACACAGTTCCTGTCATAACATGTCCCAACAGCTCATGTGCATCTCTATGCCACATACTGCAAAACCCTGGACCCATACATGACCCGTCATCCCACACCTCATAACTGTTGTCAATCAGCTATTGTCGGTTGAAGGTGTCCGCCCCCCCCCCCAAATGCCCCCTTACCCCCTACACACTCACTAAAAACACATATACTGTCCTAACCCAAAAAACCCCACAGCCCTACGCACTTAACGTCATGACCAGAACCCCACCATTGTCTATGTGATGTGTTGAACAAATCCACTGCTGTATTGTGATGTTGTTGTAGCTGTAGCAGAAAGGAGTGTCTGAGGGGGGTGGGAGGAACAAAAGCCCCCTGCCTGCTGGTCCCCTCTGCAGAGCCACACATCATGGACAGGGAACATTGTCTGCATTGTGTCTCCCTTAAGGCAGCGTGCCTACTGACACGCTAGCCATCACACCCCTGTGTCCAAAGAAGCCAAGACCACAGTTACCAAAAGCACATGTGGCCTAAACACCAACAGAACGTAGACACTATCCCTTTACAGATGATACAATACTTGCACACATTATAGGCAAACAGGGGCGACCTAGACAACACTCCATTCTGTCCTTGCTGGTGCAGCAACGGCATTAGCCAGATTCACAAATCCTTTTCAGACGGGTGCTGAAATCCGCAATGTTACTTACGTGCAAACCCCTGGAAGAGCATGACCAGTGCAAATGCACACGTGATCAAAGGTGTGGTTGGACCTGTATTGGATTGACACACGTAAGCACATAGCTGAGCAAACTACCTATGTGTGTTTCCTATACAATACACAACCCCCCATTCAAACCCCTGATGGATATTGAAATCAGACATATAACCCGCCAACTCAGGCTATCACTGTCCATCACCAGTCAGTACCAGCAGATGTGCTTCCCTCAACATACCCCGTCACTATTTTCCTGGTTGTTGCCCACCACTGATGGCCTCCTATGTTGCTTCCCTTGCTCTGTCTGAACCCTACAGATCATTTCCAAAGTGTACCAGATCTGATCCCCAAGCCCTCATAAGTGGTACACAAGGTGCACATGAAACTCTCACGTGTCACACACACGCGCCAGCAGTGCACATGTGCAGGTAAGGTGTGACATTCCTGTGCTGTCATTCCATACCACTGAGTTCATAACACATCACCCATTACCTGTACATATTGAGAATATGTGTCTGAAGGTGGCTGTACCTGTGCAGACATTTCCAAACACTCCTCGGTTCAACAATGCTTCTGGCCATCTGAGGTGTTTATGGCTGCTGCATGCTGCACCTGACCTAAATAATGGATATGAGATGACTGTCCTTGCCCAATTCTGTTGCCACGTCAGTAGTATGTGGGTGTGTATGCAGAAGCTATTTTATGACTGTTGTGTTGGCCTCCCACATCTTCTTCCTGTATAGTGTTCTCTGTGTTTCTATTAGTTGTAGTACAGTGAGATATATGTGTTATACCCCTAACCATGTTCCCATATGACTCAGCACTATCACATTAGCATTAGTGTGGGATGTGTATGACATGTTGCTTTATGAAGGTGTTTTAGTGGAGAAGTATTTCATTGACCACCCTGTGTCCCATTCACAGCCAATCGACGTGCTCTGGAGCGGATTCGCTGTGCTGTGGAGCAGAACACCAGGGATGTTTGTGCTGAGCTCCGGACATTACATGAGGGGGTCGTAGCCATACCACTAACTCGCATGTGTGAGGCCCTTGAGGGCATACATGATGTTCTGATCTGAGCTGCACCTGCACCACCAAGGTATCCGGAGGAGGATATAGCCTTGCCAGGGAGAGGGGCCCGACGTGGCAGGCGTGGCCGACCACGCCGTCAGTAACCTATGATAATATAGAAATGTAAAGCAAGAAAGCAAAGGTTTCTCTTTGTTGCACTGTTCATTTTTAGCAACTATGTACATAGTTTTTTCTGTTATTGCGGCTTGGTTTGGGTTATATGTGAAAGAAGACATATGTGATTAGTATGTTGTGTTTGTGTTATGTAATTGGCTTGGGGGGATCTTTGAAATGTATTACACACATGTTTGTAACAATAGTTTTATATGAGAGAATAGCTGTGATAATAAACAGCTGTCCAAAAATAGATACACTGTTTCTTTCCAAAGAGTGTCCATTTGGTCCCATGTGTATCTCTGAGAGGGGGGTGGGAGGACCATAGGATCTGCAACCATGTCCACTGCATAAGCTACTTTGCCACACACATATACTATTTCCATGATCCACACATATGTAATGTTTCACTAGCACAATGTGTCACCACAGCCTCTGAGCTGCAGCGGCACAGTGTGCACAGACATCCAGGTAGAACATGGGTGTGGAACCGTGATACTGTGGAGCCGCAGACCAGTCAGGTTCTGAGCATATCCCTAATGTATATGCTGGCGATATATATCAGCATTACAATTATCATGACCACCTTACTGGTTTGTGGCCCTCCAAGACTGGATTTTGAGAGCGCTGCCTTACACCTCTGTCATGTACGATTTATTTTGGGCTAGGTGCAGATGTCACAGACATCGGATGGTTATTTGGAATGCGTAACATTGCTCCTTGTTTCTCACCAGCAGTAAAGGGTGGTGGCAACGGCAATATGTTGTTGGTGGTGAGAGGTGAGGAGGAATATGACACACTCTAGGTAACATGTTTGATGTCTTGGACATCTGCGCCTTGCCCACTCACATTCCAAAATGGCAGAGGTGTAATCCAGGTCTCTCAAAAGCGAGCCCTGGAGGGCCGAAAAATCAGTCACGCTGACAGGATATCTCCAATTCATATATATCTCTGCCACACTCATTAGGAATATTTCCAAAACCTGACTGCCCTGCGGCTCTACAGAACCACGGTTCACCACCCTTGATGTGGACACAGGGGTACTGTGTTATAAATGGCCTGTTTACGTTCCATAAACATCACCGTCTGGAACCCGTCATACACGACACATTGGTGGCATATGTGTGACCCGTGCCCTCACCTATATTAGTGGTCACATGCACCCCAACCCACCATAGGGATGCATGTTACAGAGGCAGACATTTGTGTGCTGCATATTTTGCCGGCTCATATATGTGAGAACATGTGGGTCATGTATATCCATCCCTGTGGCATGTACGTCTGTGGGGCAGCCACTACATTGTAACATGTAATGCAGCACCCTGCTATCACACACCTACACACATGATTTTCCCGACACACTGCATGTGGTGCCAATTGAGGTATCACACGCATGTTTACCCATCAGGAATGTATGTGGCTGCACACATATGACATGCTGGCATCTATAGTCATATGCTACGTGAGACACGTGACCATTACAGGGTTCTGAACAAATACTTTAATATGTACAAACAAAAATAAAACTATATACATATTTAGGGTAGGGGGAAAATGCCATCACCCACCCACCCAAAACAAACCCTCCCCACCCCGCACACACACACCCGCCATAAACACACACCCACACACTAACCCCGAACCCCCACATGACCCCACCCTCCCTCAGCCTGCCCCGTGATGGCGGACAGGGCAGCACAGGGCACATGTGTGGACGTCACAGGCACCACCAATGATGCCTGTGACGCCCTTCAGGGGGTGGCTGCCGACATGGCAGATGCTCAATGTCAGCAACCACCCTCTCCATGGCTCCCGCCATCCATTCCTGCAGGTGCACCAACCGGTGCACCCGCTGCTCCAGTGCATCCAGAGCCTCACACAGATGTACAACACATCTGCCACCACACACACACATTGTTCCTGGTGTTTGTGTGGTGGCATCTGCATGCACTGTGTGTGGGGCCCTGGATGTTGGAGCCACCTGCCCTTGATGGCGGGAGCCAACAGTGCCCTGTGCTGCACTGTCCTCTATGTCACTCTCCCAGGCACCCTGCGGCCACTCTTCCCCCCCTGACTCCTCCCCAAAACCCCCCACCACCTCCCCCCCACCCACATCACCTGCGCCCTCACCCCCCCTTGTGACCCTGGCACCCACACCTTCCATCCCAGCATCCCCCATGACCCCCTCCGCTGTGTCTTCCTCAGGACCCTCTGCCTCCTCCCCACTGGTGTCCAGGACTACCACCTCCACGGCAGCATGGGAGGTGGGCCTTCGGAGGGCATAGGCAGAGGTACAGGGGTCTTCGTCACTGTCATCACCATCTGTGGAAGATGACAGTCATCAGCACACGTAGATGTGTGTGACACATCACATGTACCCATGCAGGTACCATGCACACTGATGGGCCACTGTGACCTCTGATGGTGGGCAGCCACGTCATCAATACACACCATCACCATGTGATGATTCTGCATTCCTCATGCGCTGAAGGTATGCGCCATGGTGCAGGCGTAGCTCCCTCCCTTTCTTTCTCAGATCCTCGACCTGTGTGTGTGTGAGAAAATATGGGTGGGAGCATGAGTGAGCACATACGTCTGGTGGGTGGGCAACATAAACATACAACAGTGTGTCCTGGGTCTCGACAGTTCAGCTCCACTGATGTGTGTTTCATGTATAGCATAGTTCAACACCTGTCACAGGGGATCTTCATGGGCACAAGGAATGTTTTATCACATGTGGACAACACCATTACCAACTGAGCCTATTCACTAATGTTGCTCATCGTCACATATGTCAGTCTCTGGAGCCATGCCATGGTGCTTGTGTGATGCTACTAGCTGTCCAAAAATTTGAATCTCTTCATGTGTATGTTTAGCACACCAGGAGCGGCAGAAGGTATACATTGTAGCAGTTGCAGAATGCGACAGAACCCCAGCGGGAGAGGGATGTTTGTTAAACACATGTTGCATTTGTCATTGACAGTCATGCAATTGTTACAGCAACCGGTGTTGCAGTTTGGATGATCTGTGTTTCAACGTAGCTTGTGCCTGCCACATGGTCACATGGCACATTGTGATCAATGGCCACAGTCCTCTGTTCAAACAACACTGATGATGTCTGTGTATGAGTAGTGGCCCACGCCAGGTGGCCACAGCATGGAGCAGGTTTAATGCAACAGGATGAGGCATGTCTTAAATCATGGGGTTCCATAGTGGTTTTGGGGTCTTGCCACTCACACTGGCCTTCTATGTTTCGAACGTCCACCTCAATGGCAATGCCATTGACAGTACACTCTCATGATGGGTATTTTCCTTTGTGAGCCATAACCATTTGGTTTAGGTTACATGAGATGCACGGGTGAAAGAGTATGGCCTTGCAACACGACTTTGTGCTAGGCCACGTTGGTGGGGAAGAGCTTACTCAGGTTGGCTCATGTGTCCTGCATGCCACTCTTGGCTGATATCCCCCTGCCCATACATTTCAACATATTTTCTGATAGCCATCACCTATGTTGAGAGCCACAATGGTTGTCAGTGACAGAGACAATACCTGCACATGCAACAAATATGTTCTGGAAGCAAGGGGGCCTTCCCCATGGTTGATGTGCCATCAGAAACCAATCTGATACCGGGGGTGGTCTTACAAGGTGTGTTTTAATTTCCGAAAGACGTTTCATTGTGTTGGTGCAATGTACCTTGGGGAATATTTCATTTCTAGGATATTTGCAGGACTGCAGAGAAACAAAATGACAGTGGCACAGGGGGATCCATACCATACACTTATTTAAGCAAGGCCAGGTACAATGACCCACTTAATCTGTGGGAAGCCATTACGTGGGCCAAGTTGTTTTGGAAAGGAAACCTAACCATACACAGGTGCTGTGGGTTGATTACAATACCTTTCCTATACAACATTGTAGACTGTTTGCATACACGCTCTGTCGGTACTAATGACACCCACATGTATGGAGAACATCCTGCTGGTGCTGTGCCATTTTGTGTTCCCATTGAGACCTGCATACATAGTTGCATATGTGGACATGTTTGCAGTGACACCTATCTGCAGTGTGACTGCCAGCCTAAACGCATCAAGACAATACCCTGGGGCCCCCTTGCATGACGTTGCATGACCATGCCACATTGAGAATGACAATGATGGTGTACTTGCTAAACCCCGGTAACCCTGTTTTGGTCTTGCAAGCCATTTGTTGTGAAGTCACCTACACATGTCCTGGACAACAGTCCCAATGGCAACATCATATTCTACCAAACGTCACTGATATGTCCCTACAAGGAACATTGTATGGGTGTCCATATTCACCTTGCCAGGGCCCACTCCCATGACATTTGGGGTTTATGCACGTCCCAGGATAACAATGTTTCACATGGGGTACATGCAAGCTGTGTAGGGACTACTTATAACACTGTTTTTGGAAAGAAGACTGTGCGTGACAGACGTAGTAATGACCCAGTCTGGGCTATATCTTTTAGAAATGTCACTATGACCTAAGACCTGTATGATGACAGCAGGTGTATTTTGAAAAACCATGGACAGACAACATACCAACACACTACGCAATTGCCACCTGTGCTCATGTGGCTGCTTGTGTCTGTGGTGTCCAACCACAAGAGGTGACTGTAGCTTTCCTACAACATCAGTTCTGTTCACCTGCTCCAAGGTAATGGATTTGTAGGAGGTGTGAGGATGGGTAACCTAACTATGCATAACGTGAGGGGAATATGGCTCTGTTACAGCCTTTGGGAATATCTTTGGCTAGGTCATGGAGATGTTGTACCTATACACACATCAACATGTGCACATAGCTTTTCATCGTGATAGATCACAGACATGTGTGATGAGATAGTGACCTCACTGACTATGTGAGAGGTGCAACTTACCTGTCATAAACTAACACAACATGTGACTGCCATACCCACCTTTTCAATGTGGCCTACGGCCCCATGGCGGTTGCGTGTTGTGCCACACATCATCAGCTGCATACCCCATTGCAGTGGGATAATAGACAAGGGACCTTACACAGGTCATGGGACTCCTGGAGATAGGGAGAATGTATTGAACTGGTTAGGCACACACACAACCATATCACCAGGGTGCGTGATAGACCACTGTGGTGGCCTCACTTAACTCCTGGGGAAATGGATGATCTATTAAACTCTTTATTCACACACGACCATATCACCAGGGTGCGTGATAGCCGAGTGTGGTGGCCTCACTTAACTCCTGGGGAAATGGATGATCTATTAAACTCTTTATTCACACACGACCATATCACCAGGGTGCGTGATAGCCGAGTGTGGTGGCCTCACTTAACTCCTGGGGAAATGGATGATCTATTAAACTCTTTATTCACACACGACCATATCACCAGGGTGCGTGATAGCCGAGTGTGGTGGCCTCACTTAACTCCTGGGGAAATGGATGATCTATTAAACTCTTTATTCACACACGACCATATCACCAGGGTGCATGACAGCCGACTGTGATGGCCTCACGTAACTCCTGGGGAAAGGGAGCATCTATTACACTCTTTATGCACACACAACCATATCTCCAGGATGGGTGAAAGGCCACTGTGATGGCCTTTCAGGACTCATGGAAATAGGGAAGATGTTTTGAACTAGTTCAGCACAAACAACCATATCTCCAGGATACATGAAAGGCCACTGTGATGGCCTTTCAGGACTCCTGGAATTAGGGAAGATGTTTTGAACTAGTTCAGCACAAACAACCATATCTCCAGGATACATGACAGGGCACTGGGATGGCCTTTCAGGACTCCTGGAAATAGGGAAGATGTAATGAACTGTTTCAGCACACAAAACATATCTCCAGGATACATTAAAGGCCACTGTGATGGCCTTTCAGGACTCCTGGAATTAGGGAAGATGTTTTGAACTAGTTCAGCACAAACAACCATATCTCCAGGATACATGAAAGGCCACTGTGATGGCCTTTCAGGACTCCTGGAATTAGGGAAGATGTTTTGGACTAGTTCAGCACAAAAAACCATATCTCCAGGATACATGAAAGGCCACTGTGATGGCCTTTCAGGACTCCTGGAATTAGGGAAGATGTTTTGAACTAGTTCAGCACAAACAACCATATCTCCAGGATACATGAAAGGCCACTGTGATGGCCTTTCAGGACTCCTGGAATTAGGGAAGATGTTTTGAACTAGTTCAGCACAAACAACCATATCTCCAGGATACATGAAAGGGCACTGGGATGGCCTTTCAGGACTCCTGGAAATAGGGAAGATGTAATGAACTGTTTCAGCACACAAAAACATATCTCCAGGATACATGAAAGGCCACTGTGATGGCCTTTCAGGACTCCTGGAATTAGGGAAGATGTTTTGAACTAGTTCAGCACAAACAACCATATCTCCAGGATACATGAAAGGGCACTGGGATGGCCTTTCAGGACTCCTGGAAATAGGGAAGATGTAATGAACTGTTTCAGTACACAAAAACATATCTCCAGGATACATGAAAGGCCACTGTGATGGCCTTTCAGGACTCCTGGAATTAGGGAAGATGTTTTGGACTAGTTCAGCACAAACAACCATATCTCCAGGATACATGAAAGGCCACTGTGATGGCCTTTCAGGACTCCTGGAATTAGGGAAGATGTTTTGAACTAGTTCAGCACAAACAACCATATCTCCAGGATACATGAAAGGGCACTGGGATGGCCTTTCAGGACTCCTGAAAATAGGGAAGATGTAATGAACTGTTTCAGCACACAAAAACATATCTCCAGGATACATGAAAGGCCACTGTGATGGCCTTTCAGGACTCCTGGAATTAGGGAAGATGTTTTGAACTAGTTCAGCACAAACAACCATATCTCCAGGATACATGAAAGGGCACTGGGATGGCCTTTCAGGACTCCTGGAAATAGGGAAGATGTAATGAACTGTTTCAGCACACAAAAACATATCTCCAGGATACATGAAAGGCCACTGTGATGGCCTTTCAGGACTCCTGGAATTAGGGAAGATGTTTTGAACTAGTTCAGCACAAACAACCATATCTCCAGGATACATGAAAGGGCACTGGGATGGCCTTTCAGGACTCCTGGAAATAGGGAAGATGTAATGAACTGTTTCAGCACACAAAAACATATCTCCAGGATACATGAAAGGCCACTGTGATGGCCTTTCAGGACTCCTGGAATTAGGGAAGATGTTTTGAACTAGTTCAGCACAAACAACCATATCTCCAGGATACATGAAAGGGCACTGGGATGGCCTTTCAGGACTCCTGGAAATAGGGAAGATGTAATGAACTGTTTCAGCACACAAAAACATATCTCCAGGATACATGAAAGGCCACTGTGATGGTCTTTCAGGACTCCTGGAATTAGGGAAGATGTTTTGGACTAGTTCAGCACAAACAACCATATCTCCAGGATACATGAAAGGGCACTGGGATGGCCTTTCAGGACTCCTGGAAATAGGGAAGATGTAATGAACTGTTTCAGCACACAAAAACATATCTCCAGGATACATGAAAGGCCACTGTGATGGCCTTTCAGGACTCCTGGAATTAGGGAAGATGTTTTGGACTAGTTCAGCACAAACAACCATATCTCCAGGATACATGAAAGGCCACTGGGATGGCCTTTCAGGACTCCTGGAAATAGGGAAGATGTAATGAACTGTTTCAGCACACAAAAACATATCTCCAGGATACATGGACGGCCACTGTGATGGTCTTACAGCACCCCTGGGGATAGGGATACTGTTTTGTACTGTGACAGCACACAGACCATTATCACCATGATGACAGGTGAGCCGGTGTGATGGCCTCTCTAGTCCCCTGGTGATAGGGTGTATGTATTACATTGCTTGAGCACACACAACCGTATCTCCAGGGTGACTGATAGCCCACTGTGATGAGCTCTCAGGACCGCTGGGGATAGGGGGGCATATTGAACAACATTGGCAAAAACAACCAGATCACCTGGGTGATTGACATACCATTAATGCTTTGCTTCACATACCCTTTCTGTGGATGGAAAGGTTATTTGCTGCAGCTACACATTTCACCATATTCATATGATGTTATTTGGATCTAATTAAGCTGATCTATGGGTTTGCTTTATTACAGTATGTGTTGGCACGTGCACAGCAGCAACTGCCAGGTAATAGGGCTAGCATCATGACCTGTGTGACCATATCCATCACCACCTGGGTACAGGTCACACCTGTCACATCTTATACAAAGACAATATGGGATGTATGTTCAGCTGCAGCACATTACTGACACACAATACCTGACCCCAACAGCATGAAGATCTGCAATGCACACAGGCTCTAGATATACATGTCTATTTCTAATGACCTGTCTCCATCCACTTACCTCCCTTGGGAATTCAGCTTCTCTATTAAATCTTCTTTGTAGCCGTTCCCAGGCCCTGCGGACCTTTCTGCTGTCCCTGTACCTGTTTTGCCCGGGGAAGAGCTTATCCTGCCTTGTGGCAATCAGGCGAGACAGGATGCGGAGCTCACGAGGAGTGAATGCAGGCTTCTTTCTGCTTCTGGTCGCCATTTTGAGATATTATCACCTGATTGCACGCAGCGTCATTGACGCGCATGCGCCCCGCAAATGCCACACATTTCCAATGTTTTACGTGCAACTGCGCCCCGCAAATGGCGCAGTTTAGCGACGTATGACGTCCAACTGCGCCCCGAAAATGGCGCACTTTGGCAACGTAACACGTCTCATTGCGCTCCGCATCTGATGCCTTTTTTATAGATTTGTTGTGCCACAGCGTCCCGCGACTGGCGCATTTTTTAAACATATGACGTTCAACTGCGCCCCGCACATTGTTTTGCGGAACGAGTTGCGCACATGCGCACCACAACTGAAATATACAGTGCTGTGTGTGTCTTATTTAAAAAACATAAATATTTCATGACCTTATGGTGTTGACACATTTGGGACTTGAACTTATCATCACTTCCACACTGGTTCTTAGGCATATTTTGATGTGATGTGCTACGCCTTTAACATTGCACTGACTGCCACTACAACTGCTACTTCAACATGGTGTTTTGAGAGACCATCAAATTGGCCTATCAGGCACCCTGGTGATATGGGGATATGTATCGCAATAGATGATGTTCACTACTCCATCTCAATGTCAGCCCATAAATTATGTATGTGATGGCATGGGGGGGGGGGGGGGGGGTTGCATCTGCACATGCTACATCCACATTAGGTTGCATAGCACACATATTGGGCTTATTGAGATTGGCATGCGATGGACATGGATGTAGATGTGAGGTGGATGTGCTGACATACAGACTGAGTGGCTGGGGTGTGCACCACATTCACTGTCATACCTACCTATGTTACAGACGTCGTGTTTTCCTTCACACCGTCAGCCTAATCTATATGACTTGCTGGCACATTACTATCTACTATCAACAGTGGTTTGTGTGGCCTTTGTTCTTTGGATTTGTTTTTTGAACAAACACACTGTGACAATGCAATAACCTAGTGTGGTACATCAAGTACCCTATGAGTCACTCCAGAAAGGACAATATGAGGTGCAGTGTCCACAACAGCACCTTCTAATGTTCAAATAAACGAACCTTATAGGGAACTTTTGGGGAAGCTTCATGCTACAGAATTGATGGTGTTGTTGGTGGCACCACAAAATGACATTACAAAGGGAAGAGGCCTCAGAGAGCCATATTAGATTAGCCCACTGTAGAATCAGAGGCATTACTTATGTCTCTACACGTTGTGACATCACAGGGGGCGAGATCTCCATAGCTCTGTGTATGAGAGACACTCCTCCTTGAACCCCTAGGCCAGTCTGCTGATCAGTATAGCCCTAATTAATATGCATGAGATCTATAGGCATCAGAGCTACCCTGGCAACCTCACAGATTTGTGGCCCTACAGGTCTTTATTTTTAGACCCCTGTCTTACACCTCTGTCATTTAGGTGTGTGAGTGTACAAAGTGCAGATGTCAGAGACATGAAAAGCATATATACACACTGTGACATTTTATTTATTTTATTTATTTATTTAACATTTCTTCTATACCGCGCTATTACAATCAGCGCGGTGTACATCGAACAAAACATACTACAATGCATACAAGCAACATTGAGTTTTACATAGAACAGGGAAAAAAAACATAGGATAACCGGGGTAACTATTTACAGGTTAAATTAGTATTGTCACCAATACTCTAAGCCAATTTGACATACTTTGTCAATTCTCATGACCACCATGCAGTTGTCTAATCAATAAGATGTTGGTGGTGGTGAGAGGCAGAGAAGCATGTTACACAGTTTATGTGAACTTTTTGATGTCTTGCACATCAGCACCTTGCCCACTTACAAACGTAGATGACAGAGATGTTTGGCAGGGTTGTTGATGGGCAGCCCTGGAGGGCCACACACCACTCCGTTTGGCAAGACATCTGTAATGCATATATATCTCATGCATCTTCATTTGTACTAACATAAACACACGTCATGGCTAGACTTTCACGGAGGATTGCTTCAGAACCACTGCCATAGCTGCTAACACACCCCTGGCTGGCTACAGTTTGAGTATGGGCCAACACATGACCTGTTTGCTTTCTTTACCAAGATAGACTTCAAACACACATACCCATGATGCACTGCACATGTAAATAAGCAGTCTACAAATAAAAGCAATATGGTTTATGCAGCCACAGAAACACCTACGTATGAAAATGATTAATGAGCGTGTAGGTTAATGACACAGAGTTAGTCTTGGACATCACATTGTGCGGCTCCTGTGCTCACCCTGAATGTGAGAGGGGAAACCCAGAACCATGACCACAGCACCTGGCTCAGCTAAGATAGCCTATGGTGTGAGTCCACATCAGTCACAGTGTCTGATGAGTAGCACTTGTAGATGCACATGCACATACACATATGGGCATCTGTTATTTCCCTGTGATGTTTAGCCCCTTAAGCAATTTGCTGCAACCACATCAGTCATATCCTGTGTGGTGGCCATTGCCACCGCCACATTAGGAGGGGGAGGGGGTGGGGGAGTGTGTTAGACAGACGGATTATGTGACAACACCCAAACGTAACAATCAAACTCATCACTGCAATGGTGCTGCTGGTGGTAAGTGATAACCTCTGTCCAGCAGAGGAAAATACAACATACAGCGTGGTGCATGCATTTATGTGAACATCAATAAGGTGACAGCAGACAGATGGCATGCCTGGACATGCTCAGCAGCCCACCACCACTATCTGACATTGTCCAGCAGCAAACACAGATAAGCTGCAGCTGCTACACCCTTCAAAGTGTGGCACCCTTACACATACTAGGTGCAAGCAGTCTGATAGCTAATCCATACTGCATACTACTGGTGACAATGTGTGCAACCCAAACTGGGACGTCTGCACACTCACCAAGCAGTTACGTTCGTGATTGGGCTCCAAAAGGCAACCCATAGATATCACTTGCAAAAGATGTTGTTGCCACTACAGCTGACCTAGCCATGCTATGGTAACTACTCAGTCAGGGTGAGAGTGACCTTCCAGGAGGACATGCTTGGGCTACCTTGTCCATGCTACTGATGACCACACACTGCAATTTCACTTACATTGCCCTACGTTCTGTCCTCATGCATCCTGCCGAGACCAGCCTGTCGGGGGTCTAACCACAATACCTAGCACCTCATTATGCACAATGGCAAGCTAACACTGAACACAGTACAAACATTGTGCGCTGAGTAAGGTGTTGCATACATCACACACTGGATGTACAGCCACACAATCCCACAGCTATGCCATCACCGTGCTACTATAGATAGTTTTTCCAGTCTATGCCAAATCAGCAGTCGTGGACACAGTGCATGCATGGCTAGGCTATGCAATAGTGCTACTGTCACACCCCATGGTGGGGAACATCGTCAAACAACAGACCTGAGACACACTCCACAAACATCAGACATATTGGTGTGATACCACTCAATAACCATATTGTGATGAACGTAGACATTGATATCTGCCACTGATCAGATCAACATGTTGCTATATGTGTGGTGTATTTCAAGGTTTATGGTGACAGTGCTACAGTGCGCACATACTAGTTTTATGAGATGGACGCAACGCACACTATCATGACTGTCCAATAGGCTTTGGGTCCTGAAGCCTGTGTGTCTGGTCATTTCGCCTCCTGTTGATCGGTAATCTCTGGCAGAGGTCCCCAACTCCAGTCCTGTTGTAACAGACACTGCTACATTTTCACAAATGTGCCTCAGAAATATGCATGAGATATATCTGCATACCATGGACCGGCACATGCAGATGAACAGAGACATCTTTATTTAAGACATCATAACATGTGAATAAATTGTGGCCCTCCAGGACTGCATTTGAGGAAATCTGATCTATGTGATGCACATTTCTCTCTTATATGTCCACCTTGAGAGACAATATACATCTACTGTCCCTGTTTGCACTTTTCCCACTACAGGTGGTTTGTTTTTGGAGAAAAATTAGGGGATGTGACAATTGCGGGGATTGGTTCAGCAGACCTGACACACGTGATTTGAACTTGTGACTTTCACCTCCTGCAGGCAGTGCCTGTGTGCTTTGCACCACCTTCTTGACACAGAGACAGTGCATTTCCAGGTAAATCCATGTCTGTTTGTCAGACTAACCCTGTCTGTTGCACTACACAGCACCCACCTAAAATCAGATAGGCCATGGTGTGATGTGGACAGGTGTCACCAGTTCCCCTGCCGTCAACATGCTCACATGGCCTTATATTGGGGTCTGCATTAACCTTTAATGATGTGGGACACTCCAGGACTGCTTTTGTTTGACTCTGCTGTAGGTGATGCACATGTTTATGTGGTGGGTACTGTTGAAGATAACATAAACATATGCCAAAATATCTTGGGTTCTCAACAGAAAATTATCAGTCTTTAATGCCTGGTTTTTTAAGGGTACACTTATGTGGACTAGTTGCAAGGAGCCACAGACAGAATTTGAACCTGTGACCTTCTGTTGTTGCACACACTGTCTGTGTACACTGCACCACTGTTTCTAAACATATATTCTGCATTCCCAGGGAAGTCCATGACTTTACATCTGACAGTGCCTGTCTGTTGTTGTGTACGGTGCCAGGCTACACACGCCTACGGCACTGTCTACTGTGGCTTGCAGTCCTTATCTGGCAAACCCATATAACCTGATTGCGTTGTGGCACTCCAGGACGGAATTTGAGGGACTCGCCTGTACATAATGCCCATTGCTCTGGTTTGTGTGCGGTGTGGGGTAAAATGTAGGTGTTGAGACCATGCTTATGTTCTCTGCAGTAAAGCAGTGTGTGAACTCTCAGTGTTTAGTGGTGGTTAAAAATATGGGTACTGGGTTGCCAGGAACCACAGCTGTGATTTGAACCTGTGAACCTCTAGTCATACAGTCACTGGCTGTGTCCGCTGCACCACACTGTGCCCACAGAGACAGTGCAGTATCTGGAGATAGGAAACCTGGCCGCACGAGCCTGACACCCTGCTCTGCATAGGTTTACTGTGGGCACGTTTTCTTTGTATGGGGACAGAGGTGCAGAACACACACAAATATGCCCTCCAAATAGGTGCAGTCACAGAAATAAACCAAACAGTGCATCAGTGATATCACTGGGAAACCTGATATGCACTCCCAGGACAGTTCCATTACATTGCAGTGCTTTTGAATGAGTCCACGGACCATAGACCCTTTTCCAATATTCATTTCAATTCTTTGGAGCTTTCCTGGGAGTGTTTATTATTGTTGCCCATTAATAGCAGTGTTGCCCAGCAGAATTAAGATTTTCGCATACTTGGTTGTGGTTATTTTCATGTTAAATTAGCGAGTTTGTTCTGTGCACATGTTTCACACTGCTCACGTTTTTGGGTTTCCACGATTTTGCTGTACATTGCTGACGGAAATGGTTTCTCTTTCCTTTAAATCACCTCTAACGCGGGTGTTTCACTGGCGGTATTTTTTCCTTGTAAATTCGGGCACGCTCCTGTGCGGGGAGTCTCTCCCCTCCCACATTCCACCCATTGACCCCGTCTCTCCGCCCCTCGGGGGCCTTCCTCCGCCCTCATTTCGCCTTTCCACGCCTCTATCGCACATGAGCGACCCGCAAACGTGCGTGTTTTCGGCGCACGCGTGCGGGACCCGTTAATGTGCCGCGCACGCGTATGGGGCGCTTAAGAGCACTTAAATGCATCATTTTAGGACGCTCATGTGCGCCCCGCACAAGTGCCCCGTTTAGTAAACATACCCCAATGTTTGCAAAGAACATTCAGAAATTGTCTGTGTCTCATGCAAATGACTGTAGTACTTTACTGTGTTCATCAAGTGCATGCAAAAACTGCTTTCATGGCAACTCTTCTTCATGTAATTTTATGATAAAGCATTAAATTTCAAAACATTTAACCTTCATATAATAAATAATTAATTCGGAATAATATTATTATAATAATAATAATATTTAATTAAAATATTTAATTAAAATAATATTTAATTAAAATAATAATATTTTGTCTGTTTAGTTTAAAATTTTCATGGTTAACAATTAAAATTCATCGTGGGGTCATTTATGACCCCAATGGTATTCAGTGTGTGCAAAAAATCTTGGTAATTCCAGGGTTAAGAGAATCTGCAGCCCAGAGTTCAGGGCTGGGAAGGCGTGGCTCACAGGGAGAGATTAAGAACCCAGCAGGCTGCAGGAGAGAGAGAGGCCTATGAAGCCAGAAGTCCTTCCAAGGCAAGCCATACCGAGGAGTTCTGAGGTAAGAACTTTAACTGGGTCTGGAGGAAGGGCCCGGAGAACCAGCCTGTGGATGCCTAACAAGCTGCAACAGAAGTAAAGCTGCTTTTGTTTTCCCTGAACTGCTGTCGGTTCTGGGAGTTTGCTTTGTGGAGGTTTAACAAGCTCAGAAGTAAAGCTGCTTTTGTTTTCCCTGAACTGCTGTCTGTTCTGGATTTTGCTTTGTGGAGGTTTACCAAGCTGGATCCAAATAAAAACTGCTTTTATTTTCCCCGAACTGCTGTCTGGCCTGTGTTGTACAGAAAATCCTTTCCCAGCGCACACCACACTACCACAGTGCCATTTAAACTGATGAAAGGCCTTATTTGCATCACACAAAATAATGGCCCAGGAGATCCGACCCTGCTCTTCAATGTATAAAATATTCAACAATTTTCGAGTATTGTCTATGGATGTCTTACCTCATATAAAACCGGATGGACCAGTGATGTCATCATAGCTTCCAAGTGCAATTGAAGCACTTTTGCCAACACCTTTATAACCATGTTGAAGAGGGAGGTAGATTGATAGGAATTCATATCCTCCTCCATTCTATTCTTTTTGGTGAGAAAAACTACTGTAGTATCTAGACATTCCACTACCTCCCCAGGAGCCTTACCTAGGTATCAGTGGACATCTCCCATTATTGGCAAAAGTTCATCCGTAAATCTTTTGTAGAATTCTGTAGAATCCATACTTGTGCTATTACTATTCTGTAACTGCCAATGGCCCTCTGGACATCCAACTGTGATACTGGATGACAAAAAAATCTCTTGCTGAGATTCAGAAAGGTAGGGCAAAGAGATTTTGTCCAAAAAGGTATGGCACGCTATTAAGGATGGGTTATCCCCACCCCCATAAAGCTTCCTTTACAAAATCTTCTCCAGGACCCTAGGAGATGCATATACTTTACTAGACATGTCCCTCAGACCCCCAATAGTAGCCACCCCAACATGCCTGCAAACAGCCCTTGCCAATAAGGACCTCATTTTACCCCATGTTCATAATATTTCAATTTGGTGAAGTGGAGGGCCTCCTCAATTTTACCCAACTCTAAAGCTCTGAGATCGTCCCTGACAAGACAAAGCTCCTGATATACCTTAGGGGTACAACTTGGTTTGTGCTTCTGATCCAGATGGACAATATCTGTTTCTAATCTGGCCATTTCTTCCCTGTGCCGTTTATTTAGATGACTAGCATAGCTTTAATATAGCCCCTTAGAACTGCCTTCAGAGTCTTCCAACACAGGGCTGGATCATAATCAGATGGACTATCTATCTCTTGAAACTCCCTGAGTACCTCCTGTACCAACCTAACAAATTCCTTCCTCCCAAGAAGGGAGATATTCAATTTCCATTGCTGTATGATGTGGGACCTTCCCAATCCATAGCACTAATAACACTGGATGAAGGTCAGAAAAGTGCCAGAAAGAATGTCACAGTCTAGTAGAGAAATCAGAGTGTAGGGCACATAAATAAAAATTCTAAACAACTATAAGAATTGTGCTGAGGCAAAAAAAATGTGTAATCCCTGCATCCAGCGTGAGTTATTCACCACACATTCTTGGCACCAAAGTGCTCCGCCATTGCAGCTAAAATTTGGAATTCCCCTTCCCCCCATACCCATTCCCAAGGGCACTGTCCAATCTAATTTACTATCCATATAGATATTTTCATAATTAAAATCATATTGCAGTAAATTGCCTTGCAACCTCAATTAAAAATTATCTGGGTTCTCATTAGGTCCATACACATTGGGTCCGATTTTCAACAAGGCACCAAGGCCTGCCATACCTGCAGAAAGTTACCCGTTCAGGAAAAGTGCTTGAATCATGCGCCTCCAAAACGGGCAAGCAACGAAAATGCAGCAGAAACTGAGCACAGTGACAGGCGCCCACTGCGGCATATATGGGTAAGCAAAAATGCAATGTGTGCCTTTGAGTCAGCCCTGATGCCTGGGTTTTCTTGGCAGTGTCAATGGAAGTAGATTGCCAGGCCTTTCTTCTGAGGCAATGGAGGGTTAAGTGACTTGCCCAAGGTCACAAGGAGTGCTAGTAGGAATTGAACCCTGGTTGCTTGGTTACCTAGCCAGTGTTCTAACCACTAGGCTACTGGGCTGTGCACCTAAGGGTGACCCATGATATCCATCTATGTGTCCACACTAGTGGCCACAGAAGGAGGATGGTAAGTATGCATGAACCTGTGTATTGCCCGTCCGGCATACCCATGCATAGACGACACCATCACGCAATCCCTGTGGGCTGCCTTGCAAAAGCCCCCTGTGGCTGGGCGGATAGACACCAGCAGTATGACAGCAAGGAGAACCATGAATTTCAGCCCCGATCAGAGTGAGACCCTTTCCCAATCCATGCTGCGGCATGAGGAGGTTCTCTACCCACAGGGGCCACACAACAGGACCCACAGACCAGGCAGGGAGGTCATTGATGCACGATTCTACAAAGACACCAACATTAACAAAGAACTGGCTGTATGGATCTACACTAGAGATGGAGACATCTGCTTGTAAGAGCACTTTGGCTCATGGACGCCATAGAGTGGGGCTTTCTGGAGGCTCTCAGATATATATATCTCAGCAATTCCACAGGGGGAACTGTAAAACTGGAAGGGACACACTTTTGGGGTTTACACAACAACATGTGGTGGACACCCAAACACATGGGAGAGGGGTCTCTGTTGAGATGTGAAACTGAGGGGGAACAGGTGAGCTCCAGCTCCATCATGCATATCACCCATGTGCAAACAATAACCCCACATATCCCATCGCCCTACATACAACATTCTAACAGTGCAACATACTGGTGTCAATAGCATGTTGTGTGGATGATTCTCATTAGCGTGCACTGGCAAACCGGTCAGGTTTGTTGGAACACAGGCTGCTACTACATAGGGGCCCAATTTGTGACTAACTTGTTTTACTCTGCCTGAGCATTGTGAGTGAGGCAGAGGTTTACCTTCTAACACAACAGTGAACCTACACATACATTTCATACCGCTTCAATGGGAAATATGTATATATCTTCTGATGGGCTAACTGAGGCCCCAACCTTACTCCGCTTGCATCACACTGCCATGGGCTACGAACTGCTGTACCCCAATGAAAAGCATTTAACTTTCAGGAGTTGCAACAGTTTTGCCCCAAGGCCTGTCTGAGATTCCCAGAAGATGGATGTGGTGGGACGATGGGGACATAACACAATAGACTTGCAGCTGGCGATGCATCAAGAGCTGCCTCAACATCTTCATAACCCTGGATGGTGTATACACATGCACACATCTTTTTTTTCTTATTTAACGGTCACATACTTGAATTAATGGTATTGACAAAGTTAGGAATACTTTGCATCTTCTAGGTCATGGCAATGTTGTGTACTACATATGCTACTATTTATTGTATTTATTTATTTTTATTTATTTTTTTATTTACATTCTCTTATATACCGCGCTATTCTGCATCAGTGCGGTTTACATTGAACAAACTGAAATTACATTGAACAGGGCATTATAACTTGGAGATAACTATTTTACAGGGAACATGGGCTATGGAGGGTTAAGTGGCTTGCCCAAGGCCACAAGGAGCACCTGTGGGACTAGAAACCCCAGTCCTTCTGGCCCAAGGTTGCTGTCCTCTAGTGGGATTTGAACCCCCGACCTTCCGTCCTGAAGTACCTCGCCCCAACCACTAGGCCATTCCTCCACTCCTATTTATTTATTGAAACGTTTTTTTTTTTTTTTTAAACTTTTATTTTCATTTTGCAACAAACAAAAGAAACAACACACCAAAGGAGACAAAACAAGTATACAATAAAGAAAAGTAAACCCAATTACCCCCCACCCCCACGCTTCTTCTCTAGCTGATTATGTCAGCATGTGAGCGCTTCCAAACAACGGTGATTATACATCAAAACAATCAAAAGAGTATCTGCGATACAGAATAATCATGGGACAAAGATATATACGAATTTAGACAGTCAGATGAGAGCATTGAGCAGAATGTACATAGTCATTGAGCATCTTCCATTTAGACCGATGATGAGGAGTCTGAATGGGGGAAGCAAACATACGAGGTATTTGTTCATATTTACTGTAGAGACAGACATGATTCCACCATTCATTGGGGCTCAGCTGAGAGCTATTTTTCCAGTATTTCGTAATTAGGGAAATAGCAATGCCAAGCATAAAGTCCAAAAGGAAGTAAGCCGTTTTTGGAAGAGAGGGGATCCCCGCAGCTGAGCGAAGTCCCACTATCCTCCAAGAAAGGGGCTCTTGAAAGTGCAAAATAGACTGGATACGACCCCAGACCCGACGCCAGTAATACTGTAGTGCGGGGCATTCATACATAACATGAGGTAGTGAACCAATGGCCGCATGGCATGTCCAACAACTATTGCCCTGAGTAGTGTTCCATTTGGCTAATCTGTCAGGAGTGTAAAAACACCGGTGGGCTAGAAAGAAGAGTGTCTGAGTGAGTGAGGCGGATCGGGAGACCCGTGTCACTCTACTCCAGACAAGGCTCCATTGCTCCGGGGTCAAAGTCACATGCAATTCTCTCTCCCATGCTTTCTGCGCTATAGGGGTATCTCTAATTATAGCATTACATAAGGTTTTGTAAAAATTGGATGCTACACCCGGTGAACTACCGATAGATCGGATAGTCTCCACCCAACCTTGTGTAGGGGAGGCCGATGGCGGGAGCACCTTAGCACTCCGAAGGCAATGCTGAAGTTGCACCAACTGAAAGTAGTGTTTCGCTGGGAGACCAAATTCAAGTTGCAATTCACTAAAAGTTTTCCAGCGACCTTCATGGAACAACTGACTAGGAGTCCAAATGCCCCTAGTGTACCAGGGGCTCCACGCCATCGGCTTATTTTGTATTCGAAATCGAGTGTTATACCAAAGTGGGAGCTTGTCTAACGGACAGAGTCGGGAGTCTAAAGAGTGCATAAGATTATTAAAGGCACCTAAGGTGTCTAAAAGCATTGGTGGGAAGTGGGAGTCTGATGGGAGAGTCATACCTGGGAGAAAAGTAAGAGGAATCGGTTTGCAAAGGTCCTCTTCTATGTCTAGCCACACAGGTCTACTCGGTACTGGATCTTCCAGCCAGCGAGCGCCTTGTTTGAGAAGAAAAGATTGATGATACTTCAGGAAATCAGGGAATCTGACACCCCCATTTTCCTTATCTGCTTGCAGCTTATGTTTCGCTATCCTAGGGGTCTTGTTTTGCCACAAGTATCTAGTCAGAAGGCCCTCTATATCTTTATATGTACGTCGAGGGAAGAGACAGGGCAACATTTCTAAGATATAATTCACTTTCGGAACAATCATCATTTTTATGGTTTCTAATCGACCCCACCAGGTAAGTGTTAAAGGAGTCCAGCGGTGAGTAAGCGCCCGGACTTTAGAGGTTAAGTCTTTGGCATTGAAGGAGATAGTGTCTTCCAAAGGAGAACAATAGTGAACCCCAAGGTATTTGACCATGCGAGGTTGCCATAAAAAGGGGAAGGGTTGCATATCTGCCTGATGAAGCAAAGGATTTAATGGAAAGGCTACCGACTTGGTCCAATTTATCTTATAACCGGACAGTTGTGAGTATTTACCAATTTGCTCTAGGACAGCCGGTACTGAGTCTATAGAGACAAAAAGCATAAGGTCATCAGCATACGCTGAAATTTTGATTTCCCTATGGGTGAAGGGGACTCCATGAATCTCCTCCGATTGCCGGATTAGTAAAGCCAAGGGTTCAAGTGCAAGATCGAAGAGAAGTGGAGACAGTGGGCATCCCTGGCGAGTGCCGCGTTGAAGGGGAAAAGGCTGAGACTTTAAAGCATTGGCACATATACTGGCTGTAGGCTGTGCGTACATGGTGCGAAGACAACGGAGAAAACCTTCCCCGAATCCGTACCAGCGGAGGACTGCAAACAGGAAGGGCCACTCTAAGCGATCAAAGGCCTTCTCAGCATCAAGTGAGAGGCCAACAAATGGGCGATCAAGATTGACTGCGGTAGTCAGTACATGGCATAGAGTCCGAGCATTGTCAGCAGTTGATCTACCAGGAATGAAACCGCATTGATCTGGGTGTATTAAGGTAGGCATCCTATCCGAGAGCCGGGTAGAGAGAATGGTGGCAAATATTTTACAGTCCGCGTTTAGGAGGGAAATTGGACGATAATTAGCTGGTAGTTGCGGGTCTCTCCCCTCTTTCTCAAAAACTACTACATTTGCCATTGAAAAGGACCCAGAAGGAGAACCCTCCTCGGCCAGAGCAGAAAAATAAATTTTCAAAACTGGAGCTAAGTCAGCGTGAAAAGTTTTGTAGAATTCAGCAGGGAGACCGTCTGGGCCTGCGGCTCGACCTGAGGCACATTTCTTGATAGCAGTATGAATTTCTGAGACAGTAAATGGTGTGTCCAAGGCCACTCTATCTTCGTCAGATAGGGTCGGTCTTTGTACCCCTGAAAGTAAGCGTTCAAATACATCTGGCTCAAAATCACATTCAGATTGATAAAGCCGAGTATAAAAATCACGAAAGAGTTCTAAGATTTCGGTATCTTTAGTGACCAAGCCCCCCCCCGACGGATTACGGAGGGCGGTAACACGCTTGGCTTCTTTTTGACCTTTTAGGGCATTTGCTAATAATTTGCCAGCACGATTATTTTCCCGATAATATAGCCCTTGTTGTGATTCGATATTTTTAACAGCAGCAGTGTACAAAAGCTGATTGTATTGAAAACGCAATCGTTGTAAACGGAGTAAAATACATGGGTCAGTACGGGACGTGAGGAGACGCTCCCCAGCTTGTATCTGCTGCTCTAGAATCAGTAAATGCTGCTTTCTTTGTTTCCCCTGCCGAATTTGATAGCTAGTTATAGTGGCGCGGATAGATGCTTTAAAACTCTCCCACCAAGCCCAGCTCGCTGTGTCATGGGGTGAGTTAAAATGAAAATAATCTTGGATAGCGGCCTTTATATCAACCTGAAAATCTTTTTGACCCAGTAGGGATCTATCAAAAAACCAAGCTCGGGGAGAATCGTCCCGCGCAGTGACACGTAATGATAAAGATATGGCAGCATGATCTGAGATATGGAGAGGATGAGTCCTAGTCGTGTCTACTTGAGAAATCAGTGCTTTGGAAATGAGAAAGAAATCTATTCTAGATTGGGAGTGATGGGGGGCAGAAAAGAAAGTGAACTCTAAGTCGGAGGGGTGAAGCAGCCTCCATATATCTACCAGCGCAAGATCTTGCATCAGAGCTGTAAGGGTAGCAAGACTCTTGGGTGGACTACTCGTTCTAGGCGGCTGTCTATCTATCAGAGGGTCTAACACTTGATTAAAATCACCACCAAGTATTAATGGAGTATTGGCAGAGGCCTGTGCCAACTGCGCAATACTTGCATAGTAAGCAGGGTTGTCCACATTCGGGGCATAAATGCAAATACATGTAAATTCACTATCTCCAACCTTGAGATGTACGCGGGCCCATCTACCCTCCTTGTCAGCGCTAGTATCAATTACAGTAGCTTGCAAAGATTTCTTAACCAGAATGGCTACCCCGCACCGTTTGGAAACGGCGGGAGAATAGGCAGCCACCATGTAAGGCTTAACATTGAGTTTCAGTGTTTCAGCAGAGTTTAAGTGCGTTTCCTGAAGAAACGCTAAATCAGCATGCTCATGGCTAAGATAGCTAAGGATTTTCTTTCTCTTGATTGGACTATTAATGCCCTTTACGTTGAGTGATAAGATTTTACATAAAGCCATTCAGACAAGTTAAAAATTCTGAGCATGATAGCGCACATAATTTCACAATGTCCCTCATATTGACTGTATCTGGCTGTACATATGGCATAAAAGAAAATAAGCTTAGATAATACAATGAAGCGCCCCACATGAAAAAGAAAAACCGCAGCGCGGTAGAGAAGAAGCAGAACCCCAAAAATTACTGGCGACCATGTGTCTGCGGGGAGAAGCCCCAGAGAAGGCCGAAATTGAAAAAACACATAACCTGTAGGACTGTGCGTGCTCCGAATCCGACCGAGGCACACATCATGGAGGGATAGGAGACCACATAACAAAAGTCATAGAAAGAAAGAAAGAAAGTCCAGGCAGTCTCTGTACTGAGCCATGACCGCCGCATCGGGCCCTTCAAAATGGCGGACAGAGCCGGCAAATAAAAGTCCAAGTCGTTGGATTAGCGCATCTGCTCTGCTTCTTTGGAGTCTAAAAATGTTGATAGTAGATCAGGATCTTCGAATGTCCTGGTTTGGTTGTGGAGAGTCACTCGGAGTTTCGCGGGATACAACAGGCCAAAGCGAGCCTGTAGCTGTTGAAGTCGAGGGCGAAAAGCAAGGAGTTTCTTCCGTCGGTCGACTGTAGGCTTTGCCAGATCAGGGAAGAAGGAGACTTTGTGACCTTCAAATTCCAAATGATGGTTCGCCCGGGCAGCATTTAAAATTTGTTCCACTTGTTGATATCGTAGCAAGCGAAAGATAATAGGCCGGGGGGTCGTTCGGTTGAGCGCCATGTGGGTAGGAGCACGGTGTGCTCGATCGATTTCCAGTTCTTTATGAAAGGTGATCTTCAGCAAGGAGGGAAGAGTTTTGAGCAGGAATTCTCTCATATCTCCCGCTTCCACCCCCTCCGGTATTCCAATGAGCCTCACATTGTTGCGACGGGCTCGATTATTGCTATCTTCTAATTCCTTTTGAAGATTCTGTATCTGGCGCTCAGCCTTGTCCAGTGTGCCCAAGCGCACCGCGTGCGAGTCGAGGACCCCCGCCATATTGTCCTGCCGTAATGAGAGACCTTCAAGTCGGTCCTGGAGCACTCCAAAGTCTTCTCGCATGGCTCTAAGCGCTTCTCCATTGGACTGCACCAATTCCTTCACGCCGCGTATTTCCTCTAAAATCTCCAGGTGCATTTCGGGGTTCTCCCGAAATGGAACCATCTTCTGTGGGGAGGACACCTCTGTTTTGGAGCGTTTTCCGTGAGAAGAAGAAGGAGACCCGAAGTCCAAGCGCGCTGGTTTATGGGCCGCCATCCCCCCCGAGGTACCCCGGTCAGCCCGGAGCAAAATAGTAAGTTTGTATAGGTATTATGTCAGGATTCTAAGTAGGCCTCTCGGGAGCTTCAGCTCGAAGCGTCTTACCCGCTGGACATCAGGCTCCGCCCCTTGAAACGTTTTTTATATACCGCCTCTTCTAGCGATCAGGGGCAGTTTACAGATAACATAATAAGCAACTTTACGTTGAAACAATAATTGAACTCATTAAATATGTATGGTTAATAGCTATCCCCCAACATGCAAATGTGAATGATTGTCATGCGCCAAAACAGGACAAATAACAATGGAATGAATACTTTTACAGGGCACTGTGCATGTCACTATTAACCCTGCCCTATAGTCAAGCTATAATGTCCTATACAGCTGATCAGCTCACAAATCAGAGACTAGATTCTCTGTGTGTATGGTGTTCCCAGTAGATGATGTGTGTTGCCTACAACCTGCTATGTATAGTTAAAGTGCATGTGGTACCTGTCCCCATGCACTTACATCTCATGGGTGTTCAGCTCGTGCATTGAAGCGTCTTCTCAGGTGTTCCCAGGAGCGCTTCACCTTGAACAGGTTCTGGCGTATGCTTGAGGAGGGAAAAAGCCTTCCCTGCCTGCAGCAAATGAGCCAGCCCAGAAGGTCCAGGTCAGCTTCGCTGAAGTGGGGCTTTTGTGAACGGGCAGCCATTTTGCCTCATGGTATTATTTTACTGCATTGTTACATCAGAGGTTAGCGCTGTCTCCAGAGTGCGCCCTAGGGCACTTTGCATCAAGGCACCTTATGGTACAGTGTGGGCACCTAGACTTTCTTCATGGCACCTTACATGACTCTGGGATGCCCAACATAAGCGTATGGAGTCTTACAATAGTACACTGATGCCTTATGCTTACAGGACCATGACGTCTAATCCTGACCCTATGAGGTGTTTGCATACCTGTCTTCTATGGACATTTGTCATGTTGGAGCATGTTTTTTAGTGCTGTCCCTTGGTGAGTCACATAACTCTGTGATTCCCTGGGCTATCAGGAAACAGTACCACTAGATGCAGATTACCAGGCCTTTTCTTACAATGCAATGGAGGCCACTGTGACATGCCCAGAGTCATGGGGAGTGTTAGTGAGGATCGAACCCTTGATCTGCTGTGCACTGGGCAGTCACTCTGACCACTGGGCTCCTACTTCACCCTGTATGCCTATTTTTTGAGATATAGTAATGTCTGTACACGTCTACATACCTCTCTCTTTCTCTCTCTCTCTCTATATGGGCTATGCACATATATTTGTTTTTATGGGCTATGTACATGTCTCTCTCTCTCAACATGCATGAACATGTTTTTTTTTTTTTTTTTTAATTGGATTTTCAATCAGTATAACAAACAACCCATTAAAACAAGACAATCAATCATAGGAATACAATATTGTAATATAGCAATCACAAAAAAAAGGAAATAGCATTGATAAAGTCCACATCATGGAACCTGAGAACGAGAGAAAAAAAGAAAAAGAGGAAAAGCAAAAAAAACAAAGGAAAACAAGGCTAAACAGCCCTCAGACTAGGAGGCAAAACATAACTACTCTGCCACACACTCCACTACTGTACCCTGCCTATCCAGAACAAACTTCTCCAAATGAGTAACATCCGTAAAGATATAAGTAGAGCCTTCAAAAGTTAACACACATTTACAGGGGTATTGGAGGAAAAAAGTAGCACCCAACTGCAGGAAACGAGGCTTCAACGCTAAGAAAAGCCTGCGCCTGAGCTGGGTGCTATGAGACACGTCAGGAAAAATATTAATTCTATATCCACATACACACATATATATTCATATAGACATGCCAATACACATTTGTATATATGTCTCTATTTATTTATTTAACAATTATTTCTATACCGCTCTTTCCCAAGTATCAAGTGCGGTTTACAATGAACAGTATGTAATATGGTATGGGTAATATCATACCAAGTCATTTTACATAGAACAGGTGGAATTAGATACAGGTACAATATAAAGTTTGAACATTAAACTATTAGAACAATATAAAAGTTTGAACATTAAACTATTAGAACTTATATACATTGTAGATATTTACAAATTATATCATTTATTACTTGTGGTTGTATACATTATTCTAAACTTCAAAGCACGTAGTTATAGATATTTGTAGTATGGTTGTTAACCTGTGTCTCTTTGTGTAGTCTGGTTAGATTCTGCTCCTTTGTAGTGTAATGAGAATAAATGGGTTTTCAGTTTTTTTCTAAATTCCTTTATGTCTGACAGTAAACGAATGTTGTCAGGAAGGTTATTCCAGAGGATAGGTGCTGAATGTGAGAAGGCTCTCTTGTTGGTTTGTTTTCTAGCTTTTGTGTAATCTTTTGGTACTGCTATAGTGTTTGTGTTTCTACTCCTTTGTGAGCGTTTATCAATTTCTACATTTATGAGTGTATTGAGTACAGATGGTGCTAAGTTATTTATTAGCTTAAATGTGGTTAGAAGAATCTTGTATTTTATTCTGCTGTAAATAGGTAGCCAATGGAGTTCAGCCAGGATCGGTGTGATATGTTCTATTGCGCTTATATTCATTAATATTCTTGCTGCTATGTTCTGGGTTAGTTGTATCTTTTTAATATTTTGCTTTGTGATGCCATTAAGGATTAAATTTGCAAAATCAAAGTGTGGGGTTATGATAGCTTGAATTATGGTTATGAAGTCTTGTAAGTGAATTAAAGGTCTTAGTTGTCTCAATGTCTTAAGTTTGTAGTGTATGTTTTTTGTTAGATATTTTATGTGTGAATCCATGTTAAGCTTATTATCAAGTATCACACCTAGGTATTTTATTTCTTTTTTTATGTTGATCTCATGGTTATCAAGGGTGATGGTGCTTGGGGGTGTGTATGTTTGGTTTTTAGTGATATATAGTACATCAGTTTTTGAGAAATTAATGTGTAAGTTCTGATCCTTGAGCCATATTGTTAGTTCTTTGAAACATTCTGTTATTTGTTGTAGTGGGGGGTGTGGGATTTTAAATGGGAGGTAGAACATTATATCATCGGCGTAAATATGGTAATAGACGCCATGACGTTTAAAGATGTTGCTGATTGGTTGTAGGTAAATGTTAAATAATAGTGCTGATAGTGCGGATCCCTGTGGGAGGCCTTGTGTTTGGTTGAAAGTGTTAGATGTTTGGTTAAGAATTCTTACTGTTTGGGTTCTGTTTGATAGGTAGGATTTGAACCAGTTATAAACGGTGGATGTAATTCCTATTTGTTGTAGTCTGTTGAGCATTGTTATATGATTGACGCTGTCAAATGCAGCAGAGATGTCGAGGAATACTAGGATGAAGGCTTGTTTAGTGTCGTCAATTCCTCTTAATAGGGTGTCATAAAGGATTGTTAGCAATGTTTCAACCCCATGGAATGGTCGGAAGCCATATTGGTGTTCGTCAAGGAGGTTCAATGTATCAATAAATTCCTGTAGTTGGGTTTGAACTATTTTTTCAATAAGTTTGGCCATGAAGGGAATGCTCGATATGGGTCTGTATGATTTTGGGGATAATTTGTCTAGTGTTTTATTTTTAAGTATTGGTCGTATTTGAACATGTTTGAGGGATGGTGGTAAGTATCCTTTTTCTAGTGATATGTTGACCATAGGGAGGATGAAGGAAGAGAGTATCGAGAGTGTCTTTTTTATCCAATCTACTGGGCATGGGTCAAGATATGATGTAGTTGTATTGATGTTAGATATGGTAGTTTTGAGTGTGGTCTTTGAAATTGGACTGAAGTTGGACCAGGTATTAGAGGTTGTGTGTTTCATTTCAGTGTGTGTTATTGGGGGGTTATTCATTTGTATTTTTGTTTTGTTAATATAGTATTGTGCTAATTCTTGTGGGGAGATATCTATGGATATTTCGTCTGAGTTGTATGTTTTGTTTGTTAGTTTCTGTATTATACAGAATAATTCTCTTGGTCAGTTAATTGAATTATTGAGTATGTTAGAGTAGTAGTTTCTCTTAGAACTGTCTATTGTTTCCTTATATATGTGTAGGGTATTTACGTATTTCTCGTAAGTTGTTGGTAATTTATTTTGTCTCCATTTCCTTTCTTCCATTCTTAGTTGTCTTTTAAGATTTTTGATTGTCATGTTAAACCATGGGGCATCCTTCTTGTCAATTGTATTGTCATTGCTATTTTGTTGGGACAGGTTTGGTTTTTTTTCTGCTGCTGTTGATATAGTTTTGTTCCAAGTTTTGATAGTTTCTTCCAGATTTGTAGGAGTTAGGGTGAGGTGAGGAATTATTTGATCTAAGAATTCTTCTTCATTGAACTTTCTGAATCTCTTATTTTGTGAAGGTTGAGTTCGTTTAGTATGATTGTTGTCAGGGATGGTGATGTCAAATTTCAGAAGGTAGTGGTCTGACCAGGGAACAGGTATGTTTGAGAGTGATTTGGGGTTATATAGGTTGTGGAGTGAGTTTGGTAGGAAGACCATGTCAAGTGTTTTTCCTTTATTATGTGTTTGTTCTGTTATTATTTGGTGGAAGTCCAAATTGCTTACTGCTTCTGTGAAGTGGTTTGATTGGTTGTTGGGTGTTGAAGGGAGGTTAAAATCACCCATTAGTATTATTGGGTTTGTGTCAGTGGATGATGCCAGTAGTTCAATTAGGTTATCAGTGTTATCTATATTGTATTCTGGGGGTCTATATATTAGGCATATCTTTGTGGTTTTAATTTTTATAGTTAGTGTGTCTACATTATCCATATTATTGGATGAGATTAGTTTTGCATTGAGGTTTTTCTTTACTATTATTAGTACGCCTCCACCTTTTTTAATTGTTCTGTGGGTATGGAAGATCTCATATTCAGTTGATTTTAATTGGTTCATGAATACTGAGTCTGTATCTTTGAGCCAGGTTTCCGTTATACAGACAATATCTGTTTTATGGTCATTGATGATATCTGTAAAGATTGGTAGTTTGTTTCTCATGGATCTTGTGTTGATAAGTTGGCAGGTAAGGGTTGTGTATTTCTGTGTATAAGGTGGTTGTGGTTGCGTGGAGTTATTTTTTGGTGCGATTGTTATATATATAAGTCTAGATTGTTTGGGTCTGGGGTTGGTTCCATTTTTGAACGGAGATATTGGGTGGTCATAGCGTGATGTACTTTGTATTATTGGGATTGGTCTATTATAATTATTTCTTATACATTTTGTTAGGTTTATCAGTGTGAGGATAAAGAGACATATTAGTATAATCCTGATGGGAGAAGGAGATTGAGTAGGCATTGTTTAAATTCTAGTTTGTTTTTGGAGATTGTTGTCTGGTAATTAGTTTTTAATGGATTTGTGTTATTGAGTATGTTATATATCTAGTGCTTAGGTCTTACAGATGGTAGTCTACTTATTTGCGGTGTGTGAAACAACTAACATTGGTTTTAATAAAGTTGTAATGTTAATTGTGTAGCTTTGGCAATTCCTGTTACAATTTCTGTGTAATTGAGTGAATTTGCAACAGTTGCTCTTGGAGTGTTAGTAACATTAGTAGCAACTTGTTAGCAACATTTGGAGGTGAGTCTTGCAACATATGTAGGGGAGTCTTGCAACAATAATCTTGGTAAGACTTTAACAATGTTATCTAACTGTAAGTAACATTTGCGGCAGATTCCTTCTTACAATTTATAAACATGAGTTCAATGTATCTACTAGTAGTATATAATATATTACATACAGGTTTATACATACAGTGTGAAGGGGTAGCTCAGTGGTTAATGCAACTACCTGGTACACAGAGGATCAAGCATGACAGTCCTCAAAACCCTGACCAAATAAGAACATAAGATATGCCATACTGGGTCAGACCAAGGTCCATCAAGCTCAGTATCCTGTTTCCAACAGTGGCCAATCTAGGTCATACATACTTAGCAGTTTCCCCAAAAGACACAGGTTCCACAATGCTTGTACTGGGTCAAGCATTGATATCCTGGGTCCCTTTTTAAAAATGGTTTATGGACCTTTCCTCCAGGAACTTGTCCAAACCTTTTTTAAACCCAGCTACACTAACAGCCTCCGGTAACAAATTCCAGAGTTTGTTTACACGTTGAGTGAAAAAATATTTTCTCTTATTTGTCTTAAATAATTTACCCTGTAGCTTCATTGCATGTCCCCTAGTCTTTTTATATTCTGATAACATAAACAATCAATCTACGTTTACCCGTTTCACTCCGTTCATTAATTTATAGACTTCTATCATATCTCCCCTCAGCCGTCTCTTTTCCAGGTTGAAGATCCCTAGCCTTTTTAGCCTTTCTTCATAGTGGTATCCTTCCATCCCCTTTACCATTTTGGTGGCTCTTCTCTGAACCTTTTCTAATAACGCTATATCCTTTTTAAGATACGGGGACCAGAGTTGCACACAATATTCGAGATGTGGTCGCACCATGGAACGATACAGAGGTATTATAATATCCTTTGTTTTATTTTCCATTCCTTTCCTTATGATACCTAGCATTCTGTTTTCTCTCTTGGCTGCCGCTGCACTCTAGGTGGAGGGTTTTAACATGTTATGCATGATGACGCCTAAATCTTTTTCCTGGGTGGTGGTTCCTAATGTGGAACCTTGCATCGTGTAACCATAGTTCCTTTATGTCCTTCTAGTCCAGTCCTGGTACCATAGAGTTGTCAACCTCCACCAGCAGCTTTGGAGACTGAAAAATGACATCGCTTTGATGTCACTGGTATAAATGGGCAAAGACCGCCCCCTTCCACCAGTATTTCAGTCTCCAAGCAGCTGGAGAGAGGGCTGAGCCTGGGACTGGGCTCAGTTTAGGCAAATAAGCAGAGCTAGTTGGTTATTTTAGTTTAATTTCCTTTTCTTGATTTCATTTAGTTTGATTTCTTCTTCCCCTTTTTAGCTGGAGTGCTGCTGCAGGAAGGAGTCCTACTTGTTGGCTTTTTGACTCTCAGTTCCTGTCTCCCTCCCCCCTCCCCTTCCTCCCTCTCGGGTCTTTATTCCCCGTTGTGCAAACGAGTAGCAGCCGGCAGAATTTTGGGGCCTCCCTGTTCCCGAACCCGCAGAGAAGGGTGAGGAACAGGTTGAAGGCAGCGGCGGCACCAGTCCCGCTGAAGCGGTAAGAGCAGTGCTGGAGCCGAAGCCGTGGCAAGGCTGAGCTCCGGCATCAGGGTTTGTTCCCTTCCCGGGTTCGGGGTTAGTTCCCCTTGGAGTGTGGAGCACGAGGTAGGCCGGGGGGGGGGGGCTGGGTTAGGCTCCCCCAGGTTTGCCGGCCCGTTTCGCGGGGGTTTAGAGGCGCCGCGTGTCTCTGGGCGGGTAGCTCGGGGACGGCGGCCATTTTGTGAGCCGCGTTTTTTTTTCTTTTCAGTTTTATTTTTAGTTTACTTTAGTTTCAAATTTTTCTTTTGCGGCGGTTTCTGCTCCTTTTTTCATTTCCTGGGCAGTTTGAGGCCGGGTAGCCTCGGGGGCCTTAGATTTACAAAAAAAAAAGAAAAAAGAAAAAAAAAGAAACCAAAAATATTAAGGGAAGGGAAATACCGCCAAGGCTGACTGTGAGAGGGACTGAGGGGGAGGCTCCCGGTGCTACTTACAGTCGCGGAGATACCTACCAGGCCGCGCTGCTTGGTGTGTGGCACCAGGCGAGGTGAGATGTTGCCTGAGGGAGTGTGTAGCGCCTGTACCATAGGGGCAGTGCTCCAAGATAATCCGCTGGAAGGGTCCTCTCGGGATCCAGGGGGAACTCCTCCAGAGGTGGGAGAGGTCCTGCCTCCAGTCCTGTCCTTGGTCTTGACTCCCGCGGAACCGGTAGCTGGGCCGTCCTCCGCTGCGGACCCTGGTCGGCAGCTCGAGGGGTGCCAGGGACCCAGCCCTCCGGGAATTCCGCAGGATTTCTTTGCCCTTATGCAGCAGGCCTTGGCCTTGCTGCAGCCGATGGCGGCTCCTCCCCAAGGGTTGCGGGGGCGAAAACGGATGCGGCCGGAGGAGGAGTCGGTTCCGGTGAAAAGGGGCAAGGTGATGGTAGAAGACAGTCCACCTTCTGGTGGGGACGAGGATGCCAGGGAGTTAGACGCGGAGGACTCGGAGGAGGAATTAGAGGAAGGTAAGTTGCCGGACACTGAGCAGGAAAGTAGAGTGGTCCGGGTGTTCAGGAGGGAGGAGCTCCCAGCGCTGATTTCTGAGACGCTAAATATGCCCTCCGTAGAGCCTCGAGCGGACGAAGCGTTGGAGGATCCGCTGTTGCAGGCGGTGCGGACGTCCCAAAAGGTGTTTCCTGTGCATAGGGTATTTAGGAACATGATTCAGGAGGGATGGGACTTGCCGGAAGCGGCCCTTAGAGGGGCCCAGTCGTTGGCGCGGCTTTATCTTTATCCGCTTTCGGACCAGGACTGGGAGCTTTTTCGGTCTCCGAAGGTGGATGCGGCGGTATCAGCTGTCACTAAAAAGCCGCAATCCCGGTTGAGGGCGCCGCAGCATTGAAGTATATGCAAGACAGGAAGTTGGATTCTTTGCTGAAGCAGGTGTTCGATGTTTTGGCCCTCTCATTACAGGCCTCCATAGCGGGGGCTTGGGTGGCGAGGGGCTGTTTGCGCTGGTCCCAGAGATTGCAAGTGGAGCAGGTGGAGGAAGTTGCGCAGCTGGAGTCTGGCACCGCTTATCTAGCGGACATTCATTATGACCTCATCCGGGGCTTGGCTAAGAGCATGGCTTCAGTGGTGGCTGCGCGACGGTACCTTTGGTTGCATAACTGGTCGGCGGACGGATCCTCTAAGGCTCGCCTCAGCAAACTTCCCTTTCGGGGGAAGCTGTTGTTTGGGGAAGATTTGGAGAAGTTAGTCAAGGACCTTGGGGAGTCCAAGGGGGGTCGTCTGCTGGAAGATAAACCGAAGCAGGGCCAAGGAGCCCCATCTTCCAGGGGGGCTCCTCGGGAGTTTCGTCGGTTTTGGTCCTCTCGTTTTGGCCATCCCCAGCGGGGTAGGTCGCGGCTCAGGGCCAGGGGTTTCGGAGTTTCCGGGGGGTGGGTAGAGGCTTTGCTCCTTTCCAGTCCTCTAACGCCAAGAAGCCCCAATGAGATACGGCGGGCCCAGGTAGCAGTGGTGCCCGTGGGAGGACGATTGCAGGACTTTTACCCTGCCTGGGTCCAAATTACCTCAGACAAGTGGGTGTTGGAGGTCGTGTGAGAGGGTTACGCTTTAGAGCTCCATCGGCCCGTGTTAGACTCCTTTGTCCAGTCGCCGTGCCGGTCTCCACTAAAGCGGCGGGCGGTCTCGGAAACCTTGCAGCGTCTACTGCATCTCGAGGCAGTGGTGCCCGTTCCGTCGGAAGAGTGCGGGTGCGGTCGATACTCGATTTATTTTGTAGTGCCCAAAAATGAAGGATCCTTTCGCCCCATTCTGGATTTAAAGAGGGTAAATCGGTATCTTCGCATAACTCACTTCCGGATGGAGACGTTGCGTTCAGTGATTGCGGCGGTCAGGGCAGGGGAGTTCCTGACGTCGTTGGACCTCACGGAAGCTTACCTCCATATCCCCGTTCGACGGGAGCATCAGCGTTTTCTGCGCTTTGCGGTGCCCATGGGGCATTTTCAGTTTCAGGCTATGCCTTTCGGTTTGGCAACAGCGCCCCGAACGTTCACCAAGATCATGGTGGTCGTGGCGGTGGCTCTCTGCAAGGAGGGAGTGCTGGTGCATCCATACTTGGACGATTGGTTGATTTGAGCAAAGTCGAGGGAAGAGAGTGCCGCGGCCATGGCTCGAGTAGTGCAAGTGTTGGAGATCCTGGGTTGGGTGATCAACTTTGCAAAGAGCCGGTTAGTGCCTTCGCAGTCCCTGGAGTACTTAGCGGTGCGTTTCGAGACGGATCGAGCAGCGGTCTTTCTTCCGGTCCTCCGGGCGCAGAAGTTGCGGACGTTGGTGAGAAAGTTTCTGTCATGGCCGGCGCCAACAGCGTGGCAGTACCTGCAGGTGCTCGGAACAATGGCGGCCACGATCGAGGTGGTGCCGTGGGCCCGGTTTCATATGAGGCATCTGCAGAGCTCCCTACTCCGGCGCTGGTCTCATCAGCGGTATGCGTTGTTTCAGCGTCTTGTTTGCCCCCCTGACGTGCGTCAGGACCAGCTCTGGTGGTTGCGAGTGGAGAATTTGGAAGCGGGAGTTCCGCTGGAGCCTCCTTCCTTGCGGCTGGTGACAACGGATGCCAGTCTTCTAGGCTGGGGAGCGCATTGCGAGGGGGGCTTTGCTCAGGGGCTATGGTCGCTGGAGGAGAAAGGATGGGCAATCAACAGGTTGGAAATGAGAGCGGTGTTGCTGGCCCTGCAGATGTTTTGGAGAAGCCTGCGGCAGGCGGCGGTGTGGGTGTTATCCGACAATGCAGCGACTGTGGCATACATCAATCGGCAAGGCGACACGGGCAGTGTGGCGCTGGAAGCGGAGGCCAGTCTTCTTTTAAGTTGGGCTGAACGGAACCTATCGGGTCTGTCGGCACAACACGTGGCCAGAGTGGACAATGTCGAGGCGGATTTCCTCAGTCAATGCAGAGTGGATCTAGGAGAGTGGGTGCTTCATCCAGACATCTTCGCGCTTTTAGTGAGGCGTTGGGGAGTCCCTCTCATGGATCTGATGGCAACCTTCAAGTCGGCCCAAGTGGAACGTTTTTTCAGCAGACGAAGAGAGCGCATGTCGGAGGGTCTCGATGCGTTGGCTCAGCGTTGGCCGGAAGAGGGTCTTCTTTATGTGTTCCCGCCTTGGTCTCTCGTAGGGCGGGTGATTCAGCGTATAGAGAGGTATCGGGGCCTAGTGGTTCTGATAGCGCCCAACTGGCCCAGGAGACCGTGGTACGCAGATTTAATACGGCTGTTGGTGGACAGTCCGTGGCGGCTCCCGTGTCGAGAGGACGTTTTGCAGCAGGGTCTGTTGCGCATGCCCCAGGTACATCGATTCTCGCTTACGGCATGGCTCTTGAAAGGGCTAGGATGACAGCCAAAGGGTACTCCACTGCGGTTATTTCTACCTTGCTGAAGGCGCGGAGACGCTCTACTTCCTTGGCGTACATTCGAGTTTGGCGCATTTTTGAAGCCTGGTGCGTGGAGAGGAACCTGCGACCATTGGGAGCGTCAGTGTCGCAGGTTCTTTCCTTCTTGCAGGCTGGAGTGGATAAGAGTCTCTCGGCTAGTTCCTTATGGGTGCAGTTGGCAGTGATCTCTTGTTATCGAGGAAAGGTACAGGGTCAGTCATTAGGGGCGCATGGCGATGTACGGAGGTTTTTGCGCGTGGTGCTCCTTATGAGACCGCCTAGGCGGGCCTCGGTTCCTGCGTGGGATCTGAACGTGGTGCTGGAGGCCTTAACCAGAGCACCCTTTGAGCCACTAGGCAGGGCGTCGCTCAAGGATCTGACGTTGAAGACGGTTTTTCTGGTGGCCATTTGCTCTGTGAGGCGGATTTCTGAGTTGCAGGCGTTACCCTGTAAGGAACCTTATTTGTCCTTCTTTAATCACAAGGTTGTTTTGCGGACAGTGCCTGCGTTCTTGCCAAAGGTGGTCTCCATGATTCATCTTAACCAGGTGGTTTCGTTACTGGTGTTTTCCAAGGCACAGAAGGATGGTTCGGGGGGCAAGCTGCACCTCCTGGATGTTCGTCGCACGCTAAAACGATACCTCTGTGGGACGGCTCCCTTCTGGAAGTCGGATAGGCTGCTTGTGTCCTCGGAAGGGGGAGGCAGCGGCTAAGGCATCCATTTCGCGGTGGTTAAAGGAGACCATAGCGTCGGCATACCTGCTCAGGGGAAAACCGATTTCGGAGGGTCTCAGAGCTCATTCGACTAGGGCGCAAGCGGCATCTTGGGCGGAGTTTGGTTTGGTGTCGGCGGCGGACATTTGCAGGATGGCGACTTGGTTGTCGTTACATTCCTTTGTGCGGCACTATAGGCTGGATGTACAGGAAGCGGGGGATGGGCGATTTGGCTCAGCGGTACTTCAGGCTGGGCTGGCTGGTCCCTCCCGTTGAGATTCACTGCTCTGTTACATCCTCTATGGTACCGGGACTGGACTAGAGGGACGTAAAGGAAGGTGAAATGAGACTTACCTGCTAATTGTTGTTCCTTTAGGAACTCTAGTCCAGTCCCGAAGCCCTCCCAGGTTATTAGGGGGGTGTTCAGCCTGAAGGTTAGGGAGGATGGTTTTGGATTCTGGGCTCCTGTGTGGTCTTTCAGTGGCGGCATAGTGGGAGTCCTTTCGCAGCAGAACTTCAGTTGCTCGGGGGGTAGGAATCCCCTGGGGACAGTGTCTTCTCCTTTCCATATAGATGAAAACAAAAAAAGAAGAAAGAAGGAAAAAAGAAACAGATGGAGAAGATACGCGTTGTTTTCTTAATTGACTGGTTTGGTTCATTGTTTAACTACTTATCTGTTGCTCTGCTCAGTCTGCTTTGTCAATAGATACTGTTGGAAGGGGGCGGTCTTTGCCCATTTATACCAGTGACATCAAAGCGATGTCATTTTTCAGTCTCCAAAGCTGCTGGTGGAGGTTGACAACTCTATGGTACCAGGACTGGACTAGAGTTCCTAAAGGAACAACAATTAGCAGGTAAGTCTAATTTCACCTTTGGGTTGTTCTTCCCTAGGTGCATAACTTTGCACTTGTCCAGTCTTCCAATTTATCAAGATCCTCTTGCAATTTTCCACAATCCTTTTGGATTTTAACAGCTTTAAATAGTTTTGTGTCATCTGCAAATTTGATAACCTCAATCGTTATTCACTTTTCTAGGTCATTTATGAATATGTCAAAAAGCAGCGGACCCAGCACAGATCCATGGGGTACACTACTATTCACCTTTCTCCATTGGGAAAATTGGCCATTTAGCCCTACCATCTGCTTTCTACCTTTTAACCAGTTCTTGATCCACAATAGTACACTACCTCCTATCCATGACTCTTTAGTTTTGCCAAAAGTCTCTGATGAGGGACCTTGTCAAAGGCTCTCTGAAAGTCCAAATACACTGTATCAACTGACTCACCTTTGTCTACCTGTTTATTCACACCTTCAAAAAAACATAACAGATTAGTAAAACAAGATCTTCCTTGTCTAAAGCCATGTTGGCTGTCTCCCATTAAGCCATGACTATCTAGATGTTCAGCAATTTTGTTCTTTATGATGGTTTCTAACATTTTTCCTGGTACTGACGTCAGGCTCACCAGTCTGTAGTTTCCTGGATCACCCCTGGAACCATTTTTAAAAATTGGGGTTACGTTGGCCGTCCTCCAATCTTCAGGTATTACAGATGATTTTAATGATAGTTCACAGATTACTAATAGAAGGTCTGCAATTTCATATTTCAGTTCTTTCAACACGCTTGGATCTATATGTCCAGGTGATTTGCAACTCTTCAGTTTATCAAATAGTTGTAATATATCTTCCCGATGTATCGATATTTCCTTCAATTCTTCCACACCTTTCAATACCACTTCAGTCATGGGTAACAACCCTACATCTTTCTCAGTAAAGACCAAAGCAAAGAATTCATTCAGTCTCTCCGCTATCGCCTTGTCGCCTCTTAGTGTCCCTTTAACCCCTCTATCATCTAATGGTCCAACTGACTCTCTCGCAGGTTTTTTGCTACAAATGTACTTGAAAAAGTTCTTATTACGCATTTTTGCTTCCGCATCAAGCTTCTTTTCAAATTCTCCCTTTGCCTGCCTTATCAATGCCTTGCATTTAACTTGCCACTGCTTGTCCTGTTTCCAGTTTTCGTCATTTGGCTCTTTTTTCCATTTCCTGAAAGATGCTTTTTTGGCAACAGCAGACTCTCTGACCTTACCTTTAAACCATGCTGGCAGTTTTTTGGACTTTAATCTTTAATGATACGTTTGATATACTGCTCAGGCCGAAGCTTTAGAGCTGTTTACAATACTACATTAGTGTTACCGAAAATATGAAAAGAACACCATTTGTAAGATAGGACAGAATAAGTGATAAAGTGATAGTCAACGAAATAGAAAAGATAGGAGGGAAGGAAAAACAGGTTACCTCCATGAAATACCGGCATGACAATTAAGCTCACAGCTTTTTGTAAGATTATGATCAATTGCCATGGACTCACGCCTAAGGGCCAGGCCACAGGGCCCTCTGGTGAGGCCCTCAGGCGCAGGTGCGCCTCTGGAGTGGCAGTTTTAATGCTGTTGTGCAGGCTAGATGATTGGCAAGCAGTGAAGTGAGGAGAAGCTCCCGCCCACACACTCAGGTCTTAGCTGCTGCCCTCCCCGTTCTCAATTGAGCCTCCGGAGTGGCGGTTTTAATGTCGTTGTGTAGGGTAGATGATTGGCAGGCAGTGAAGTGAGGAGAAGCTCCCGTCCACACACTCAGGTTTTAGCTGCTGCTCTCCCCGTTCTCAACTGAGCCTCAGGAGCGGAGATTTTAGTCCCGTTGTGCAGGGTAGATGATTGGCAGGCAGTGAAGTGAGGAGAAACCCCCGCCCACACACTCAGGTCTTAAAGCATGGAAACAGCTGGTCTGCGCTTCCAAGATAGTATTTTTCAATAACACCCAAGCTTGATGTAAGTCTTTAACCTTTGCAACTGCTCCTTTTAGTTTTTTCTTAACTATTTTTCTCATTTTATCATAGTCTCCCTTTCGAAAGTTAAAAGGTAGTACTGTGGATTTCCTTACCATCCCTCCTCCATTAATTAGATCAAATGCAATCATGCTATGATCACTATTGCCATGTGGCCCCAACAACCTTATCTCTTGCACCAAATCTAGTGTTCCACTAAGGACTAGGTCCAATATAGCTTCCCCTCTCGTCGGTTCATGAACCAGCTGCTCCAAGAAGCAGTCATTTATTACATCTAGAAACTTTATCTCCCTAGCATGTTCTGCCATGACACTGACCCAGTCGATACCGGGGTAATTGAAATCACCCATTATTATTACTGTGATGTAACTTTTGTTATCTTCCATTGATTTCTTTGAGCATTTCATCATCCATTTGTTCATTTTGGCCAGGAAGTCGATAGTACACCCCCACTGCCATTGCCTTCCCCTTTTTACATGGAATTTCAATCCATATTCTACAGCAAATTTTGTTTCCTGCAAAACCTTAATCCTTTCTGACTCAATGCCCTCTCTAACATAGAACGCAACCCCTCTACCAATTTGATCAGCTCTATCATTACGATACAGTTTGTACCCAGGTATCACAGTGTCCAACTGATTGTCCTCCTTCCACCATGTCTCTGAGATTCCAATGATATCTAACCTCTTATTTAGTGCTATATATTCTAACTCTCCCATCTTATTTTTTAGGCTTCTAGCATTTGCATACAAGCATTTTAGAGACTGTATTTTATTCATATTAATCTGCCTATTGGTAGGCATGGGTAATTTGGAATCTTTAAGCTCTGTCTGCTCCATAGTCAAGGGCATTTGGGCTACTTTACTTTTTTTTGGAACCTCTCTGCTTTTGGTAGTATCCTTCAAGGATACATTCTTCTGAACCATGCACTCTTGGGTGACTGTCGGCTTTCCCCTATTATCTAGTTTAAAAGCTGCTCTATCTCCTTTTTAAAGGTTAATTAATTAATTAATTTATTTATTTATTTACATTCTCTTATATACCGCGCTATTCTGCATCAGTGCAATTTAATACCAGCAGCCTGGTTCCATCCCGGTTAAGATGAAGCCCATCCCTTCGGAAGAGTCCCTCCTTTCCCCAGAATATTTCCCCATTCCTAACCAATCCAAACCCCTCATCCTTGCACCATCGTCTCATCCACGCATTGAGACTGCGGCGCTCTGCCTGCCTTTTGGGTATTGCGTGTGGAACGGGAAGCATTTCAGAGAATGCTACCCTGGAAGTTCTGGATTTCAACTTCCTACCTAAAAGCCTAAATTTAGCCTCCAGAACCTCCCTAACACATTTTCCTATGTCATTGGTACCGACATGTACCAAGACAGCAGACTCCTCCCCAGCACTATCTAAGACCTTATCTAGGTGGCACGTGAGGTCTGCTACCTTCACACCAGGCAGGCATGTTACCAGGCGATAAGAACATAAGAACATAAGATATGCCATACTGGGTCAGACCAAGGTCCATCAAGCCCAGTATTCTGTTTCCAACAGTGGCCAATCTAGGTCATATGTACCTAGCAGTTTCCCCAAGGGACACAGGTTCCACAATGCTTCAATTGGTTCAAGCATTGATATCCTGGGTCCCTTCTTAATAATGGTTTATGGACCTTTCCTCCAGGAACTTGTCCAAAACGTTTTTAAACCCAGCTACACTAACAGCCTTTACTACATCCTCCAGTAACAAATTCCAGAGTTTGATTACACGTTGAGTGAAAAAATATTTTCTTTTATTAGTCTTAAATAGTTTACCCTGCAGCTTCATTGCATGTCCCCTAGTCTTTCTATATTCTGATAACGTAAACAATCGATCTACGTTTACCCGTTCCACTCCGTTCATTAATTTATAGACTTCTATCATATCTCCCCTCAGCCGTCTCTTTTCCAGGTTAAAGAGCCCAAACCTTTTTAGCCTTTCTTCATAGGAGTATCCTTCCATCCCCTTTACCATTTTGGTGGCTCTTCTCTGAACCTTTTCTAAAATCGCTATATCCTTTTTAAGATATGGCGACCAGAATTGCACACAATATTCAAGGTGCGGTCTCACCATGGAACGATATAGAGGCATTATAATATCTTTTGTTTTATTTTCCATTCCTTTCCTTATCATACCTAGCATTCTATTTGCTCTCTTTGCCACTGCTGCACACTGGGCCGAGGGTTTTAACAAGGTATCCACAATGACGCCTAAATCTTATTCTTGGGTGGTGGTTCCTAATGTGGAACTTGCATCGTGTAACCATAGTTTGGGTTGTTCTTCCCTAGGTGCATAACCTTGCACTTGTCCACATTAAATTTCATCTGCCATTTTGATGCCCAGTCTTCCAATTTATCAAGATCCTCTTGCAATTTTCCACAATCCTCTTGGGTTTTAACAAGTTTAAATAGTTTTGTGTCATCTGCAAATTTGATAACCTCACTCGTTATTCCACTTTCCAGGTCATTTATGAATATGTCAAAAAGCAGTGGACCCAGCACAGATCCCTGGGGTACACCACTATTCACCTTTCTCCATTGGGAAAATTGGCCATTTAGCCCTACCCTCTGCTTTCTATATTTTAACCAGTTCCTGATCCACAATAGTACACTGCCTCCTAACCCATGACTCTTTAGTTTTGCCAAAAGTCTCTGATGATGGACCTTGTCAAAGGCTTTCTGAAAGTCCAGATACACAATATCAACCGACTCACCTTTGTCCACCTGATTATTCACTCCTTCAAAAAAACATAACAGATTAGTAAGACAAGATCTTCCTTATCTAAAGCCATGTTGGCTGTCTCCCATTAGGTCATGACTATCTACATGCTGAGTAATTTTATTCTTTATGATGGTTGCTACCATTTTTCCCAGTACTGTTGTCAGGCTCACCGGTCTGTAGTTTCCCGGATCACCCCTGGAACCCTTTTTAAAAATTGGTGTTACATTGGCGATCCTCCAATCTTCAGGTATTAGAGATGATTTTAATGATAGTTCACAGATTACTAATAGCAGGTCTGAAATCTCATATTTCAGTTCTTTCAACACCCTTGGATGTAGACCATCCGGCCCAGGTGATTTGCTACTCTTCAGTTTATCTAATAGTTGTAATACATCTTCCCGATGTATTTCCTTCAATTCTTCCACACCTTTAAATACCACTTCAGTCATGGGTAACATCCCTACATCTTCCTCAGTAATGACTGAAGCAATGTCCACCAGCCACCCAGCTATCTACATGCCTAATGATTGAATCACCAACTATAACGGGTGTCCTAACTCTTCCCTCATGGGCAAATGGCCCTGGAGAAACTTCCTCGGTGTGAGAGGGTTTTACATCACCTGGAGGACAGGTCCTAGTTACAGGATAACTTCCTGCCACACCAGGGTGATGCTCTCCTTTCACGAGACCTCTCTCCTCCATGGCAACAGGGATACTTCCAGACTGGAGGTGGGACTTCAGGACTATATCCCTGTAGGCCTTGTCTATGTATCTCTCTGTCTTTCTTATTTCTTCCGAGTCTGCTACTCTAGCCTCCAGAATATGGACTCATTCCTTGAGAGCAAAGAGGTCCTTGTACCAAGTGCACATGTAAGACCTCTCACCAACTGGGAGAAAATCATACATGTGACACTCAATGCAAAAGACTAGAAAGCCCCCATTTCTCTGCTGGACTGCTGTCTGCATCTTAGTTTTAAGCTTGTGTTGAGATCGTTAAGGTCTTTACTTACTAAGGGTTGTTGTGGATACTTATACTAATAAAAGTGTACCTAATACGTTTAATATACCTTGTTTACCTGAAGCTTAATTAATCTCACATCCTTAATGTATGACTGATTTGGATAAAGAGCTGTACCTGAGAGCAGCTCCTTTCCTTTAAGATGTGTGAGTACCTATAAAGCTACGATTATCCCAGGGGTGGGTGTTCGGGGGGGAGGGAGGGAGGGAAATAAGACTTATTAAAAGAGGGCTGCTACACAGTACCCTGTCCTGTGTTTCTAAGGTAAGCTGTGACCAACTCCCTGGGTGATTAACAGTCCTTGCTTGGATAGAAGTAGTCTTTCAAAATGGCCTTTTGACCTGCCACATGGCTTTAACACCTATTTAAAAGGTTTCACAGGTCTCTTGCCCCCTAGGTAGAAGGCCTCTTTGTAAAGGTCTCTAGATGACTTATTACTCAAAGAATACTTTTATGCTAAGTTATATTCTGATTTGATTTAAATTAAAGCTCTTTGCTGCTGCTAGGCTCTGACTTAGTATGAAATTTAAATAGAAGCTCTCTGCTGGGTTCTAAATTTATTTTATTTTATTTTTTTTTTAATTTTTATTTACATTTCTGCATAACAACAAATAATAAGGCAATACAATAAAATACTGCACATCTTAACAATACTCAAGAAAAGAAACTAGAATCACATAAACATATCTCATCAAGGGAGAGCATTTACCTATTAATCAATACATTGAAAATAAGGAAATCAGAAGTAACAAAACTCCACTATTAGGGAGCAGAAATCTCACCACCAACAGCCTTTACCTCCTTTTTCTGATTCAAAAAAGACTTAAGTTGGGTCACATCCGTAAACACAGAGGACTGACCCTCGAAGGTAACTACACATCTACAAGGAAATTTTAAATAGAAGCATGTGCCAATAGCCAAAACAGATGGCTTTAACACCAGGAACTGCCTGCGCCGGACCTGGGTAGCCCTGCTCACATCCGGGAAAACCTGCAACTTCTGACCACAAAAAGGGGATTCCCGATGTTTAAAGTATGCACGAAGAACATTCAATTTAATAAGCTCAGAACTAAAGGTAGCCACCAATGTGCTACGTTTAGAGATAGTATCAGCTGAGTCTTCTAAAAAGGCAGTTAAGTTCTGGCCGGGTGTATCATCTAGAAAAGAAGAAGCGTCGACCTCACCCTGATTTACAGGAGAGGTAGACCGCATAGGCAAATAGTACAAATACGTAGCCTCAATACTTCCGTCTAACTTCAAAACATCAATAAAATATTTCTTAAGTAAAATAGCAGGAGACAACAAATGGGTAACTGGAAAGTTAAGGAAACGCAAATTTTTGGCCCTCGACTGATTCTCAAGCATCTCTAAATGATAATTTAGGGAAGAAAAATCCCGAATCAAAGCATAATTACTGTCTGAACAAACTTGAAGTTGAGAATCAGTCTTAACCAATGAACTAGTTAAAGCTCCCAATTGTTTATCAGTACTTTGCATTTTACTGACCACATCAGAGGTAAACATACAAAGGGAAGACACTGTGGCAGTTAAACGTTTATCTATGCCATTAATAGCTGTCCAAATGTCTGTTAGAGTTACCTCACCGGAACCAGGACTCTTAGATATTCCTTCTGGCTTCCCCGGTAGGACTGGTTGTGGCATAGGTAGAATATGCTCCGGCGATATCTCCAAAACCGTTGATGATAGAGGAGGTACGGGAAGAGGAGGCGGTGTCCTGAAATGGGGGCTTAACGAAGCTCCCTCAGGTGACGATACGGCAGATAGCTGGGAGACAAGGTGTTTATCCATGGGCCCCACAACTTTCTCTCCTTGAACCTTTTCTCCAGATTTCAAAGCTTTACCTTTACGTTTACCCACGGTAAACAACCAGTCTCGGCTTCTCAGTTGTGCCAAAGGGGTGCCAAAGGGGCGTGTCCTGCCCCTTGAGTCACGCCCCTTAGGTCGCACCACGCAGGCCGCGACACGCGGCCGCGTGTAGAAGCCGCCGATGTAAATAGAGGAGCGGAGAGGGGGTCCTCCTCAGCCAGGGACGGCCCTCACACTGCCTGGCCGATTCCGGGCAGGGCCTCCAGGTACCTGCTAGCTGCTCCCGGGGCACAGGAAAATGCCGCGTCTGTCTCCCAAGCAGGTAGGTTCTCCACTAACCTCCTGCAGCCGCCGATGTAAATAAAGGAGCGGAGAGGGGGTCCTCCTCAGCCGGGGACGGCCCTCACACTGCCTGGCCGATTCCGGGCAGGGCCTCCAGGCACCTGCTAGCTGCTCCCGCGGCACAGGAAAATGCCGCGTCTGTCTCCCAAGCAGGTAGGTTCTCCACTAACCTCCTGCAGCCGCTGATGTAAATAGAGGAGCGGAGAGGGGGTCCTCCTCAGCCGGGGATGGCCCTCACACTGCCTGGCCGATTCCGGGCAGGGCCTCCAGGCACCTGCTAGCTGCTCCCGCGGCACAGGAAAATGCCACGTCTGTCTCCCAAGCAGGTAGGTTCTCCACTAACCTCCTGCAGCCGCCGATGTAAATAGAGGAGCGGAGAGGGGGTCCTCCTCAGCCAGGGACGGCCCTCACACTGCCTGGCCGATTCCGGGCAGGGCCTCCAGGCACCTGCTAGCTGCTCCCGCGGCACAGGAAAATGCCGCGTCTGTCTCTCAAGCAGGTAGGTTCTCCCGGGTTCTAAATTTAACCAGAAAGCTCTCTTCTGTGTTTTAAATTTTAACTAAAAGCACTTTGCTGCTACTAGGCCCTGAGGTAAGCTGTGATCAACTTCCTGGATGATTAACAATCCTTGCTTGGATAGAAGGAGTCTTTCAAAATGGGCTTTTGACCTGCCACTGGCTTTAACACCTATTTGAAAAGTTTCACAGGTCTCTTGCCCCCTAGGCGAAAGACCTCTTTGTAAAGAAGACTTTATTTATTGCTCAAAGAATACTGACCCTATTTTGCCTTTTATGCTAAGTTATATTCGGATTTGATTTAAATTAAAACTCTTTGCTGCTGCTAGGCTCTGACTAAGTATGAATTTAAACTAGAAGCTCTCTGCTGGGTTCTAAATTTAACCAGAAAGCTCTCTTCTGTGTTTTAAATTGAAACTAACAGCACTTTGCTGCTACTAGGCCCTTAGTGAGTATTCAGTTTAAACTACAAGCTCTCTGCTGGGTTCTAAATTTAACCAGAAAGCTCTCTTCTGTGTTTTACATTTAAACTTAAACTGCTGCTACTAGGCCCTGACTGATTTAACAAATACACTGGGTTCACAGATTAATCAGCTTTAATCCAAAGAATTCCCTTCAAAAAAATTCCCAGAAGTATATACTCACTATTGCAGATCTCTCTCCAGAAGTAGCAGTCCCCTTTTGTAGTCCTTCAAGACTGAGGATCACAGAACTCTGGTTGGACTATTTATGCCTGTGCTTCTGAGGTATGCTGTGACCAACTTCCTGGGTGATTAACAGTCCTTACTTGACCTGCCTTCTGGCTTTAACACCTATTTAAAAAGTTTCACAGGTCTCTTGCCCCCTAAGTAGAAGGCCTCTTTGTAAAGGTCTCTAGAAGACTTTATTTATTGCTCAAAGAATACTGTCCCTGTTTTGCCTTTTATGCTGTTATATTCTGATTTGATTTAAATTAGAGCTCTTTGCTGCTGATAGGCTCTGACTTAGTACGAAATTTAAACTAGAAGCTCTCTGCTGGGTTCTAAATTTAACCACATCACATTTCACTCCATTGTCTCTTAAGACAGACATGTGTGCCCATAATATGGCTGCATGTCCATCAGTCATGGGTTAGGGGCACAAATGCACATTCTCTCTCTCTCTAACTTTTTATCTGTATGTATGTCTTTATATGTGTATAACTCAACATATCCATAGGTGCCAGGTAGTACCTCAGTGCCTTATCACATCAGTCTTAGATTTTTGCCCTGTGAGATTGCCTCTCACACCTGGTTTCCATAGGGCCATTCCAATGTTTCTATCCTCTCCATCAGGTGACATTGGTGTGGTCTGTGTGTCCACAGGGTATATGTGCTTTGCCTGCCCAGATGTTCTCTCTAATGGTTGTAGGTGTCAAGGTGAACCATATGACAGAACATGCAGGTGGCTAGCCCACAGGTGAGGTGGGGAGGGGGTAGACCTCATAGGGACTGATATATGCTCTCGTGAGTCTTGTGAGGAATGCTGACAGCCAGGGCCAGCCCATCATTTTATTTTTTTACATTCTCTTATATACCACTGTATTCTGCATCAGTGTGGTTTACATTGAACAAACTGAAATTACATTGAACAGGGCATTATAACTTGGAGATAACTATTTTACAGGGACCATGGGCTATGGAGAGTTAAGTGACTTGCCCAAGATCACAAGGAGCACCTGTGGGACTAGAAACCCTAGTCCTTCCGGCCCAAGGTTGCTGTCCTCTGGTGGGATTTGAACCCCCGACCTTAAGTACCTTGACCCAACCACTAGGCCACTCCTCCACTCCATGGCCAGAGTGGGTTGTGGTCAGTGTCTGTGCCACCTTGCAGGTAGATGGAATAGATGTGAATGGACATGCCATCCCATTGTCAGTGAGAGCTGCAGGATGGCACCTGTTACACACCACCATAGTCCAACTGTTTCCGGCTGCAGGCTACACACATTGCAGCACACTCACACAGTCTTATGGCACTAACATTGGCAGCATGGTGTCAGTGATATGGGGGGCATTCACATTCACCTGCAGCTGCATGTCTGTGTATTTGCACAGTCTCAGTAGTGTCATATCACACATCTTCGATTTGCACCCTAGGCTGCTGCCCTGTCACCCTCCTGCACCTGTGACCTCCATGGGGCTGCACACCTGACACCTCCTTTCTTACAGAACAGCACCCATGTGTCACCCCCTATGCCACATTAGTAACATCAGCCTTCTGCCCTGTCATAGTTAGGCACTATGCTGTTGCTGCTAGGGTAGCACTACTATCACCAACTTGGGCTCCACTGTCTGTTTGCCAAATTGCTCACATGAAATGGTCTCTCTCACCTTCAAAAGGCGCCTTAACGCGGGAACAGTTCCAGCATTAAGGTGCCTTTTGGCAGGTTGTGCAATCAGCATTAAGGGAGCACGTCTTGTTCACGCCCACTCCCTGCCCATTGACCCCTCTGCCCCATACATGCCTTATTGGGCACAGGGCGCTTTACGCTGCTGGTCCCGTTAGCGCGTGCTAGAGCGGCTTTTCAGTCGCGCTAACGGCACACTTGCTCCTTTACCGTGGTTTAGTAAACATACCCCTAAATTTAAGCAGGTCTCTTCTATTGTGGTTTCTATATCCACTTTCTAAATGTTGCCCATTTTTCCCATATCTACAGAGGTATTTCATGTTTTACTTACCTGAGGTCTTTTACTTATCAGGAGACTTTGTTCACCCATCCATGATGAACCTAGTTTAAAGCTCTCTTCAGTAGGTTAGCCAATCTGCTGAGGAAGATACTTTGACACTTCTTGGATAACATACACTGTCTCTGCTCAGCAGCCTTTGGAAAATCATCCCATGATCCAGGAAACTGAAGCACTGTGGATGACAATATTCATGCAGCCATGCACTCATCTCCAAGATGCGATCTCTGCTTAAGCCTTTACCCTCAAAAGGGAGATTTGAGGAGAACACCACCTAAGAACCTATCTGCTTCACCCTCTCTCCCAGAACCACAAAGCCATTCTTGCTTGAATGATGTCCCTCCAGGAATGGCAGTGCGACCAGAATGGCTCACAATGTCCAAAGTGCAGTTACACCATGGATCTATACAGAGGTATTATAGGGCTTCTGATTTTAGGTTTTATAAACAAACACTGATAAAAACACCCCGACGTAAAAAAAATAAAATAGGTATGTATTGGATAAACACCAGAAAAACAAAACTTCATATAATACTCTCTTACTTCTACTCTGTCTTGTAGCCTCTGCTCAGTTTCTTTTTAAATCTTTTCTGTTCTGATGACTCCTAAGTGACACAAATGTCCATATTTGATTCTGTTGGTAAAGGTACCAACCAATAGTACCTGTGGAACAACAATTCCAATAAACACCCATTTGGGGGTACCCTCAAGAATCCCTAATGAACTGGAAAATAAATTCTTAAATTTACAATTTATAGATACCTAAGAATAGAAGCTGCAATTATAATATTCTCTGTTTTTATTATCCATTCCTTTCAGAATGATTCTTAATATTTTATTCACTATTTTGATTGAGGCTGCACATTGAGCTGAGAGTTTCAAGATATTGTCAGTAATGCAGGGCCGGCCCAAGGGTTTCTGCCACCCCAGGCAGAAACACCGGCTGTGCTTCACCCCCCACTGGACTGCGCCCCTCCCACCCATGCTGAGCCGTGCCATTCCCCCCCCCCCTGTGCTGAGCTGTTCTGCCCTCCCCCCCATGCTGAGCTGTGCCACTGCCCCCCACTGCCACCGATTCTGGCGGAGGGGAGGTGGTGGCCTACAGCAGGCTATGTACTTCAGCACACATGGCCTGCCGCTTCTGATCTCCCTCTGACACAACTTCCTGTCAGAGGGGGGGGGGTCAGAAGCAGAAAGCCATGTGTGCCGAAACACATGGCCTGCCGTGGGCATCGTGCCTTGCTGCCCATAGAGGTTTGCCACCCTAGGCGGTTGTCTAGCCTGCCTAGTGGATGGGCTGGCCCTGCAATAATGATTCCAAGATACTATTCCTGAGTGGGAACTCGTAATACTAACCTCACATTGTATAAGTATAGTTAGGATTGTTTTTCCCTATGTGCTTCACTTTGCACATCCACAATAAATTTTATCTTTCATTTTGACACTCACTTCACTTCTCTAGACTGGCAAGGTCTTTGTGCAGTTCTTCACATTCTGCCTGATTTTTAATAACTTTGAATGCTTCTGTGCCATCTGCAAATTTGATCAATTCACTCCTTGTTTTCTTTTCAAGCTCATTAATGAATATGTTAAACAACAGTCCCAGCAAAGATCCCTGAGGCACTCCACTTTTTACCCTTTCCATTAGGAAAACTGACCATTTTGTCCTAGTCTTTGCTTCCTCTGTTTTAACCATTTGGCAATCAATAGTAAGACATTGTCTCCTGCCCTATGACTTTTTAATTTTCAAAGACGTCTCTCACTGGGTACTATAACAAATACATTCTCAAAATCTAAATACACTATATCAACCAATTCTCCTTTTCCATATTCTTAAATGCACCTTCAAAGTTTTCTCATAGATTTATAAGGCACAACCTCCCTCTTCTAAATCCATGCCAGATCTTCCCAATTAAGCTAAGTTTATATGACCAGCAATATTGTTTTTAACAATTGCTTTCCTATTTTGTCTAATAGTTGTAATACATCTTCCCGATGAATCGATATTTCCTTCAATTCTTCCTCACCTTTAAATACCACTTCAGTCATGGGTAACATCCCTACATCTTCCTCAGTAAAGACCGAAGCAAAGAATTCATTCAGTCTCTCCGCTATCACCGTGTCACCTGCTCTTAATGGCAGAATCCTGTCCCCACTGGTGGGCCTTTCTGTAGATGCCATGAAGATGTTTGTCAGACTAGAGTGGTCTTACCTGTTCTAAGTCCTTATGTGGTTTGGCATGGATGAACAGTTTATCACCATGATTCATGTACTCTACCTACAACCCAATGGGCACATAATGGCTAGTCATTGCACCGAGTCTATTCTTCTTTCCCTTCTGAATGAACTGCACCCCACTCACGATTGGGGTGACTTCATGCTCCTTGTCTCTCTAGATCTTTCTGCTGCTTTTGACTTGGTAGATCACCACACCCTTCTCCTGCATCTCTCTGACCTCTTTGTTTCTGGTATTCCTTGGAGATGGTTCCATTCCTTCCTCACTGCTTGCTCCTTCTCCATTCTGTCCTCTGCCTCTACTTCTCCTCCCCTGCCCCTGACCTGCGGTGTCCCTCAGGGCTCTGTTCTATCCCCTCTTCTTTTTAATGCCTTCCTGGCTCCACTTGCTCTTTTTATACAACAATCTGGTATTTCTGTGTACTATTATGTAGATGATATTATCCTCCCTCACTACAATAGTTCTTCCACTTTTGATATTGCTCCTCTTGACACCTGTCTGTCTCTCATCCATAACTGGATGAACTCTAATTTCCTTCACCTGAATCCCTCTAAATCTATGGCAACCTGGATCACCTCCAACTCTGGCTCCATCCTTTGCCTCTACCACTATCCCTGTGGTGTCATCTTTCAGGTATGCTTGGGGTTATGCTTGATTATTTATTTATTTAGCTGTATTTATATCCTGCTTTTCACTGGGTCACAGCAGTCAATTGGGGGATACATTTAACACAAGGGGATATGAGACACATGCACTAATACTTACAGGGAACATGGGAAATGGAGGGTTAAGTGGCTTGCCCAAGACCACAAGGAGTGCCTATAGGACTAGAAATCCCAGTCCCTCCAGCCTGAGATTGCTGTCCCCAGGTGGGACTTGAACCCCCAGCCCTCTGGCCTGAAGTACCTTGTCCTAACCACTAGACCACTCCTCCTCCTTTGCCTGTGATTCCTCTCTCCTTTTCTGAGCATATTTCCACTGTTACTCATTATGCATTCTATCACCGTCAGGTACGTGCAGTCTGCCCCTTCTCTCTTCCACCTCTCTGACTACCCTCCTCCTTTCCCTCATCACTTCTAGGTTAGACTATTGCAATATCTCCTTTTCCGCTATCCCACAATATCAGCTTCACAGGCTCCAACCTTTGCAAAATACAGATGCCCGCATTCTCACTTTCTCCTCCCGCTACGATCCTGTCTTTCCCCTCCTGGCTTGCCTTCATTGGCTGCCCATGCGCTTCAGGATTCCATTTAAAATACTCATTTTTGTTCATCAGACTATCCATTCCTCCACACCTCAATATCTTGCAGACCTTCTTCACTATCACAATCCCCATTGCCTCCTGCATTCCATCCACAATTTCCATTTGGCTTTCTCTTCTGTTACCCAGGCTCGCTTTTCTGCTTTTTTCTTCCTAGGCCCCTCTCTTTTGAATTCCCTTCTACTTACCCTCGGCTCCGAGCCCTCCTTTGTTTGGTTCAAGGTGGCTGTGAAAACGCACCTCTTTCACCTAGCCTTTAATCTCCCCAACACCAGCTCCTGATTGTCCTTCTCTGTCGCTCCCCTTTTCTCTCCTTTCTTACCTGTCTACCCTCCCTCTCTCTCCCTCCTCTGTCCTATCAGATATTGGCGTTCTTTTCCTTCTTTCTATAAGAAGTCATTTTTTTTGTATTGTTCATTGCTTTTATACTCCGGCCTAAGCGGTATATCAAATAGAAACATAGAAACGTGATGACAGAAAAAGACCACATGGCCTATTTAGTCTGTACTTCCATATCAACAACTACAACAGTCCCCTTTTTCCCTTTAGAGATCCTCTGTGTTTGTCCCATGCTTCTTTGAATTCAGATACTGTCCTCATCTCTACCACCTCTAGTGGGAGACTATTCCATGGATCCACCACTCTTTCTGTAAAGAAATATTTCCGCATATCACTCCTGAATCTATTCCCTTTCACCCTCATCCCATGTTACCTCGTAACAGAGCTTGCTTTCTATCCAAAGAGGCTCTCCTCCTGTTCCTTTTATGCCACGGAAGTATTTAAACTTCTCAATCATATCACCTCTATCCCACCTTTCCTCTAAGGTGTACATATTAAGATTCTTAAGTCTGTCCTCATATGCTTTATAATGAAGACCACTAACCATTTTAATAGCCACCCTCTGTACTGACTCTAGTCTGTTTATATCCTTTTGAAGGTGCGGTTTTCAGAATTGCACACAATACTCCAAATGAGGTCGCACCCAAGACTTATACAGAGGCACTATCACCTCCTTTTTTCTGCTGACCATTCCTCTCCCTATACACCCAAGCATCTTTCTAGCTTTTGCTGTCACCTTTTCTACCTGTTTAGCTACTTTAATATCATCAGACACAATCATGCCTAGGTCCCGCTCTTCTTTAGTGGACAAAAGTACTTCACCCCCTATACTATATCACTCCCTTGGATTGCTGCAGCCCAAATGCATGATCTTGCATTTTTTAACATTACATCTCAGCAGCCAAATTCTAGACCATTCTTCAAGATTAGCTAGATCCCTCCTCATGTTATCTACACCTTCCTGGGAGTCTACTCTATTGCAGATTTTGGTATCATCCGCAAAGAGGCAAACCTTACCCAACAGCCCTTCCGCTATATTACTAACAAAGATGTTAAAAAGAATTGGACCAAGGACAGATCCCTGGGGCACAACACTGGTAACATCCTTCTCCTCAGAGTGTGCTTCTTTTAGCTGTATCGTTTGTCGCTTCCCACTCAACCAATTTCCAACCCAAGCAGTAACTTTAGGGTCTATCCTTAGGGTGCTCAGTTTGTTTATAAGTCGCCTGTGAGGAACAGTGTCAAAGGCTTTACTGAAATCTAAATGCACCACATCTAGGGCTCTCCCTTGGTCCAACTCCCTCGTAACCCAGTTAAAGAAATCAATCAGATTTGTCTGACAAGACCTGCCTCTGGTGAGTCCATGCTGCCTCAGAACCTGTAATCCACTGGATTCCAGAAACCTCACTATTTTCTCTTTCAGCAGCGTTTCCAATAATTTACTCACCAATGAAGTTAAACTAACCAGCCTGTAGTTTTCAACCACAACTTTACTTCCACTTTTGTGTAAAGGGACCACATGAGCCTCTCTCCAGTCCTTTAATAATCAAATAAAGATAAAGAAGGGATATTGGCCGGTAGTTTTCTATTTGTTGGGGGTCTCTTCCAGGTTTTTCATGGACCACTATTGTAGCCTCCATGAAAGCACCCCTTCTGGCTGCTGAGACACCAGCGTTTTGAAATAAGTAGGTAGATGAAACGTACGTTCAGCTTTAAACATTTTATAAAATTCTATGGGGAAACCGTCAGGTCCAGCTGCCTTCCTAGATGCTAGTTGTTGGATCCCTTCTTGTATCTCTGCTTCTGTGATTTCTGCATTTGAAACACTACTTTGGGCCGGACTTAGAGTTGGATGGGGAGATGAAGATAAAAGTTGCTGGAATCTAATATTGTCACCCAGAACTTCAGATTTGTAAAGCAATTGATAGTATTCATGGAAGTGAAGTAATATATCTCTATCTTGTAGGAGAAGATTACTCTGTGGGTCTTTTATACCCCAATTCATCTGTGAGTAGTTCGTGCTTTTAGGGTTTTGGTCAGAAGTCTACCAGCTCCCTTGTTGTAGAAGTAACTAACTGGCTTCTACAGTTAGGAGGGTATTGTACTGGTACCTAAGGTTTTGTAGATGTATTAAACTACTGGGGTCAGTACTACCTATTAATTTCAGTTCCTCTTCTTTAATTTGCCTATGTCTTGGATCTTTTGCTTCTTTCGTGTCCTTTCTCCTATTAAATATGCTGTAATCTGGGCTCTCGTTGCTTTAAATGCCTCCTATCAGGCCCACCCCTTGGTGTCATGAAGGCTGTTACAGATAAAATAGGTTGAGATATGTTGCCTTAGGGCTACAAGAAACTGATCGTTGCCTAGAAGGTGTCTATCTAGCTTCCAGGGGGAAGCTCCGCTTACTGTACGTATTTTATCTATTACGAGTGTGATTGCTGAATGATCTGATATGGACATTGGGAGTATATCTATTCTAATCAGTCTGGGCAACAGAGGTTTAGAAATAAGAATAAAATCAATACGGGAATGTGACTTATGTGGAAGGGAGTAGTAGGTAAAGTCTTTTTTCTGTGGGGTGCTGCAGCCGCCATGACTCAAGCCAGCCGTGGATATTAAAGAGTTTAAAACCACCAGTGACCATCCGTTCCACTCTTTCTTATAAGGCTGTCAGTCAACTATTGCTTCTAAAGCCTATAATTAAAGGGAGGTGAGCAACCTCTACAATCTCCCTGGTTAAGGCACGAAAAAAATCAGGATTATCTGCATTGGGTGCATATACTGCGACCAGTACTAGTTGGTGCTGGTCGATTTGCATCGTGGCACTAGTCCAGAGCCCTGTGGATCGGAGCACATATATAGCATGGTTAAAGCTGGTGATTTTTTTGCCAGTATATAAACCCCATTTTTCTTTTGCATGGCTGGTGAAGAGTTGATCAGCTTGTAAGCACCCTGACCTAATTTGGCAGATTCTGTTAGTGAGAGATGGGTCTCCTGTAGGTATATAATATCTGTACAGTGACCTATACAGTGGAAACCGGGGGGGGGGGGGGGAGAGGGGGGAGAGGGAGTGTAGGTCTGCTCACATGCAGAAGACTCGGCTGACACCTTATGCTCCTTCTGCCCTTCCTCCTTGATGGTCACAGCTGGCCTGCCTGGCCCCCTTGTCCCTAGAGGACTTGTATGCCTGCAGCCTACAGCAGTGGCCCCACCCCCCTCTCTAGCATCCATCGCTGCCCCGGTGGCATGCACCTCCCCTGGAACTCCACCCCAACTCCTCCTCTGCTTCGGCCTCCTCCTCCTCCTCATTTAGGTCCTCCTCTGCCTCCTCTTCCTCTTCCACCACTGCTGCCTCTGTGGCCTCCTCAGTGTTATCCTCCTCCTCCTCATTCAGGTCCTCCTCTGCCTCCTCCTTTTCTTCCTTTGCCTCCTCAGTGGCCTCCTCCTCCTCCTCTCTCTCGGAGATGCTGGTAATGGGGGGGTTTCAGGTGTGGTGCGGTGCTGGAGCTGAGGCTGCAGCTGGAGCTTGCTGCTCCCAAGGATATTCCTGCAGTTGGTGGGTGTGGCTGGCTGGACTGGGGAAGCTGTCTGGCTGCTTCCCTCAGCTCTTTCTCCTCGACTTCTCTGGCTGTGAAGAGAGAGACAGTATGCCATAAGATGGGTGTAACATAGGGCTAGCAGGAGATGGATAGAGCTGAAACTGGCACACACAATGGCAACAGCGCGTGCACACTCCATGGGGCAGCAACATATCCACACGTGCTAGGCTAGCACCAACTTGGGAACACAATTCAAAGGAGAGAAGATGGTCAAATGCCTCCCAGCTCTTCACCCAGCAGGAATACAAACCAAATTGTTGATATAGTTAGTGCAGAAAGTGAGCACTGCAAAATTGATGTTGTCATCCACATGGGTACAAACGACCTGGCTAGAAACAATGCCTTGCAGTTCAAAGGGACTTCCAGATTCTGGGAGAGAAACTGAAGCCCATTGTTAACACTGTATCATTCTCAGAAGTTCTACCTGTTCTTGGTAAGGGGGAAGAAGAGCTTCATCGCATAAACAACTTTAATACATGGCTCCAGTCCTAGTGCAAACAAGAAGGATTCAGATTTATAGGCAACTGGGGAAACAGATGGATCAACAAGAGGCTATACTGTGCTGATGGACTATATCTCTCCATCGCAGGGAAAAGGATCCTGAGTGAAAAATTCAGGCAGTATGTGGACAGGCATTTAAACTAGAGAAAGGGGGTGATGGATAGGGAAGGACAAGTTCAGGACATCACTCCTGGCAAAAGCAGAATAACATTGGAAACAGCCACACTTTTAAACCACACATCAATGACAATTGGGAAGAGGTATGTAGAACAAAATCAATGCAAAATACAGGCAAGCCAGTTAACAAATGCTGGAAAGCAATGAGCACAAATGTTCGAAGCCTAGCCAACAAAGTTCCTGACCTGGAAGCCCTAATGGTGGAAATGGACTTGGACATTGTGGCCATTACAGAAACATGGTTTAACGAGTCGCATGATGGGATATAGCCATAGCTGGCTATAATCTATTCAGAAGAGACAGAGAAAGTGGAAAAGGAGGAGTAGCCTTGTATGTCAAAAGCAATATCAAAGCTACTGAAATGCACGGGACATGGTGAAAAGAAGAAGCACTACGGATTGCGTTGGAAAGAGGAGATGGCACTGTCATCCATACTGGTGTGGTCTACAGGCCTCCGACTCAAACCGAAGAAATAGATAGCGAATTGATTATAGATATTGCAAAGACAGCCACAAAGGAGAAAGTGATCACATTGGGTGACTTTAATTTACCCGATGTGGATTGGAGTATTCCTTCTGCAAATCTGGAAAGAAGTAAAAAAATTGTGGATGCCTTCCTAGATGCGTTACTTAGACAAATGGTGATGGAACTGACCAGGGAAAGCCCACTACTGGATTTAGTGCGCACCAACGGAAATAGCGTGTTGAATGTCCAGGTGGGTGCCCCCTGTGGGCAACAGCGATCATCACACAGTGTGGTTTGAGATAAAAGCCAAGGTGCAGTCCAAACATAGCAAGCTCAAAGTCCTAGACTTCAAAAACACTGACTTAGTAAAATGGCTAAGTACCTGAAGGAGGAGTTGTCAGGGTGGGAGGGGATAAGGGAAGTGGAATTGCAATGGGCTAAACTAAATGTGGCAATAAAAGGAGCAACAGATACTTAGGTAAGGAAAGTAAACAAAAACAAGAGGAAAAGGAAACCTATTTGGTTCTCCAAAGAAGTGGCTGCTCAAATAAAGGCAAAAAACCACAGATTTCATAAAATTCAGAAGCTCGCAATCAGAGGAACACAGAAATGAATACAGGATCAAACTAAAAGAGACAAAAAGAGAAATAAGGATACAAAACAAAAGGCAGAAAAAAAGATAGCTAAAGATGTGAAGTGTGGCGACAAAACTTTCTTCAGGTATATTCGGGAAAGGAGGAAAATCAGAGGTGGAATTGCAGGACTCAGAAGTGCTGGGTGCGGACTTGTGGAAAGTGACATTGAAAAAGCGAAAATGCTAAACAAATACTTCTGCTCTGTTTTTATTAAAGAAAATCCTGAAGAAGGACCACCTGTGACTCCCAAATATAAAAATGGGAATGGAGTAGATACCACACCATTCAGAGAAGATGATGTGTTAGAACAACTTGCAAAACTGAAAGTGGACAAGGCCATGGGACTGGATGAGATACATCCCAGGATACTGAAAGAGCTCAGAGAGGTTCTTGCAGGGCCCTAAATGGATGTTTTTAACAGATCCTTGGAGACAGGAGTAGTTCCTCAGGACTGGAGAAGGGCTGATATGGTACCTCTTCACAAAAGTGGTAACAGGGAAGAAGTGACAAACTATAGGCCAGTAAGCCTTACCTCGGTGGTGGGAAAAGTAATGGAGGTGCTCCTTAAAGAGTGAATAGTGGACTTTCTCAAAACCAACAGGTTGCATGATCCGAGGCAACATGGTTTTAACAAAGGACGATCTTGCCAACAAATCTGATTGAGTTCTTAGACTGGGTGACCAGAGAACTAGATCAGGGGCATGCGATGGATGTCATCTACCTGGATTTCAGCAAAGCCTTTGATACTGTTCCTCATAGGAGGCTTATCAATAAACTCAATAGCTTGGGGATGGGTCCCAAGGTGGTGAACTGGATCAGAAATTGGTTGACTGACAGACGACAGAAGGTGATGGTAAACGGAACTCACTCAGATGAAAGGAAGGTGATTACTGGTGTGCCCCAGGGTTCAGTCCTGGGACTGGTACTGTTCAATGTATTTGTGAGTGATATTACTGAAGAACTGAATGTCTGTCTTTTTGAAGATGATATGAAAATTTGCAACAGAGCGGACTCCCCTGAGGGAGTGGAAAACATGAGGAAAGATCTACGAAATCTGGAAGTATGATCTAATGCTTGGCAGTTAAGATTTAATGTGAAGAAGTGCAGTATCATGCACTTAGGAAGCAGAAATCCAAGGGAAATGTACACAAAAGGAGGTGAGAGGTTGGGGTACACGAACCAGGAGAATGATCTCGGAGTGGAGTGCTATGGGGGCTACCAGTTCTCCCATACACCCCGACTTACTGGTCGCGGTGGTGGTGTTGGCCTCCTACTCTCTCCTTCCTGCCAATTCCAACCCCTTCTGCCACCCCATGGAGACTCCTTCGAAGTCCACTCCATTCGCCTCCTCTCACCACTTCCCCTCCGAATAACTGTTATTTATCGCCCACCAGAGAAATCCAAATCAACCTTCCTCACCGACTTCGACTCCTGGCTTTCTGCCTTTATGGATCCCTCCTCCCCCACTCTTACTCTTGGCGATTTCAACATTCACATCGACAACCTCTCCGACCCCCATGCCTCAAAGTTCCTCGCTCTTACCTCCTCGTTCGACCTCCAACTTTGCTCCACTGCCCCCACACATCTACACGGCCACTGCCTTGACCTAATACTATTCTCCAACTCCTCTCCTTCAAACTTCCGCAAATCAATCCTTCCCTCATCTGACCATCACCTCTTAACATTTACTCTTCAATTTCCGCCATCCCAACCTCGTCCTGTCTCCTCTGTCCTTCTTAGAAACCTTCATAATATTGATCCCCTGACTCTCTCCTCCACCATCTCTCCATCTCTTTCTGTCATTTTATCCTCCAGGTACGTCGACGAGGCATTATCTTCATACAATGCTACATTATCCTCAGCCCTTGACACTCTTGCCCCTCCCACCCCAAGTCCTGACAAACGATCTACTCCCCAACCTTGGCTTTCACCCACAATCCGTTACCTATGCATCTGCGCCCGTTCTGCCGAACGAGCTTGGTCCAAATCCCGCTCCCCGGAAGACCTTCTACACTTCAAATTCATGCTTGGCTCCTTCCAGTCAGCCTTAGCACTTGCCAAACAAGATTAATACATCCATCTGACCAACTCCCTTGCCTCTGATCCTCGCTGTCTCTTTAATACGCTCAACTCTCTCCTCAAGGTCCGCCCACCCCCGATCCCGCCCTCCCTTACTGCCCAAACCCTAGCCGACTACTTCCACGACAAAATCCACAAGATTACCCTCCAATTCCCTACCACCCCATCTACCTCCCCTCCTCCCCAATTCTCCTCCCCTTCCATACTCCCTCTGCCACCCTCTCCTCCTTCCTTCCAATCTCTGAGGAAGAAACTGCACTCCTTCTGTCCTCCTCCAAACCTACCACCTGTTCATCAGACCCTATCCCCACCCATCTCCTAGGTTCCATCACCCTCACCATTGCCCCCTTCATCACTCATATCCTCAACCTCTCATTCTCCACCGCAACTGTCCCCATTGACTTCAAACATGCTGTTGTCACACCCCTCCTCAAGAAACATAAGAACATAAGAACATAAGATATGCCATACTGGGTCAGACCAAGGTCCATCAAGCCCAGTATTCTGTTTCCAACAGTGGCCAATCTAGGTCACATGTACCTAGCAGTTTCCGCAAGAGACACAAGTTCCACAATGCTTGTACTGGGTCAAGCATTGATATCTTCGGTCACTTCTTTTTTTTTAATTCTTTATTTTCGTTTTATAACAACAAAGGAAAGGAAGACATACAGCTAAAAGACAGATACATACATAGAATGTGATACATACACCAAAGTAAACCCCTGCCACCCCCCTCCCCCCTGCTTCTTCTCTAGAAAACTAATCATTCCCGAAGCGGGCGTGTACTGACATTATTGTGTTACAAAACCTAACGGTGATCTGAAACATGATGAGTGTACATTAAACAGACATGTCGGAGCAATGAGCAGATTGTACATAATCATTGAGCATCTGCCATTTAGACAAGCGAGAGTGAGTTTGGGTATGTGTAATCTCTCTCCGAGATATCTGCTCATATGTACTATATAAGCTGACGAGGTTCCACCATTCATTGACAGTAAGTCGAGAGCTATCCTTCCAATTCCTCGTGATTAAACATATGGCTATACCCAGCAGGAAATCAAGGAGAAAGCGACCCTTCTTAGGAAGAGAGGGGACCTCCGCCACTGAGCGGAGTCCCACAATCTTCCAAGAAAGAGGCTCGTGAAGATGTAAGATAAATTGAATACGACCCCAGACCCGCCCCCAGTGAACCTGTAGTTGAGGACATTCATAAATAACATGAGCGAGGGTTCCCACAGCAGTATGGCAAGACCAACACTGGTCCCTAGCAGTTGTGTTCCATTTGGCTATTTTTCTGGAGTATAAAAGCATCTATGTGCAAAAAAGAAGAGAGTTTGGGTAACTGAGGCAGATCGGGAAACCCGCATTATTTTGCTCCAGAAAACGCTCCATTGCACAGGGGTTAAAGTGGTTTGCAGTTCGCGCTCCCAGGCTTGTTGGGCTCTACAAGTAGCAGTATCTGTACCCTGACATAATAGTTTATAAAAGTTAGAGGCTACCCCATGTGTACTACTAATAGAGTGAATTAGTTCTAATAGCCCGTCCTCAGTAGGGACAGAGGGCGGCATGATTTGAGCACTTTTGAGGCAGTGTTGAAGCTGCATCAATTGAAAGTAATGTTTCGCTGGTAACGCGAATTCCTTTTGTAAATCAGAAAAGGTTTTCCAACGAGCTGCAGAAAAGAGCTGTTGGGGTGTCCAGATCCCCCTAGAGTACCAGGGTTTCCATGCTATCGTTCTATTTAGGACTTGAATTCTGGGGTTATTCCACAGCGGGAGTCCGTCCTGAGGACATACGTTTGGGCCCAGTGATAGAATGAGAGTGTTAAAGGCCGCAAGAGTATCGACAATCATTGGGGGAAAGAAGGTAAAGTCAAGCTCATTGGGGTGTAGTAACCTCCATAGATCGACTAAAGCAAGATCTTCGATCACAGAGGTAAGCGTGGTGTGACTCTTGGGGGGACCACTTGTCCTAGGCGGCTGTTTGTCAATCAGGGGATCAAGAACTAAATTGAAATCCCCCCTATTATCAATGAAGTATTAGCAGAGGCCTGCGCAACCTGAGCAATGGTAGCAAAAAAGGCAGGGTCATCCACATTAGGAGCATAAAGGCATATACATGTAACTTCAAGGTTACCTATCTTGAGGTGAACTCTGGACCATCTACCTGCTGTATCTGAGCTAGTCACAATAATAGTCGCATGCAGAGATTTCCTAACCAGTATGGCAACCCCACATTTCTTAGAAACGGCTGGGGAATAGGCGGCCACCATGTAAGGTTTAATATTGAGTTTAAGAGTTTCCTTCGAATTTAAATGCGTTTCTTGGAGGAAAATCAGGTCCGCAGCTTCATGACTTAGATAGCTTAGGATTTTCTTCCGTTTTTATCGGATTATTGATTCCTTTTACGTTCAATGAGAAAATCTTACATGGTGCCATCAATCGGTAATAGACATTTTAGGTAAGGGCGCTTGAAAACATACAACATAATCAGAATCTGTACAACAAAGACATAATCACCGAGTATGCTCGCTAATACACCCCATATTGAAAAGTATGTACCAAAGTAACTTAGAGAAGAAGCAAAACCCCAATGAATATGGCGACCATATGTCTGCGGGAGGAGGCCCTAGAGAGGAAGATAGAGACATAAAAAAGAGAAGAAACACCAGAGTCCATAATTAACACTGTCTCTGATACTCATCGAGGCTACTATGGGTAGATGGAGTCGGGTCACAGATATCATCAAAAATAAGGCAACAAACCGCCCTCGACAGACTCTTTGCTGAGCCGCGGCAAATCCAATATGGCAGGTACAGCGGATATGAGAATACTGGCAGGAATATTCTGGAAGTCAGCGCATCAAGTCGGCTTCTTTAGAATCCAAAAACTCCGCTAGTAGATCAGGGTCCTCAAATGTTCTTGTCTGATTGTGAAGCGTGACTCGGAGCTTGGCCGGGTACATCAGGCCATAGCGTGCTTGTAGTTGTTGAAGCCTCGGCCGGAATTCCAGAAAGCGCTTTCGACGGTCGACCGTGGGTTTAGCCAAGTCAGGATAGAAGGAGATCTTGTGGCTCTCAAACTCCATATGGCCCTTTGCCCGAGAGGCACTGAGAATTTGCTCCACATGTTGATATCTCAAAAGTCGAAAGATGATAGGCCGCGGGGTCTTCCTGTTGAGCGTTATGTTTGTGGGTACACGATGAGCGCGATCGATCTCCAATTCTTTGGTAAAGGTGATTTGGAGCAGGGAAGGGAGGATTTTACATAAAAACTCCTTCATGTCTCCCGATTCCGCTCCCTCTGGTATGCCCACGAGTCGTAGGTTGTTGCGGCGCGCTCTATTATTGCCATCTTCCACTTCTTTCTGCAAGGCCCGCACCTGACGTTCAACTTTGTCGAGTTTGGACAGCCGGACCGCATGGGAGTCTAATATGCTCTCCATTTTGTCCTGACGCGAAGAGAGCCCCTCTAGCCTGCCTTGCAGTACACCAAGATCTTCCCGCAGCGCTCGGAGTGCTTCACCGTTTGACTGCACGAGGTCCTTAACCCCTCTAATCTCTGCGAGGATTTCCTGCTGCATTTCGGGGCCCTCGCGCAAAGCCAGCCCCTTCTGCGGGACGGGGGTTCAGTTTTGGAGCGTTTGCCGTGAGAAGCCGCTGGAGATCCAAATTCCAGGCGCGTGGGTTTGGTCCCCGCCATCTCACCAATGTGCCCCGGCAAGATCAGAGCAGAAATTCAAGTATGTCCGGTGTTAATTCAGGATTCTGAGTAGGCCTCTCGGGAGCCTCAGCGTTATGCGACCATCCCGCTGGACATCGGGCTCCGCCCCCATCTTCGGTCACTTCTTAATAATGGTTTATGGACCTTTCCTCCAGGAACTTGTCCAAACCTTTTTTAAACCCAGCTACACTAACAGCTTTTACTACATCCTCCGGTAACAAATTCCAGAGTTTGATTACACGCTGAGTGAAAAAATATTTTCTTTTATTAGTCTTAAATAGTTTACCCTGTAGCTTCATTGCATGTCCCCTAGTCTTTCTATATTCTGATAAGGTAAACAATCGATCTACGTTTACCCGTTCCACTCCGTTCATTAATTTATAGACTTCTATCATATCTCCCCTCAGCCGTCTCTTTTCCAGGTTAAAGAGCCCTAACCTTTTTAGCCTTTCTTCATAGGAGTATCCTTCCATCCCCTTTACCATTTTGGTGGCTCTTCTCTGTACATTTTCTAAAATTGCTATATCCTTTTTAAGATACGGCGACCAGAATTGCACACAATATTCAAGGTGCGGTCTCACCATGGAACGATATAGAGGCATTATAATATCTTTTGTTTTATTTTCCATTCCTTTCCTTATCATACCTAGCATTCTATTTGCTCTCTTGGCTGCCGCTGCACACTGGGCCGAGGGTTTTAACATGGTATCCACAATGACGCCTAAATCTTTTTCCTGGGTGGTGGTTCCTAATGTGGAACCTTGCATCGTGTAACCATAGTTTGGGTTGTTCTTCCCTAGGTGCATAACCTTGCACTTGTCCACATTAAATTTCATCTGCCATTTTGATGCCCAGTCTTCCAATTTATCAAGATCCTCTTGCAATTTTTCACAATCCTCTTGGGTTTTAACAACTTTAAATAGTTTTGTGTCATCTGCAAATTTGATAACCTCACTCGTTATTCCACTTTCCAGGTCATTTATGAATATGTCAAAAAGCAGCGGACCCAGCACAGATCCCTGGGGTACACCACTATTCACCTTTCTCCATTGGGAAAATTGGCCATTTAGCCCTACCCTCTGCTTTCTATCTTTTAACCAGTTCCTGATCCACAATAGTACATTGCCTCCTATCCCATGACTCTTTAGTTTTGCCAAAAGTCTCTGATGAGGGACCTTGTCAAAGGCTTTCTGAAAGTCCAGATACACAATATCAACTGACTCACCTTTGTCGACCTGTTTATTCACTCCTTCAAAAAAACATAACAGATTAGTAAGACAAGATCTTCCTTGTCTAAAGCCATGTTGGCTGTCTCCCATTAGGTTGTGACTATCTACATGCTGAGTAATTTTATTCTTTATGATGGTTTCTACCATTTTTTCCCGGTACTGACGTCAGGCTCACCGGTCTGTAGTTTCCCGGATCACCCCTGGAACCCTTTTTAAAAATTGGTGTTACATTGGCGATCCTCCAATCTTCAGGTATTAAGAGATGATTTTAATGATAGTTCACAGATTACTGATAGCAGTTCTGCAATCCCATATTTCAGTTCTTTCAACACCCTTGGATGTATACCATCCGGCCCAGGTGATTTGCTACTCTTCAGTTTATCTAATAGTTGTAAGACATCTTCCCGATGTATCGATATTTCCTTCAATTCTTCCACACCTTTAAATACCACTTCAGTCATGGGTAACATCCCTACATCTTCCTCAGTAAAGACTGAAGCAAAGAATTCATTCAGTCTCTCCGCTATCGCCTTGTTGCCTCTTAGTGCTCCTTTAACCCCTTAATCATCTAATGGACCAACTGACTCTCTCACAGGATTTTTGCTACGAATGTACTTGAAAAGGTCTTTATTTCACGTTTTTGCTTCCACAGCAAGCTTCTTCTCAAATTCTCTCTTTGCCTGCCTTATCAATGCCTTGCATTTGACTTGCCAGTGCTTGTGCTTTTTCCAGGTTTCGTCATTTGGCTCTTTTTTCCATTTCCTGAAAGATGATTTTTTGGCAACAACAGCCTCTCTGACCTCACCTTTAAACCATGCTGGCAGTTTTTTGAACTTCCTTCCACTTTTCTTAAAGCGTGGAATACAGCTGGTCTGGGCTTCCAAGATAGTAATTTTCAACAACACCCAAGCTTGATGTACGTCTTTAACCTTCGCAACTGCTCCTTTTAGTTTTTTCTTAACTGTTTTCCTCATTTTATCATAGTCTCTCCCTTTCGAAAGTTAAAAGGTAGTACTGTGGATTTCCTTACTATCCCTCCTCCACTAATTAAATCAAAGGTGATCATGCTATGATCACTATTGCCAAGTGGCCCCAACACCCTTATCTCTTGCACTAGATCTGGTGTTCCACTAAGGACTAGGTCTAATATGGCTTCCCCTCTGGTCGGTTCATGAACCAGCTGCTCCAAGAAGCAGTCATTTATTTCATCTAGGAACTTTATCTCCCTAGCATGTCCTGACGTGACACTGACCCAGTCGATACCAGGGTAATTGAAATCACACATTATTACTACTGCGCTGTAACTTTTGTTAGCTTCCTTGATTTCTTTGAGCATTTCATCATCCATTTGGTCATTCTGGCCAGGTGCTCGATAGTACACCCCCACTGCCATCGCCTTCCCCCTTTTATATGGAATTTCAATCCATATAGATTCTACAGCAGATTTTGTTTCCTGCAAAATTTTAATCCTTTCTGAGTCAATGCCCTCTCTAACATAGAGCACAACCCCTCCACCAATTTGATCAGCTCTATCATTACGATATAGTTTGTACCCAGGTATCACAGTGTCCCACTGGTTGTCCTCCTTCCACCATGTCTCTGATATTCCAATCATATCTAACCTTTCATTTAGTGCTATATATTCTAACTCTCCCATCTTATTCTTTAGACTTCTAGCATTTGCAAACCCTCACTTGATCCCACATGCCCTTCTAATTATCGACCCATCTCCCTCCTTCCCTTCATATCCAAACTACTAGAACGAGCAGTCCACCGTCCCTGCCTCGGCTTCCTCACCTCCCAATCCCTCCTTGGCCCACTTCAATCCGGCCTCCGTCCTCTACACTCCACTGAAACGACACTCACAAAAGTCACAAACGACCTGTTCCTGGCTAAATCCAAGGGCCTCTTTTCTATCCTCATCCTTCTTGACCTTTCTGCTGCCTTTGACACCGTTGACCACGACCTTCTCCTCACCACCCTCTCCTCGCTTGGCTTCAAGGACTTTGTACTATCCTGGTTCTCCTCCTACCTCTCCCATCGCTCATTCAGCGTATGCTCTGGTGGCTCCTCCTCCTCCCCTACCCCGCTCCATGTAGGTGTACCCCAGGGATCTGTCTTAGGCCCCCTCCTCTTCTCTCTCTATACCCAAGGCCTTGGAGTGCTTATCTCCTCCCATGGCTTTCAGTACCATCTCTATGCCGATGACTCACAAATCTACCTCTCTACACCTAATATTTCTCCGGCAACCCAGTCCAAGATCTCTGCCTGTCTTTTGGACATCGCTGCCTGGATGTCTCATCGATGACTGAAATTGAACATGACCAAGACTGAACTCCTTGTCTTTCCACCTAACTCCTCCCCCCCACTTCCTCTTCTCTCAATCCATGTGGATGGATCTAATATCCTTCCTGTTCCCTCGACCCGCAATCTAGGGGTTATCTTTGACCCCTCTCTCTCCTTCTCCGCTCATATCCAGCTTGTAGCTAAGACCTGCCGCTTCTTTCTCTACAACATCAGCAAAATCTGCCCCTTCCTCTCTGAACACACTACCAAAACACTTATCCACTCCTTAATCTCCTCCTGCCTCGATTACTGCAACCTACTCCTTGCTGGTCTTCCCGTGAGCCACCTCTTTCCCCTTCAATCTATACAAAATCACACTGCTCGACTAATCTTCTGCCAGCCTCGCCATGCCCATATTACTCCTCTTTTCAAATCACTTCACTGGCTCCCTGTCCAGTTCCACATCCAATTCAAGCTTCTCCTGCTGACCTATAAATGCATTCACTCTATGGCCCCTCAATACCTCTTATCTCTTATCTCTCCCTACGTCCCCTCTTGAAATTTGCGTTCCACTAACAAATTACTTCTATCAATGCCTTTCACCTGCACCGCAAACTCCCGACCACGTTCCTTTCACCTTGCTGCACCTCACGCCTGGAACAACCTACCTGTGTCTGTTCGCCAGGCACCCTCCCTGGTCCTCTTCAAGTCCAGGCTGAAGACCCACTTCTTCACTGTTGCATTCAAATCCTGACTCCTTCCTCATCCCCCCTAACCCCTGTCAACATTTATGACCAACTTCAGACCATACTGCACCACACCGTACCTTGCGTGGAACCAATTAACACTCTGCACTGTTTTTAACTAATATACTATTCTAACTAGATTGTAAGCTCCGATGAGCATGACTCTGATGGGCAGGGACTGTCTCATGTATGCTGACTACCTCTTGTAGGTTAGGTTAGCTGTGCAGCGCTGCGTGCGTGGTGCTCTAGAAGTGCTAAATAGTAGTAGTAGTAGTAGTAGTGATTATTCTGAGAATCTCAAGGTGGCAAAACAGTGAGACAAGGCGGTGGCAAAAGCCAGAAGGATGCTGGGTTGCATACAAAAAGGAATTACCAGCAGAAAGGAAGAGGTACTAATGCCAATGTACAAGTCACTGGTGAGGCCTCACTTGGAATATTGTGTTCAGTTTTGGAGACCATATCTCACAAAGGATATAAAAAGACTGGAAACGGTTCAGAAGAAGGTGACCAAAATGATTTGGTGCCTGCGTCAGAAGACTTATGAGAAGAGATTTGAAGACCTAAATATGTACACTCTGGAGGAGAGGAGGGACAGGGTAGATATGATTCATACCTTTAAATACATAAAGAATATTAATGAAGAAACAAACTTCTTCCAAAGACGGGGAAGCTATAAAACTAGAGGGCATAACATAAAGCTGCAAGGGGGTAAATTGAAAGGCAATGTCAGGAAATACTTTTTCACTGAAAGGTGGTGGATGCTTGGAATGCCCTCTTGATGGATGTGGTGGGGACAAATACAGTGACAGAATTCAAAATGGCATGGGACAGACACAGTGGATACCTTTAGAGCAACATGATAAAATCAAAATAAGCATAACTATCTCTTATGTCTCAACAAATAGGGGTGACCTACACGGAGTGGTGGGTACACCCCAAACAAAAGCATAGGGAGGGGTGACCTGCACGGAGTGGCAGGTGCACCTACTCTTGCTGCCTTGCTGGGCAGACTAGATGGACCATACTGGTCTTTATCTGCCGTCATATACTATGTCACTATGTTACTATGTCCCTCTTCACAAGAGCGGTAAAATAGACAAAGTTGGAAACTACAGATCAGTAAGACTCTGTAGTGTGAAAATTAATGAAGACTCTACTGCAGTGGTTCCTAAACTTGGGGTTGGGACTCCAAATGGGGTCACATCATCAGTGAATGAGGTCACAAAAACATAGGCATTTCCCCATCTCTCTGGACTTTCACTGTGACCTATGCCAAATAACTAGTTGGGATGTGGCCTGTGAGCCAACAAATATTCATAGGCCCTTGCCCCTCCTGGGTAAAGCTTCCTGTTGGACTGAAAATCTAGGATGAGTACTGGAGTCTGTAATCACATTCTGCAAACTGACACAAAGGACCCTGTGCTGACTGCAGCTGTTGCCTTCCTGCTTTAGATGAGTGGAAGAAGGCTGGAGACCTGCTATTTTGATTTCATCATCATCTGGGGGTCACGTGAATTTTCAGTTGTTAAAATGGGGTCATACAGGATAAAAGTTTAAAAAGCACTCTCTACTGAAAGAAAGAAGAGTAAACTGTTTACAATCCAATGGGCTACAAGATCCAAGGAGATATGATTTCACCAGAAGCAAACTATGTGCAATGATATTTGATTGATTTCTTTGATTGGTTGACTAGAGAATTAGATTGAGCACATTTGCAAGATGTAGTTTACTGGGATTTCTGCAAACATTTGATGGTCCATATGAGGCACTTGAATAAGCTCAGCTGCCTGAGGGTGGGTCCCAAAGTGGTGAACTGCATTGCAAACTGAATGACAAATGACTGAGGCTGATTAAGATTCAATGCAAAAAAGTAATGTACCATCATATATTTGGGGTGCAGAAATCCAAAGGAGCTGTACATTGGTGAGGGGTGGAGGGGGGGGATAGGTGGTGTGAAAGAGAGGTTAATGTAACAAAATATATATGTTAAATAGAAAAGAGACCTTAGATTGATAATGTCTGATGATGTCAAAGTTGCAAAACAGTGTGAAAAACTGTTGGCTAGAACCAGATGGGAGCTTGGCTCAGGGCCAGCCCAAGGTATCTGCTTCCCTAGGTGACCCTTCAGGCACATGCTCCTTCCCCGGGAGGCAGCTCATGGCCCTTCCTTCCTGCGGTCCAGTATCTCCTCTTCCCTTCCTTTCCCTAACCACACCCTGAGATGTCCAGCATCTCCCCTACCTTCCTGCTTAGGTGTCCAGCATCTTCCCTTCCCTCCTTTCCTCCCTAAGTGTCAGCATTTCTGCTTCCCTCCCTATTTATTTATTTATTTATTTAACAGTTGCTTATATACCGCTACCTTCCACAGATCAGGTGCGGTTTACAATGAACAAGGAATGAACAGATTTACAAGTCTGTTTTACATGGAACATTTGTTAACTAGGTACAATTTAGCTGTTTTACATGGAACATTTGTTAACTTGGTACAATTTTGCTATATACATTAATCATGAATGACTAAATATGGTAAAACTTGTTAAATAACAGACAACTTGTTAAATAACAGACGAACTTATTTACATATTTTGATTTATTACATATATCTATTTACAAGATTTACAAGTAGTTATTTATTCTAAAGTTATTTATCCCTATTCTTCTCTTCCCCCTTCTACCGCTGCCGGCATACCTCTATTCTCAACCCCAGTCAAGCCTACATAGAAAGTAAAAGCAGCACACACAGGCCTGCAGATCCTACCTCCTCCAACGTTTTGTTGGAAGGGGCAAGGTAGCAAGCCATGAGTGTATGGGTGTTCAAAGGATTGCTGGTGCACTGCTTTTACTTTTGGTGCAAGCTGTGCTAGTAGGGATGTGCTTTCACTTTGAAATGAAAGCGGCAATAGTATGCCCTATTGCGCAATGACACACACTGGTCATGTATGCATGCATAATACACCCTATAGTGCAACAGAGTCCACTATTGTATAATACAGCGCGCTATTTAAAAAAATACGAAAAAAATAAATAAAAAAACAAAATGACATTTTTTGCCCTGCTCATCCCTATGTGCTAGCACCATGCTGCCCCCTAGGCACATGCCTAGTCTTTCTATTGGATGAACCACTCCTGGCTAGGCTTCATAAAAGAGGAATAGCAGGCAAAAAAAAGATGATGATGTTCCTATACAGGTCCACTGGTGAGTCCTCACTTAAGAGTGGTGTATTCAATACTTGAAACCACTTCTCAAAATGGATAAAGGTAAGCTAGAATCAGACCAGAGAAAAGCAACCAAAATAATGCTGGGTCTATAGCAGAAGGCATACGAGATGAAATAAATATGCATTTTAGAAGAGAGAAAAAACAGGTGAAATATACAAACACCTGGAAAGCATTAAAACATAAACTAACCTTTCTTTTAAAGGAAAGGAAATGGAAGAACTGAGGGCCATGATATGAAGCTCCAAAGTGACAGACTTAGGAACACTATCAGGAAGTAGTTTTTCTTGGAAAAAGTAGTAGGTTCATGGAATGGACTCCAGAAGAAGTGGAGGAGATACAATGAAATTCCAAAAGGTGTTGGATAAACATGAAGAATCACTTAATAGCATGAGAATAATAAGAAAGCAATGGGATAGCCTGCACAGAACAGCAATTCAGCTTAAAACAGCAGTAAAATGATTATACTGTCTTGCCAAATGAACAGGGGGATAAATCCACGGAGTGAAAGTTACAATCCTAAATATAATTTCCACAGATCGGCAGTTACCACCCTAAACACTTTGCTGGGCAGAATAGATAGGCCATTTCAGTCTTTGTTTGCCATCATTTACTATGTTGCAATGTAAATAATCCTTCTCTATTTACTGTGATTTTATAAACCTCTATCATATCTCCTTTAGTCATCCCTTCTCCAAACTGAAGAGCCCTAACCTGTTTGGCCTTTCTTCAGATAGTAGGAAAAATGGTCCTTCTCAAAAAAACAAGTCTGCCTCCTTAAGAAGTGGAAATTGACAACTCTAAATTGAGGCTGGTGACTGGCAAGGCTACTGCCCCATGTTACAGAGGCTGCCAGATGTTCTGGTGTGTGTGTCCTTCTCAAAGAGGGAGGAGGTATGGAATTTTACTGGCTGTGTTTGTATGCATGCAGAAAATGAGGGAATACAAGTGCAGGCTACAACAGCTCCTTGGATACCTGCATAGCAGAGAAAACCCGAGATGCTTATTTTTCTTGCAAAACATTGTCAGGGCTGCAGACTCAAATCTTAAATTTTACCAATTTAATTTTTTCTTTCATACAATGAATATTGGAAGCATGGCGCACCCCCATCCCTGCTGATCAATACAAAAAGCTGAAGGTGTAAGTCGCTAAAGCATTTGCAGACCTCCCTGGTTTCTTGTTTTTAATGTGTTGAAAATTTATACAAATAACAAAGAGGAAAAAATGCCATGGTAACTCAAATATTTCTTTCCTCGTGTGGCTTTGAAGAAAGCCAAATGAAAGGGCTGCACAGAATGACTAGGGTTCTTTCTAGGAGGTTATTGATAAATATGTAGTTTGTCTCCTGAGGCTGTGCCTCTCTCACAGATTGCTGGATTTGTGATCCCACAGGCAGGAATAAGTGTCTGTAATTCATTTTTCCTTGTTAACTAGTAAGCCTTTGTAATATAGGGTGACTGACAGCCAAGCCAGCTTAGTCTCAACAGACGAGCTTGTTAGCAAAAACCCTAGCATCCTATCTCTAATAAAGCATATCAGCGGTACATTTTGTCCTATCTATTAGCCTCTCTGTTTCCTTTTTTTGTGCTAGGCTGAGTGTCCCTTTGAAGAGATGACAAATAAATCTCTGGGCTGAAGTACCAGGCTGCCTTTCGGACAGCTGGATAGCAAATGTCACACCGCGTACAGAATGCCTATTATCTGAGTGAGGCGTGTGTACCATTCCTTTCAATATCTTAATGTAATACAAAATTGCCAAATCAAGCCCCATGTCTGTGACAGAACATAATGAATGAGAAAGCAGGGGCCAATTCAACACACTTTATTGTCGCCTAATTGGCTCAGGCAACAGAGTTGTCACTCAACCGGAGACTTCCTTTAAAGCAATTTTGTTCTTGGTTGTATTACAGAGCCTATTAAATTGCCCACCTCCTTGATCGCACAGTCAAAGATCTGCATGTAATAATTAGTTTTTCTTGGTGGGGTGGAGGGGGAGGGTTTTTTTAACACTTTCATTGCTGGAGCAGAGTATTATATGCCAAGTTACATATATCGCCTCCTAATTGATCCACAGTTAAGGCTGTGCTTGGGTTTAATTTACTTCAATTAGTATTTCTGCTTTTGACCAAAGCACTCTTAACACCCGTAGTTTTCAGCCAGTGGCAAAGCCCAAAGAGAAGAGAGGTAGGGAAAAATAAAGAGTCTATGAGATAAGGGGTACATGTAAGAATGATGTTTTCTAAAGGGGAAAAGGGTTTTTTTTTTAACTCTTTCAGTTCCAGCTTGGTGTGTTACAGAGCCTGTTACATTACTCCCTGCTGAACCACACAATAAAAGATCTATAGGGGGATAAGGAGATTTCCATATGGAGATTTTTCACTCTTTCATCCTCAGAGCAGTGAGGTGGATTCCTGCTGACTCTGATGAGATTGGAACAGCCACTAATAGTAAGTAGTGGTGGATGGAAATGATGCACTTTACAATTTAAAGCAATGATCTCTGCAAGGATCTATTTGATGCAAGAACAACTACCAAACTATGAACAGCAGAAAAAAATAAGACAATAAAAAGAACTCAAAGCAATAGGTCTTTGTAGCCACATAATCTCAGTCAGTACATATTTTCACCTGCAGGAAGAATGGGCAATATACAAATAGTCCATTTACTCTTGTAAGTGGCTTTTTGAAATCTCTCCATTATGCATATATTTATAAAACAAAGTTTAATCTTTAAAAGTGTAATGTCCAGATATGCATTTTTATATGATTGTTCTGGGAGGGATGATGTTAAGAAGATTAAATATGAGTTTAATAGTCAAAATCTTGGTTAGGGTATGTGTGTGCTAAGAGGCACATTTGACAAAAGTACGTCCAAGTGCAATCTGGGATGTCAAAGCCAGAACGTCTGAAAAAAAAGCAGGCACATGCAAGTTCAGGCATGATTTTGGAAATGTGGATATGCCTGATATGAATGTGTATCAAACATCTATATAGATGCCAGGATTAGCATTTCTGAACTAAGATGTCTAATAGCAAAATGGTTAGAGTAGTTGTTAAAGAGCATAGTAATCTGGGTTCAAATCCCAGTGTGAGCTTTTTGTGATCTAATGCTAGTTACTTAATTCTTCATCTTCTCTAAACTCTTTGAATGCTCTAAGGTGAACATAAGCACTTTCCTAATGCCTATTCGTGCCTCGAGCAAGTATAAACAGCGATGTGCCTGCAGACATCTCCGGCATTTCTGAAATCGAACGGGGATGTGTAAGTATATTACCACTCCCTAAACACACCACTGCCACACCCCCATGCCTACTTGGTCGTCCTTGCACCGGAGACGTTGGTGAATGTCATTTTGGAATGGCTATGGAGATGTGTCCGTGATTTCCACATGCACATCTTCAGGCATCCAAATCAAGACTAAACCTTTTAAAATGACCCTCTAAGGATCTAAAAGCTAATTGCAAGGAGGTACAAGGCTGATGTTTTGCCTAGGGTGATTAATACCTTTGCACAAGTCCTGGGTGTAAACATGGTCTGTGGAAGACAATGATCACATAACTGTGCAAAGAAATTAAAATAAACTTCCTCCTTCTTCCTGCTTTTATGTAATAGGATAATATGTAATCCAGTGGCAGAAAGCCATTTTATTTACCAGTGATGTTACTGCTGAAAAACATTAAGGCTTTCACTTTGGCTAAAAGGTGGTCTGATGGGGTCTGTAGAATGTTACCTATCCCTCTCCAAAGGGATTATCAACAGTTCCCTTCAAGAGAGTCTGCAGCCTAGAATTTAGAGCTGGAAGGGTGTGGCCCACAGGGAGAGGTTAAGACCCCAGCAGGCTGCAGGAGGGAGAGAGAGGTCAGTGTAGTTAGAAGTTATTCCAAGGCAAGCTGTGCAAAGGAGTTCCCAGGTAGGAACTTTAACTGGGGCTGGAGGAAGGGCTGGCACAACCAGCTTGTGGAGGTTTAACAAACTGGGACAGAAGTAAAGCTGCTTTTGTTTTCCCTGAACTGTTGTTTGGCCTGTGCTTTAAAGAAAACTCCTTCCCATGGCACGCCACACTATCACAAGAGCTTTAAACTAGGTTCATTTGAGATGGGTGAAGAAAGCCCGCATGTATGTAAAATAAGTAAAACATTAAATACCTCTGTAGAAATGGGTAAAAGGGACAAAATCTGGAAAACAGTGTGTATTAATGCCTGTCTTTTTTATAGTGCCATCATGTCAGTGTTTACTCATAGTGACTCAACTACCTCTGGGTTTTCTTGGCAATGTATTACTGGAAGTGGATTGTTAGCCTTCTCTTCTGAGACAATGGAGGGTAAAGTGACTTGCCTAAGGAGTGCCAGTGGGAATCTAACCCTTGATTTTTTGGGTATTAGGCAGTTGCTCTAACCACTAGGCTACTCCTCCACTCTGTTAATAATGCCTGTAGTATGGGAAATAAGATCAGACTTTAATGGAAGAGGCTGACTTGGATTTAGTGGTGGTTACAGAGACATGGTTCACAGACAACCATGACTGGGATCTAATTATAACGGGCTATACTTTATGAAGAAAAGGATGAAAATTCTTTGTGAATCTCAGACTGAATTATATGATACCTCATCAGCTGGATTCTAGAGCAATATGTTATGTATCTGAAAGAAAAAAATGGCATTGGCATCAAGGGCACCTCTGCAGTCAAATGCCTCCAAACTGAAACTATATTCTGGGGAACTCATGACATCCTTGGGATGTTTTCACATGCAAGGCTACATACATGGTATAATGGGGTATATAGAATGTTAACTGTCCCTCTCCAAAAGGATTACACAGGTACACTAAAAAAGTTTTTTTTAAACTGCCTCTAATGTTTCGATTGATTTTTACGTTTTTTGGTGCGCTGAATCCAAATCTGGTAACCAATTTGCTCCATCACGTACAGATTTTTTGCTACATTGGGTTAGCAGTTTGAGGTGAACGTTTCAGATTGAGTGCGATCGAGATAAAAGTTTCTTGGATGAATTCTTTATACTAATTGTTTAGTAGTTATTCAAATAAGAATAAAGAAAATTGTAACAAGGCAGCACATAAGAATAGAGTAATGTCAACAAAACACACTGTGATGGTAGCAAAATTGTCTGCACTTAAAACAGCCACATACATGTGCACAAACATTGAGCATATAAGAGCGAGGTTAGACACAAAGCAAAGCAAAGAAATGTGCAAAAAATGTTGTACAGGTATGTATGTAAGAATAGAAAACGCAAACCGCACCATTGCAATACATGAAGACAAACACCCGATGGTGTGAAAATAAAATTCTAATAAATGAGATCCGACACTGTGGTAATAACTAGCAAATTTTTATTTCAAAGTTTAGTAAAAACACGATATTTGTCAACACAGTTTAGATTTTAAAGTCATTCTTGGGTCAATCAATCTCCTGGTGGACCCGTTTCTTCTTCCCCCGAATGCTTCTCTTGGTGCGCTGCTTGGCGTATTTTTCATCTGGGGTTTCCCGCAGCAGCAACCAGCAGAAATCAGCCATCATAGTGGTATTCCATCTTCCTTGGTACCTTCTCTCTGCGTCCTTGATGTCCTGGTGAAACCTTTCACCTTGTTCTTCACTGTATGCCCCCATGTTTTCGGGAAAGTAGTTCACATGGGAGTGCAAGAAATGGACTTTCAGGCTCATGTTACAGCCTTGTTCTTTGAAGGCATTGAGCATCCTGGCAACAATATCCTTATAGTTCTCATCCCGCCTGTTCCCCAAGAATTTGAGAACAACATCCTTGAAGGAATCCCAGGCTTCTTTTTCCTTCTCAGACATCGTTTCAGCGAATGCTCCATCTGAAATGAGTTTCCTTATATCAGGGCCAACAAACACTCCTTCCTTTAGCTTTGCTTCAGAAAGTCGGGGGAACTTTGAGCAAAGGTACCGAAAGCACTCACCATCTTTTGGAAGGGACTTGATGAATTGCTTAATGAGACCCAACTTAATGTGGAGAGGTGGTAATAGAATTTTATCACGAAGAACATTTTTCTCACCGGGTCTCAAATACTCCCGAATTGGCCAGTCTTTTTTCCCCCAGTGTAGGTCGCGGGCCCGGCTATCCCACAAGCAAAGGAAGCAGGGATATTTGGTGAAACCGGATTGCTGCCCTAATAGCATGGATAGAATTTTAAAGTCTCCACAAATCATCCACTTATGCTCATCATAACGAATCTTCTGAAGAATCAGGGCCAAATTCTCGTATTTTTCTTGGAGAATAACAGAGTGAGCAATAGGAACTGAAGCGAATGTGCTGCCATTATGAAGAAGAACACCTTTTATGCTGTCTTTTGACGAATCAATGAACAGCCGCCATTCAGCAGGATCATACTTGAGTTTAAACTTTTCCATCACTCCGTATATATCGTTGCAAAATACCAAATCTTCCTCTTTGCTGAAATACTTCAAAAATTGTGTCTCGCGGTTGCGGTACCAATAAAAAGTTGTTCCTGGTGACAATAGATTTTTCTGTTTAAGCCGAGAACCTAGCAGTTGGGCAGCATCTTTTGGGAGTCCTAAATCCCAGACTAAATCATTCAATTCAGCTTGAGAGAAAAGTTCAGGTTTCGGATCTGGTTCAGTTTCAAACTCGGAAGTACTGGACTCATCGGGAAAAGCCATCTGATGAGTCTCATCATGATCAGAACCGTCCACACAAATATGATCCAAAGATTTTGGTGGTTCAGGCACAGGTACTTCGTTGCTATGAGGCATAGGCCTAATTGCTGAGGGAAGGTTGGGGTAACTTATTACGTTCTTATTTTTTAAGTTGTATCCCTTCACAATGCAAGAGCAAAAATAGCAGTCACTGCTGTGGTCTCTTTGTTCACGCCACATCATAGGTATTCCGAAACGAAATGCTTGTTTTTTACCTTTCATCCATAAGCGTAGATCTTCCTCACATGTCTTGCACACTTTGTGAGGAGCCCACGGTTTGTCTTGATCGCCTAACTTCAAACCGAAATAGGCGAAATATACTTTTTTAATAAATGCAGAAATGTTCCTCTGCCGCTTTTTCACGGTATATTCCCCACAAATAAAACAAAAACTGTCCAGAGAGTTGACGCAACCTCTGGCTCTGTGAGCCATCACAAATACACAGCACTGCAAACTACAACTGTAGTGAACCACTTCGGAATAAAGCTGGATTACGACTGAGCAAACAAAAGGTAATAATGAACTTGCAAGAAACTGAAATTTGACAGGAATGTTCATGTCGCAACCACCGTGTTTGAGCGAGCGAACGAGGCGAGGCGAACAGGAAAGAACATGCGCCAGCGCGAGTACTGGATTTAGCCCCCCGCCTCCCAATTGTCCTGTTAATGTATAAAATGAATACAAAACACTCTAAAATATCATGAGGGAGTGTTTCTAGTTAGTTAACCATTACAACCTCTATTTTGGGCCAAGAAAATAAACTGCAGTCGGCTAAAAAGAAATTATATGAACATTCCTTATATGGGTAAGAAATCTAATTTTGCAAGAAAACGTGACGTGATGGAACATTTTGGCTATTTTTCCTGGATTCAGCACCCCAAAATCTATAGGAATCAGTTGCAAAACTGGAGGCAGTTTTTTGGTAGTGTACCTGTGTTATCAACAGTCCCCTTTAAGAGAGTCTGCAGCCCAGAGTTTAGAGCTGGGAGATCATGAATCACAGGGAGAGATTAAGAACCCAACAGTCTGCAGGAGGGAAAGAGGCCTGTGGAACCAGAAGTCCTTCCAAGGCAAGCTGTAGAAAGGAGTTCTGGGGCTGGAGGAAGGGCCAGGAGAACCAGCTTGTGGAGGTTTAACAAGCTGGGACAGAAGTAAAGCTGATTTTGTTTTTCCTGAACAGCTGTCTGTTCTGGGTTTTGCTTTGTGGAGGTTTAACAGACTGGGATAGAATAAAAAAACTGCTTTTGTTTTCCCTGAACTGCTGCCTGACCTGTGTTTTAAAGAAAACCCCTTCCCATCACATACCACACCACCACAGGTGGTAAATATCAAGAGATATTAGTTTTAGCTCAAATTACAAATGCTGTGAAAAAACATTTTAGTACTGTACAGGAAGGGTCATAGACTCATTGTCAGTGCCGCTAGTCAGACCATCCCTCCCACTCTGATCAAGTCACCAAAAAAGATACTTGCAGTTTGTGCTATTATAGGAGTCCTCCAAAGAGGTACACGCAATGAAGAACTGCTAAGCGGAAGCATATTTGATAAGAAGAAATTTACATACCCGATTATTTTGTTTCCTTGAATCCTACTAGTTAATTTCAGATGAATGGCTTATGCTCCCAAAACAGATGGTGGAGGTAGATCAGAGCAACTTTAAGTGATGTCCACTCAGTATGAAATTTCCCAAGCAGTAGATAAACTGAAAAATTCAGAGAAAACTCAATGAAACTACGTAAGTTAATAATAGTCCCATAACTAAATACAAATCATTTGGCTTTTTCAGCAAAATTGATTCTGCATGAGAAACAGACATAGAAACATAGAAAAATGAGGACAGAAAAAGACCACATGGTCTATCTAGTCTGTCCTTCCATATCAACAACTACAACTGACCTCTCCATGAAGAAGCAATAGGGCTTCCAAAAATTTATGAACGGTCTTCCACAGCAGATCCTGGACTGGTCTAGCAATATTCAAAGAAAGAAAATCTCAGTAATCAGGTATGTAAATGTCTCCTTCGTTATGATCCTGCTACATCAGTCCAGACAAGTGGGACATACCAAAGCAGTCAAAACCCAGGGTGGGAAGAAGATTACTTTCTGGACAGAACTGTCCTGCTAAATGCGCCATTGGCTGCAGCACCCACATGTGACCTGTAGTGCTTCACAAAGGTGCTTAAAGATGACCAGATAACCATCTTACAGACACCAAAGTAGATTCTGCCCCAAAGGAAGTCTGTGCCTTGGTGAATGAGCCATGATTCCCTCTGGCATACCCTTTGCAATCACAAGGTAGGCTGAGCTGACAGTTTCTTTAATCCATTGGGCAATAAAGGACTTGGCTGCTGCCAGTCCTTTCCTCAGGCTACTGCAGAACACAAAAAGATAGTTCAACAGATGGAAGGAATTCATAATCTCCAGATATATTATCATAGATACATAGAAACATGATGACAGAAAAAGACGGCATGGCCTATCTAGTCTGTCCTTCCATAACAACAACTACAACAGTCCACTTTTTACCTTTAGAGATCCTCTGTGTTGGTCCCATGCTTTTTTGAATTCAGTTACTGTCCTCATCTCTACCACCTCCACTGGGAGACTATTCCATGGATCCACTACTCTTTCCGTAAATAAATATTTCTGCATATCACTCCTGAATCTATCTCCCTTCACCCTCATCCTCATCAAAACACTTCCATCAAAAACAAGGTGTACCTCAAGGCTCCTCCTTGTCCTCCCTACTATTCAATATTTACATGCAGCCCATCTGCAACATCATAAGATCATTTAACGTGAGCTGTCTGATATATGCAGATGACATTCTTTTATACATGCCATTCTCCACAGCCCAAATGGACCTAGCACCACTAATAGACTGTTTCAATGCTGTCTCAGCGTGGCTTCAATCACAGAATCTATGCATTCAACATAAAAAGACGGAGGTTCTTTTCATCTCCAGAGACCCCAACTTTACTCCTCCATCCCATGTCAGTGTCAAGGAAGCGGACTTACTAACCAAAGAAACAATAAGATACCTTGGAGTTACGTTGGACCAACGCCTGGATATGAAACACCACATAAACAACATTGTCAAAGCTGTATACTTCAAAATCCGCACACTCAGGCATCTGCGCTCCCTGCTGGACCCAGATGACTTCCGGACCATATACCAAGCGCTAATCCTGCCTCACTTCGACTTTGCAAACGCCATCTGACAAGGGCTCCCTCAATCCACACTAGCCCCATTACAGCTGGCCATGAATACTGCAGCAAGGGTCCTACACGGAGCCGCCAGAAGCGACCACGTGATCCCCATTCTCAAACAACTTCACTGGTTACCTATCCATGGGAGAATCATCTTTAAAACCCTACTCCTAGCATTCAAGGCAATCAAAGGCATTTCATCCCCTTCACTCACAGATCTTATTCACATGTTGCCCCCCAACAGATCCAGAAGAGCAATAGCCATAAACCTACTAGTAACACCAAAGGAATCGTCAAAGTGCAACATATCAACCACAAACAGGGCGTTCAGTTACTATATACCTAAATGCTGGAATGCTCTACCCTCTGACATTAGGGCTATTGCCGACCTATCGCAGTTCAGGAAGGCACTCAAATACCATCTTTTCCTCCAATGCTACCCAACCACCAATGGCACCTAGACATCCCCTCTGAAGAAATGACCCACTTTAGAAACAATCACCACGTTCATTATGATATTTTTACTCATTGCCATGTAAATATCTCATGTATATAATTGACCCCTGTTATCCAAGTACTCTTTACCATGTAAATATCTCATGGTTACCCCTGTTATCCAAGTTTGGACCCCTGTTCGATGTAAAACCAAACAGCATGTTGTGATGGTCGTTGTGTTATAATGTAAACCGCGCTGATGCCAAATAGCCCGGTATATAAGAAATTGTAATAAATAAATAAATGTCTCCTCGTAGCAGAACTTGCTTTCAATTGAAAGAGGCTCTCTCCCTGAACATTTATGCCACGGAGGTATTTAAACATCTCAATCATATCACCTCTATCCCGCCTTTCTTCTAAGGTGTACATATTACGATCCTTAAGTCTGTCCTCATATGCTTTATAATGAAGCCCATTAATCATTTTAGTAGCAACCCTCTGCATCGACTCCATCCTGTTCACATCCTTTTGAAGGTGCGGTCTCCAGAATTGCACACCATACTCCAAATGAGGTCGCACCAAAGACATACAGAGGCATTATCACCTCCTTTTTTCTGCTAGCCATTCCTCTCCGTATGCACCCAAGCATCCTTCTAGCTTTTGCTGTCGCCTTTTCTACCTGTTTAGCTACTTTAAGATCATCAGACACAACCATGCCTAAGTCCCGCTCTTCTTTAGTGGACAAAAGTACTTCACCTCCTATACTGTATTGCTCCCTTGGATTGCTGCAGCCCAAATGCATGACCTTACATTTTTTAACATTAAATCCCAGCTGCCAAATTCTAGACCATTCTTCAAGCTTAGCTAGATCCCACCTCATGTTATCTACACCTTCCTGGGTGTCTACTCTATTGCAGATTTTGGTATCATCCGCAAAGAGGCAAACCTTACCCGACAGCCCTTCCGCTATATCACTAACAAAGATGTTAAAAAGAATCGGACCAGGGGGGGCGGAGCCTGATGTCCAGCGGGTTAGACGCTTCGCGCTGAAGCTCCCGAGAGGCCTACTCAGAATCCTGACTTAATACCTACATAAACTTAATATTTTGCTCCGAACTTACCGGGGTACCTCGGGGGGGATGGCGGCCCACAAACCAGCGCGCTTAGACTTCGGGTCTCCCTCTTCTTCACACGGAAAACGCTCCAAAACAGAGTTGTCTTCCCCACAAAAGATGGTTCCACTTCGGGAAAGCCCCGAAATGCAACAGGAGATCTTGGAGGAAATACGCGGTGTGAAGGAACTGGTACAGTCCAACGGAGAGGCGCTCCGAGCCATGCGAGAAGACTTCGGTATGCTTCAGGACCGGCTTGAAGGTCTTTCACAACGGCAAGACGACATGGCGGGGGTCCTCGACTCGCACGCGGTGCGCTTGGTGAAACTGGATAAGGCTGAGCGTCAGATACAGAATCTTCAAAAGGAGTTAGAGGATAGCAATAATCGCGCCCGTCGCAACAATGTAAGGCTCATTGGAGTACCGGAGGGGGCGGAAGCAGGAGATATAAGAGAATTCCTGGTCAAAACTCTTCCCTCCTTGCTGAAGATCACTTTTCACAGAGATCTGGAAATTGATCGAGCACATCGTGTTCCTACCAACATGGCGCTCAATCGGACGACCCCCCGGCCTATCTTTCGATTATTGAGATATCAGCAAGTTGAGCAAATTCTAAATGCTGCCCGGGCGAATCATCATCTGGAGTTTGAAAGTCATAAAGTCTCCTTCTTCCCTGACTTGGCAAAGCCCACAGTTGACCGTCGGAAGAGACTCCTTGCCTTTCGCCCTAGACTTCAACAGCTACAGGCTCGCTTTGGCCTCTTGTATCCAGCGAAGCTCAGAGTAACTCTCCATAACCAAACTAGAACATTCGAAGATCCTGATCTACTAGCAACATTTTTAGATTCCAAAGAAGCAGACCAGATGCGCTAATCCAACAACTTGGATCTGTACTCCGCCGGACCTGCCCGCCATTTTGAATGGCCCGACGCGGTGATCACAGCCTGGAACAGAGACTGCCTGGACTTTTCTTTCTTTCTATATATAACTTTCTTGGTCTCCTATCCCTCCATGATGTGCACCTCGGTTGGATTCGGAACATGCATAGCTATACAGGTTATATGTTTCAATTTATGCCTTCTCTGGGTTTTCTCCCCGCAGACATATGGTCGCCAGTAATTTCTGGGGTTCTGCTTCTTCTCTAACGCACTTCGGTGCTTATTTTTTTATATGGGGCGCTTCATTGTTTTTCATTAGCTTATTTTCTATTATGTCATGTGTACAGCCGTATACAGTTAATATGAGGGACATTGTGAAATTATGTGCGTCATCATGTTCTTTTTCAGAATTTTTAACCCTTCTGAATGGCCTTATGTAAGATTTTATCACTGAATGTAAAAGGCATCAATAGTCCAATCAAAAGAAAGAAAATCCTTAGCTATCTTAATCATGAGCATGCTGATTTAGTGTTTCTCCAGGAAACGCATTTAAACTCCGCTGAAACACTGAAACTCAATGCTAAGCCTTACATGGTGGCTGCCTACTCTCCCGCCGTTTCTAAACGGTGTGGGGTAGCCATCTTGGTTAAGAAGTCTTTGCAAGCTACTGTACTGGATACTAGCTCTGATAAGGAGGGTAGATGGGCCCGTGCACACCTTAAGGTTGGAGATAGTGAATTCACGTGTATTTGTATTTATGCTCCGAATGTGGATAACCCTGCTTACTATGCCAGTATTGCGCAGTTGGCACAGGCCTCTGCCAATACTCCATTAATACTTGGCGGCGATTTTAACCAAGTACTTGATCCTTTGATAGATAGACTGCCGCCTAGAACGAGTGGTCCACCCAAGAGTCTTGATACCCTTACAGCTCTGATGAAAGATCTTGCGTTAGTAGATATATGGAGGCTGCTTCATCCCTCCGACTTAGAGTTCACCTTTTTCTCAGCCCCCCATCACTCACAATCTAGAATAGATTTTTTTCTTATCTCTAAAGCACTGATCTCCCAAGTGGACACGGCTAGGATTCATCCTCTCCATATTTCAGATCATGCTGCCATATCTTTCTCATTACATGTCACTACGCAAGGTGAACATCCCCGTGCTTGGTTTTTTGATAGATCCCTACTAGACCAAAAAGATTTTCAGGTTGACATAAAGGCCGCTATCCAAGACTACTTTCATTTTAATTCACCCCATGACACTGCGAGCTGGGCTTGGTGGGAGGGATTCAAGGCGTCTATCCGTGCAACTATAACTAGCTATCAAATTCGACAGGGGAAACAAAGAAAGCAACATTTACTGATCCTAGAACAACAGATACAAGCTGGAGAGCGTCTCCTCACGTCCCGTACTGACCCATGTATTTTACTTCGCTTACAACGCCTTCATTTTCAATACAATCAGCTTTTATATAACACTGCTGCTAAAAATATTGAATCACAACAAGGGATGTATTATCGGGAAAATAACCGTGCTGGCAAATTGTTAGCCAATGCCCTGAAAGGTCAAAAAGAAGCCAAGCGTGTTACCGCTCTCCGTAATCCGTCGGGGCGGAGCTTGGTCACTAAAGATACAGAAATATTAGAACTCTTTCGTGACTTTTATACTCGGCTTTATCAATCTGAATGTGACTTCGAGCCAGAAGCATTTGAACGATTACTATCAGGGGTACAACGGCCGACCCTATCTGACGAAGATAGAGAGGCCATGGACAAACCATTCACTTTATCAGAAATTCAATCTGCACTCAAGAGATGTGCCACTGGTCGAGCCGCAGGCCCGGACGGTCTCCCAGCTGAATTCTACAAAACTTTTAACGCTGACTTAGCTCCGTTTTTGAAACTTTATTTTTCTGCTCTGGCCGAGGAGGGATCTCCTTCTGGATCCTTCTCAATGGCAAATGTAGTAGTTTTTGAGAAAGAGGGGAGAGATCCGCAACAAACAGCTAATTATCGTCCAATTTCCCTACTAAACGCAGACTATAAAATACTTGCCACCATTCTCTCCACCCGGCTCTCTGACAAGATGTCTACTTTAATACACCCAGATCAATGCGGTTTCATTCCCGGTAGATCAACAGCTGATAATGCTAGGACCCTATGTCATGTACTGACTGCCGCAGTTAATCTTGATCGACCATTTGTTGGCCTCTCACTAGATGCTGAGAAGGCCTTCGACCGCTTAGAATGGCCCTTCTTGTTTGCAACTCTCCGCTGGTACGGATTCGGAGAAGGCTTTCTCCGTTGTCTCCAAACCATGTATGCACAGCCTACAGCTAGTATCTGTGCTAATGCTTTAAAGTCTCAGCCATTTCCCCTGCAACGCGGTACTCGCCAGGGATGCCCACTGTCTCCACTTCTCTTCGATCTCGCACTCGAACCCTTAGCCTTACTAATCCGGCAATCCAAGGATATTCATGGAGTCCCCTTCTCTCATAGGGAAATCAAAATTTCAGCATATGCTGATGACCTTATGCTATTTGTCTCCCTAGACTCGGTGCCGGCTATCCTAGAGCAAATTGATAAATATTCACAACTATCGGGCTATAAGATAAATTGGACCAAATCGGTAGCCTTTCCCTTAAATCCTCTGATCCATCAGGCAGATATGCAATCCTTTCCCTTTTTATGGCAACCTCGCATGGTCAAATACCTTGGGGTACACTACTGCTCTCCTTTGGAAGACACCATCACCTTTAATGCTAAAGACTTAACCTCTAAGGTCCGGGCGCTTACTCAACGCTGGACTCCTTTAACACTTACTTGGTGGGGCCGCCTAGAAACCATTAAAATGATGATTGTTCCCAAAGTGAACTACATTTTAGAAATGCTGCCATGTCTCCTACCTCGACGTACATATAAAGATATAGAGGGTCTTCTGACTAGATACTTATGGCAAAATAAGACACCTAGGATAGCGAAACATAAGTTACAAGCAGATAAAGAAAATGGTGGTGTCAGATTCCCTGACTTCCTGAAATACCACCACTCTTTTCTTCTCAAACAAGGCGCTCGTTGGCTGGAAGACCTAACACCGAGTAGACCAGTGTGGCTAGATATAGAGGAGGACCTTTGCAAACCAATTCCTCTTACTTATCTCCCTGGTATGACTCTCCCATTAGACTCCCACTATCCACCAATGCTCTTAGACACTTTAGGTGCCTTTAATGCCCTTGAGCAATCTCTAGACTCCCGACTTTGTCCGCTAGATAGACTCCCGCTTTGGCACAATGCTCGATTTCAAATACAAAATAAACCAATGGCGTGGAGCCCCTGGTACACTAGGGGCATTTGGACCCCTAACCAGCTGTTCTATGATGGACGCTGGAAAACTTTTAGCGAATTACAAATTGAATTTGGTCTCCCAGCGAAACACTACTTTCAGTTGGTGCAACTTCAGCATTGTCTTCGGAGTGCTAAGGTGCTCCCGCCATCGGAAACCCATACCCAAGGATTGTCGGAGATTATCCGATCTATCGGGAGCTTATCGGGTGTGGCATCTAACTTTTACAAAACTTTATGTAATACTGTAAATAGAGGCACTCCTACAGCACAGAAATCCTGGGAGCGGGAAATGCATGTAACTTTGACCCCGGAGCAATGGAGCCTAGTCTGGAGCAAGGTGACACGGGTATCTCGATCCGCCTCACTCACTCAGACACTTTTCTTTCTAGCCCACCGATGTTTCTATACTCCTGACAGGTTAGCCAAATGGAACGCCACCCAGAGCAATAGATGCTGGACATGCCATGCGGCCATTGGTTCACTAATTCATGTTATGTATGAATGCCCCGCATTACAGTATTACTGGAGTCGGGTCTGGGGTCGTATTCAATCTATTTTGCACTTTCAAGAGCCCCTCTCTTGGAAGATAGTGGGACTCCGCTCAGCTGCGGGGATCCCCTCTCTTCCCAAATCGGCTTACTTCCTTTTAGACTTTATGCTGGGCATAGCTATTTCCCTAATCACGAAATACTGGAAAAATAGCTCCCTTCTGAGCCCTAATGAATGGTGGAATCATGTCTGTCTCTATAGTAAATATGAGCAAATACCTCGTATGTTAGCTTTTTCCGCTCAGACCCCCCTCCACCTGTCTAAATGGAAGATGCTCAACGATTATGTTCAAACTGCTAAATGCTCTCATCTGACTGTTTAAATCTGTGTAAATCTCTGTCACATGATCATTCTGTATCGCAGATACTATTTCTGTCTGTTTTGATGTACAATTACTGTTGTTTGTAAGCGCTCATATGATGATACTTATCAGCTTAGAGAAGAAGCATAGGGGTGGGGGGTAGTAGGGGTTGCTTTTCCTTATTGTATGTTTGTATTTGTTTCTTTTGGTGTGTTGTTTCTTTTGCTTGTTGTAAAATGAAAATAAAAGTTAAAAAAAAAAAAAAAAAAAAGAATCGGACCAAGGACAGATCCCTGGGGCACACCACTGGTAACATCCTTCTCCTCAGAGTGAGCTCCATTTACTTGTACTCTTTGTCGCCTCCCACCCAACCAATTTCTAACCCAAGCAGTAACTTTAGGGTCCATCCCTAGGGTGCTCAGTTTGTTTATAAGTCACCTGTGAGGAACAGTGTCAAAGGCTTTACTGAAATCTAAATACACCACATCTAGAGCTCTCCCTCGGTCCAACTCTCTGGCCACCCAGTCAAAGAAATCAATCAGATTTGTCTGACAAGACCTGCCTCTGGTGAATCCATGCTGCCTCGGATCCTGTAATCCGCTGGACTCCAGAAACCTCACTATTTTCTCTTTCAGCAGCGTTTCCAATAATTTACTCACCACTGAAGTTAAACTAACCGTCCTGTAGTTTTCAACCACATCCTTACTTCCGCTTTTGTGTAAAGGCACCACATGAGCCTCTCTCCAGTCCTTTGGCACCACTCCCGACTCCAACGAGGCATTGAAAAGGTCAGTCAGTGGAGTTGCTAGAACGTCCCCAAATTCCCTCAGTATTCTAGGGTAAGAACATAAGAACATAAGATATGCCATACTGGGTCAGACCAAGGTCCATCAAGCCCAGTATTCTGTTTCCAACAGTGGCCAACCTAGGTCATATGTACCTAGCAGTTTCCCCAAGGGACACAGGTTCCACAATGCTTGTATTGGTTCAAGCATTGATATCCTGGGTCCCTTCTTAATAATGGTTTATGGACCTTTCCTCCAGGAACTTGTCCAAACCTTTTTTAAATCCAGCTACATTAACAGCCTTTACTACATCCTCTGGTAACAAATTCCAGAGTTTGATTACACGTTGAGTGAAAAAATATTTTCTTTTATTAGTCTTAAATAGTTTACCCTGTAGCTTCATTGCATGTCCCCTAGTCTTTCTATATTCTGATAAAGTAAACAATCGATCTACGTTTACCCGTTCCACTCCATTCATTAATTTATAGACTTCTATCATATCTCCCCTCAGCCGTCTCTTTTCCAGGTTAAAGAGCCCTAACCTTTTTAGCCTTTCTTCATAGGAGTATCCTTCCATCCCCTTTACCATTTTGGTGGCTCTTCTCTGAACCTTTTCTAAAATTGCTATATCCTTTTTAAGATACGGCGACCAGAATTGCACACAATATTCAAGGTGCGGTCTCACCATGGAACGATATGGAGGCATTATAATATCTTTTGTTTTATTTTCCATTCCTTTCCCTATCATACCTAGCATTCTATTTGCTCTCTTGGCCGCTGCTGCACACTGGGCTGAGGGTTTTAACATGGTATCAACAATGACACCGAAATCTTTTTCCTGGGTGGTGGTTCCTAATGTGGAACCTTGCATCGTGTAACCATAGTTTGGGTTGTTCTTCCCTAGGTGCATAACCTTGCACTTGTCCACATTAAATTTCATCTGCCATTTTGATGCCCAGTCTTCCAATTTATCAAGATCCTCTTGCAATTTTCCACAATCCTCTTGGGTTTTAACAACTTTAAATAGTTTTGTGTCATCTGCAAATTTGATAACCTCACTCGTTATTCCACTTTCCAGGTCATTTATGAATATGTCAAAAAGCAGCGGACCCAGCACAGATCCCTGGGGTACACCACTATTCACCTTTCTCCATTGGGAAAATTGGCCATTTAGCCCTACCCTCTGCTTTCTATCTTTTAACCAGTTCCTGATCCACAATAGTACACTGCCTCCTATCCCATGACTCTTTAGTTTTGCCAAAAATCTCTCATGAGGGACCTTGTCAAAGGCTTTCTGAAAGTCCAGATACACAATATCAACCGTCTCACCTTTGTCCACCTGATTATTCACTCCTTCAAAAAAAACCAGATTAGTAAGACAAGATCTTTCTTGTCTAAAGCCATGTTGGCTGTCTCCCAATAGGTCATGACTATCTAAATGCTGAGTAATTTTATTCTTTATGATGGTTTCTACCATTTTTCCCAGTACTAATGTCAGGCTCACCGGTCTGTAGTTTCCCGGATCACCCCTGGAACCTTTTTTAAAAATTGGTGTTACATTGGCGATCCTCCAATCTTCAGGTATTAGAGATCCGGTCCCATCGCTTTGTCTACTTTAAGTTGAGCTAGTTTCTCATGAACACAGTCTTCTGAAAATTGTTCAAGATGTCCCTCGCTTCTGTTCTTATTTGTGGGTGTTTTCTGAGGTCCTGCTCCTGGTTCTTCATCTGTGAACACAGAACAAAAATATTTGTTAAGCAATTCCGCTTTATCCTTATCAGCTTCTACATATTCCCCCCCTGCACCCTTGAGTCTGACAATACCACTTTTGCCCTTCCTCTTCTCACTAATATATCTGAAAAATGTCTTATCCCCCCATTTTATTGCATTGGCTATTTCCTCCTCCTTTTGAATCTTTGCCCTCTTGACTACTTTGCTAGCTTCTCTAAGTTTTTCCAAATACAGATGCCTGTCTTCCTCTCTCTGTGATCTCTTGTATTTCATGATGGCCTCCCTCTTTTTCTTCACTTTTTCAGCTACTTCCTTCGAAAACCATAGCGGTCTCCTGTTCCTTTTGCCTTTATTTACCATTTTAACAAAAAGGTTGGTTGCCCTTAAAATACCCCCTTTCAGTTTTGCCCACTGTTTTTCTACATCCCCCAGCCCTTCGCATGTCCACCAGATCCAGAAAGGGGTCTACCTGAAGATTGTCCTCAGAAAAGGAGGGTAGGACAAAAATCTGGTTAAGATGAAATATGATAGCACCTTTGGGAGAAATTAAGGAACAGCCTGCAAGGAGATGGATGCCATTGAGATGACCAGAAAAGGCTCCTGTAGGACAAGGCCTGCAACCATGACATGAGTCTGGTAGAGGAAATAGTGACTAGGAAACCCAGCTTGAGGTTCACATCCTTGAGAAGGCCTTTCAAATAAGCTCAAAAGGGCTGCCTTCCAGAGCTTTCAACACCAGAGAGAGACTCCACTGAGGCATGATCAGACATACTGGAGGATGATTCTGCTTCACTCCTCTGAGGAAGTGGGAGTTGTCAAGGTGTGGTATCAAGGACATCCACTGAATGAAGCCCTGGTAGCATTCTAGGGACACAGCAGGAATCTTGGAAGAGTTTAGCAAAAATCCTTATCCCAAACCGGTCTGCAAGAAGGACAAAACAGTATCAATGTTTGCCTTTCTGGCCTGCAGGACCTAAGAGGAACACCACCTCTTGAAGACCCACCATACTCTCACAGGCGAAAGATGTAGAGGTGCTCTGGGCTCTGAGCAGAGTATTCACTACTGCTCCAGAGTAGCCCTTCCTGGACAGCCTACTCCTCTCAAGGGCCAGGCTGAAACAAAGAAGGGAAAGGGATCTTCCATCATCAGAACTCCCTGCCATTGAAGGCCCTTCTCTTGAGGAAGCAAGAAAGTGGGTCTAGCCAATAAGCTCTAGAGATCCACATACCATGGCCTGTGTGGCCAGTCTGGCACCACTAGAATCATTAGGCTCAGGTGAGATCGAACTCTGAAGAAGATGTCTCATCAAGCGTTGCAGAGGGAAAACTTATAGGAACCCCTCCTGGGACCACTCCTAAAACAGGGCATCCAAGCCTGCCACTCATAGATCCTTTTTGTGGCTGAAGTAGTTCTTCACCCTGGGACTCATCTGAGTGGCCAGAATACTAGAAGGCCCCACCTCCTCACAATGAGGTTGAACCATGAAAGCTTAGCTTCCACTTGCCGGGATCCATGGAATTCTGACTCAAGAAGTCAGCCTGAATATTTTTGACACCTGCTATGTTAGCCAATGACACGGCAAGCAGGCACTTCTCTATCCAACAACACAGCTGTGCCACCTCAACTGCTATTGTGGCACTCTGAGTCCTGCCCTGCTTGTTGATGTAAGCCATAGCCATGGCATGGTCCAAGAACATAGGGACTGCTTTGCCCACTAATAGAGACTGAAACCTCTTTAATACCAGGTGGATCATCTAGTTTCCAGCCAATTGATCAACCAAAAGGGGACCAGAGACTCTGGGCAAACTGACCCAGTAAGTGAGCTCCCCAACTCTTCAGCCTGGCATCTACAGTGACTATCATCCAATCCATTGCTTCCAGAGGCTTCCCTTCTAACACATGGTGAGAGTATAACTGCCAATCCAACTGCTCATTGATCTTTGGGAGGAGATGAAGATGCCAAACAAACAGCGGGGTACTGCAGGGTACACATGTGTGCCTCTGCAGGAGGTGCATATGTGTCCTGGGTACCAACTCCAAGGTCAATGCCACAGATCCTAAGATTTGCAGGTAGTTCTAGACCCGGGAAGCTGGCTAAACATAAAATTCCTTGAGTTGTTGCTATAGCATGAACAACCTCTCCCCAAGTGAGTGATGACTTGAGCACCTAGATATTCCAAGTCCTGTGAAAAATCCAGGCTACTCTTGGAGTAATGGACCACCAGCCATTCCAGCCTGTGAATCATCAAGGCTATATGCACCCTGGATTGCTCTAAGCAGTTGGACTGAATCATCCAGTCATCTAGATACAGATGAAGATGGAGGAGGAATACTGCAACCACCACCATGACTTTTGAGAAGGTGTGAGATGCCATGGCCAGACCAAAGGGCAGAGCCTAAAACTGGAAATGGCAGCCCAGGACACAGAAGCAGAGGAACTGCTGATAGTGCTTCTGGATGGGAATGTGGAAGTATGCTTCAACAAGGTCCAGGGAAGATAGAAATTCTCTTGCCAGACCAACACAATAACCAACCTGATGGTCTCCATGTAGAAATGAGGCACTCTAAACTTGGCATTGACCGTCTTCAGATCCAGAACAGGCTGGAAAGAGCACCCTTCTTAGATACCACAAAGTAAATGGAATAATGGCCCCTGTCCTTACACTGCAGAGAGCACCGATACAATAACCCACAACTGCAGGAGGTGCTGCAGTTTCCTCAATCACCATATGCTTGAACAGGGAGCTGCAGAGAGACTCCATAAAGGCATCCCAAAGAGGCTCTATGAACTCCAGTGCATAACCCTGACTAAGGACCTTTAGGATTCATTGGTTTGTGATGTGTCCATTCTGAGTAAAATAGCTGCATCTGCTCCCGACTGGCTATACCTCAGAAGGAACCCACTGGATCTCATTGCAGGGGCTTACCAGCTTCCATGGGAGCTGCTTCTGAGTCCCGACAGCATTTGGAGCAATGAAAGAACTGACCCTTTTTGGATTTTGACCCATAAAAGGAGTAGGCCATGCCTTGATTCTTATCCATCCCATGGCATCTTCAAACCCCTTGTGGAATCCACCAAGAGACACTCTGGGTACCCCTGGGCCTATCCCCTGGAAGCCTCTGTGGGTGAATCTCACAGAGATCTTTCACCATCTTCTCCAGGTCCTTTTCAAAGAGCAATCTGCTCTTGAAGGGAAGCTTTACAGCTAAGGCCGGTGCAAGGATATGAGGCACCCTAGGTGAGTCCTCAATCCTGCCGCCCACTGTGCACACTTCTATCCCCACCCCCATTTCCACTGCTGCTACTCTTCTCTGGGACCTGCAGTGGTGGCAATGCCATTTAAACTGCAACACAGCACTTATCCATACTCTCCAGCACTGTGTTACTCTTTCTACTCTCTTTGACCCACCACATCCATCCTCTCTGATGCAGACTTTCTGTTTATATGGGAGTGCTTCTGCTGCTTCTGCCCCCATGCAAATAAGAAGTCTGCACTGGAAATAAAGAAATGGAGGAACTGTCCACTTAACTCCCTTCTTGATGTGGCCCATTGCACGAACTGCTACCAAACAGCATGTTTAACTTTAGTCCCGCCCCACACTGTGCACATCCCAGCTTGAGTATGCAAAAACAGCCTTCTGGGTGTAGATAAAGAATCCTGGCAAGGTAGCCTCCCCGATTGCTTTCTTCTCAAATAAATGACTTTGAAAGCCTCTGCAATGCAGGACTGCGGGTATTGATTGCTATCGCATATGGCAATCAGTATACTCATACGAAATGCCGACATCGGCATCTTTGATGATTAGTCATACCCAGCCCTTTACTTGGTAGGTGGTATAGGAGCTTCCTATCAGTGACATATTGATTTTAAAGATACTCAAGAGTTGTGGTACTTAGTTGTTGCAAACAGGTTATTCTCCTTGCTCCTTAATTAATGTTGATTTTCCCAATGATCTTTAAAGGTGACTCTCTTTTCCTGAATCACTGCTGCCAGGCTGGTGTTGGAGTTCATAGGGTGTAGAGAAATCACTGGGTCAATTCCCAGTTTGGGAATACTGATAGCTGAATTATTAGCGGTAGCTGCAAAAAATCGACCGGAGGGAGCAGTCCTTGGCACTGGAGCTAGGGTGCAGCAACTCTGGGCCTTGGGTGCAGTTGAAGTTGGTGCCTGAGAGTGGCAGGGTCTACATGTGACTAGGTGACTACCTTGTGCTTTCTGAAGGGCATGTCTTGGTAACGTCACATTCCTATGGATGATGGGGCATCTCCGGATTGGTTTTCGGTCCGTGATGTCATCTTAGACATTGAGATCATGCAAAGTACTCCCTTCTTCTTGGTGGTTTGATGCGCTTTCTCCTCTATCTTGTTCCCTGAGTTCAAGCAGCGGCCATCTTTGACTGTACGAATGTTTTTGCGCACAATCTCCAAACTTTGCCCAACAATTCAAAAGAACATAAAAGTCAAATTTCTCCTCAAAAGTAGCCTCTAAGCCAATAGGACCCATGTTCTTAAGTGCTATTTATGTGTAATCCCCCCTCCCCCCGCCTTGCCCTAGGGTCACAGGTTGGTTCTGGAGGGCTGGTCACAGAGTGGTCTTTAACTCAGGCTCTCTCCTGCTTCTTCACTCAGCTAGAACACATTCTTATCACCAGGGAGAATGTTCTCCATAGGAGAAGGATCTAGACAAGATTCTCAAGAGAAGAGATGTCTCCCTCCATACAAAGATTTGAATTGTTCAAGCCATGGTATTTTCAGTAACATCATATGGATGCGAAAGTTGGACAGAGAAAAAGCAGGAAGAAAATTGACACCTTTGAATTTTGGTTCTGGCGACTAACACTGTGTATACCATGGACTGCCCGAAGAACAGATCAGTCAGTACTAGAGGAGACCAAACCTAAACTTTCCTTAGAAGCTCAGATGACAAGACTTCAACTTTCATACTTTGGACACATCATGCGAAGAGAGAGATCATTAGAAAAAGACATCATGCTTGGCAAGGTAGAAGGTCATTGCAAGAGAGGAATGCCAGCAAAGAGATGGATCAATACAATAACAGCAGCTATGGGTGCCTCTCTATCAACAATGACTGAACACAGTTTAAGACAACTATCCAGAGGGTTGCCATGAGTCGATACCGACTCAATGGTATTTAACAGCAACAACAAGAGGAAAGGAAATCCCTTCAAGGCCCTTGGCATATAAATTAAAGAGGCTCTTACTCTGATTTGGGTGCTCCAATTCCTCTAACCAAATTGTCCAGTTCCAAGTAACAAATTAATTCTGTTCAACAAATAAGTCTTTGATAACACTGGCTGTGTTTCTTCCTTGTTTCTGTGATCCCATTTTAAATATTTACCAATTCTGCTGCTGGCAGAAAGATCCTGAGTTAGAGCTCCTGCCAATCTGTTTGCTATAACATCAGCAAAAGGGTTAATAGAGAAACTGTGTGAATAAGTTCAGCACAGTTGTCTTTGATCTTCAAGGACAGATTCAGACATTGAAGAACATAGTGCACTGAAGAAAGCAGGAATGCAAGGGAGGCAATCATTGAAATGTAACATACTAGGTGGCGGGATATGAGTTATTTAATTAAAAAGAAACATATTTTGCAGAAAGAAATGATACAGATATGATGTCTGGGAAGAAAAACTACAAAGGAGTTAGTGATGAAATATAGAGATAACGATATATGTGTGTTCGCAAGTGTATGTGCTGGAAGTAAGAAACAAACTGTATGGGAGAGAGTTAGTAGGGACAGGACACGGAGGTGTGCTGAACTGACCTCTCTTTTTCTTGCTAGGTATGCTTATGCTCTCTGCTTGCTAGGTGTACAGCATACTTGGGCATCTATAATAAAGATTTCTTATTGAGCTCTGCAATAGTTGTTTGGTATGCTTATTAACATGTGTATGTGTGCCTGAGGTGCGAGGGGAGGGTATAGCAAGGGAAGGCTATTCCCCAACACTTCAGAGTCACTAGGTGAGTGTGCAAAGGAGTGTCACCTCCGAATCTGAGTGGAAGGTAGCCGCTAACAGCACTTAGCAGGTTAAAATGTTTATTCTCCCTCCTCACTGAGGTCTGTTTTCCTCTTTCTGTGCTTTGTTCACAGACAAACCCATGGTGCCTCTTTCAGCAGACCAATCTCCAGTACAACAAGTTCCTTTGTTAGGCTCAGGGTAGCAAGCCAACTCCTCTCTGACTTCTTAGGCTTAAGGTAAGCCAGTACTTCCAGTCTCTCTCGCTCCCACACTCTGGCAGAGGGATGAGGAAAACCTCTGATAGGCTCTCAAATCTTCACACACAGACAAACTTAAGAATCAAGGGCTAATCACACACAAACAACTAAAATAAAATATAATCCCAGAGCTGAACTTCTGCACAAAGCACATATCAAGTTGAAAACAAGCGCAAACCTCAAAACCACCATGCCTTGCATTCTGGTCACTGCCCTTATAAAGAGGGCAGGCAGAACCAAAAGCAGCCATCTCAAGAGGGGGATATTAAAGACAGATGGCATGCACTTACTGCTAAGGCTAGAAATTGAATAGTCCTGCACAGAAAGAATATAGGATTGGTAAGGGAGCTGAAGAGATCCTTTACATGCCAATATGTGGGTTCAATAAACAGCCCATGATTTTACACTATTAAACATGAGTTTACCCCGGTGAATCACTTTGATTGACCCAAAAATAACTAAACAACTTTCCAAAGACACATAATTAGATATTTATCTTTGCCTTTTCCCCTCACATCATATTGTTCTCTCTCCTTTCACTTTTTGGTTGCTTCTGATTATTTTTCCTGTTTTCTTTCCATTTTACAGCACCTTTCATTTTTATAACTTTCTTTACATTTCTCCAGCTGATATTGTTTCCTTTCTATGTCATTTCTCCTGATCTATTTTCTATTCCTTTCTTGTACTCATCACTCATATATCTCATCCTTTTGTAACTCATCCATCTATATTTTATCTTATTCTTGTATCACCCTATCCCTGCCCTTACTCTCTAGTCTATCAGTCCTATTCAACCATCTTTCCTTTGTCCCACTCTATGTTTCCCAAAATTGGCCTTCTTCCCCTTTGTCTTATAATCCCCCAGTCCTCCATCTTTGTTTCCTTGTGCCCATTCTTTCCTTCCCATTCACTCTTCTCTGCATCCCTCACTGTTTCTTCCCTCTCTCTCTTGTGCCCCCTGGTCTTTCTGTCTGTCTCCCCTATGCCACACATAGTGCACTGTGCTTCCCTGGTTTTTTTTTTGTAACAAGCATCAGTAGCTGATGCTTTGCATACCTACTGCCCTTGGTTGTCATAGAATTCCTAGGCCTCTGGAGCAAGAGAAATTTGGTTCTGAAGCTACTGATCAAGAAATGCAAATAAGAGCAGGGTATTTTCGCCACAGTGTAAAGGGTGGGCATGAGGTGCAGAGACTTTTCTTCACTATCCTAATACCATGGTTCTAGGTGATTTTAATATTCATGTGGATGCACCATCTAGGCTTAAGGATCGAGTCTTTCTGAATCTTCTACAGGATTTGTCGCTTCATCAACATGTATCTGGGCCCACCCACTGTTTGGGCCACTCTCCTACCTCAATCAAGGCACTTCATAAGAAAAAGAATGCACCATGGTACTCCCCAGAGCTACGGAAATCACTCCTCCTCCTCAGACAACTAGAAAGACGGTGACGACGATCAAGAACAGCCGAAAATCATGATGCATTCAAAGCACAATTAACAAGACATCGCTCATCTGTATCTTCCAGTATGAAACAATATTACGCAAGCAGACTACAGCGCTCCCTCAACAAACCTCACGAGCTCTTCCACATTGTGAAAACCTTAGCAAAGGAACCTTCTCAGGGTGCCCTGCCCCACCTAGACCCTCAGGAATATGCCAACTACTTACGAAGCAAAAGTAACCAGCTCGCTCTAACCTCTAAGCCCCTTACTCCAGCTAACACTCCCTACACTGTCCCTCTACCCTCACCTAGCCAATTCTCATGTGAGACTCAACACACTCTTTCATCCTTCTCCACCCCAACTGACAGAGTCATTCAAGACACCATCTTAAAAATAAACACCACAACATCACCTTCCGACCCCTGTCCAGCTTCCTGGATAAAGTCACTACGGGCGGATCTCAGTCCATTTCTAGCTAAAATGATAGATGTATCGTTCTCTACTGGGACCTTCCCTCACACTCTGAAGCAGACCTCCATCAGACCTCTCCTAAAAAACAGCAGGTTGGACCCCTCCTTGATGGACTCCTACAGACCCATCTCCAGCATTCCTCTCCTTTCGAAAATCATCGAAAAGATTACCCAACGACAATTACAAGATTATTTAGATACCAATGCACCCTTGCATCCATGTCAGCACGGATTTCGTGAATCACATGGTGTTGAAACACTACTGACATCCCTGTTTAATGCTCTAACCATAGGCCTAGACAACATCAGACAAGGTTTTGCTTTAATCTTCATGGACATTGCCGCTGCGTTTGACACTGTCGATCATGAAGTACTCCTGTCACGTCTTAGAGAGAAGGGAGTTCATGGATCAGCTCTGTCTTGGTGCTCTTCATACCTCAGAGACCGTTGGCAACATGTACGTTCTGGATCTTCAACCTATGACCCCTTCCCTCAAACTAAAGGTGTGCCACAAGGCTCCTCCCTTTCCGCCTTACTGTTCAACGTTTATATGCAGCCTATCTGTGACCTCATCCACTCTTTTAACATCAACTGCCTGGTCTATGCTGATGACGTCCTGATGTATATGCCATTCTCGACAGAACTCCTGGACCTCTCCCCACTAATCAAGTGCTTTGACGCGGTCACAGACTGGCTAAATGCACAAATGCTTAAGATAAACTTCAAAAAGACAGAAGTCCTCTTCGTGACCAGAAACCCTGTATTTGCCTCACCAACGTCCATCAAGGTGTGTGACGCAGAACTCCTTTGCAAGACTACAGTGAGATACCTAGGGGTTATGCTCGATCAACAACTCAATATGAAGGCTCATATCAGCAACGTAGCGAAATCTGTCTATCATAAAATTCGGACCCTTCGTTATCTGCGTCAGCTGCTAGAACCAGACGACTTTCGATCAGTCTTTCAGGCCTTAATAATGCCTGGACTACGCCAATGCGATCCTACATGGCCTACCAAAGAGCACGATTAACCCCTTACAATTGGCAATGAACTCAGCTGCAAGAATCCTTTATGGAGCCTCCAAGAGAACCCACATCACTCCAATACTGAAACAGTTACATTGGCTGCCTATACAATCTAGGATCTCTTTCAAGATCCTAACTATGACTCACAAGGAGATCAATAACTACTCCGCATCTACTATCACTGACCTGATATCAATTACACCCACTAATCGAGCAAGGAGATCGACTGCCTCCAACTCTCTTGTACTACCCAAGGCAATCACGAAATGCTCTCAAGTCCAGAGCCTTCTCTTACTTTGCACCATCATGTTGGAACGCCCTACCATCAGGCATCAGAACCATCAGTGACCTCTCCCAGTTCAGGAAGGCACTGAAGCATCAACTGTTCCTGCAGCACTACGATGTTTCGGACACCCTCCCATACCAACCCACCTCCACACTCCAGGCCAACACATTAAACCCATGCACTCCACAGTCTTAATCCGTAGAACTGCAATCTCACTTTGCACCTCCTCTCACTACGAAAATTTTACCTAGATTCATGTAGCTCTACATATAGCTGCATTTAGTTGCTTTGTACATAGTTCTCACGTTCTCTGTTTCACTGTTCATGAAACCTGTTTAATGTATACTAAGTTTATTGTCCTGTTCATTGCAAGCACAAATCAATTATTTGAGATGTGTAGTTTTTATGTTCATTGTAAACCGCACTGATGACGAATAGCGCGGTATAAAAGAAACTGTAAATAAATACCCTGGATTTAGTTCTCACTTCTTCCAGTTCTTGCTCCATGTTATCTTCTCCTATCTCTCAGAGTGTGCCTTGGTCAGACCATTACTGCGTCTCTTTCTCAATCTCTCTGTTAGTCTCTGATACCAGTGGGCTCTCAGTTCCTCTGCCCTCGGCATGTCTGCGATGTCGTATTACCCCATCCACTCTAGCTGCTTTTCCTCCTGCCCGTTCTTTATTCCCAGATAACTTCTCTTTATTGCCTCTTGATTCTCAAGTTCAACTTTGGAATTCTGTTCTTTCACACACCCTGGATAATCTGGTTCCACTTCATCCTTTTAGCAGGTCATCCCTTTCGCCCCATTCTCCCTGGTTCCATCCAGGCCTACGGTTACAACGCACACAACTACGTCAAGCTGAACGCCGTTGGCGTCGACATCCCATACCAGAAACTTTGGCTCGATTTAAATCCCTATATTCAGACTATCGCTCCTCAGTCCAGGCTGCTAAATGCTCCTACTATGCCTCAAAAATTTCTAATGCCGCTCACTCATCCAGACAACTTCACTCAATCTTGCGACAGCTCTCCTCTACTACATCGCCCTCTGCTCCGCAGGCCGCTGTTCCAGCCCCTGCTTCGTTAGCTACTTTCTTTTCTGAGAAGGTGCAGAACTTACATTCTTCCTTCAGTATAGCCCCTCCCTTACCTCTATCTCCTCCTTGTTCCTCCCCTCTAGCCTCAGACAGATCATTTTTCCCTGAGGAATCAACCGATGGCCCATCAGATATTCCAAACAGAGCCTTATCGCATACTTGGTCCACCTTTCATTCCCTTACTACTGCGGAAGTGTTGCTGTCTCTTTCCAAGACTCGGAAGACCACCTGTTCATTAGATCCTATCCCTTCAGCCTGGCTGATAGAACCCTCTTTGCAGCTGGTACCTCTCATTACCACGCTTATCCTCCGGCCATTTTCCCTCCCCATGGAAATCCGCTATAGTTCAACCTCTTTTGAAACAATCTTCACTCGATCCCTCAGTGCTTTCCCATTGGCGCCCGGTTTCCAACCTTCCTTTCCTAGCAAAAGTGTTAGAGCTTTTTGTCTTCCTACTGTTATCATCTCATGCCGAAGCTACTAATTCTCTTCACCCCCGGCAAGCAGGTTTTAGGGCAGGGCACAGTACCGAAACCGTCCTCCTGGCCCTGCTGAACGAGATTCATGTTGCCCATGACCGTGGAGATATCTCACTCTTGGTTTCACTAGATTTGTCAGCAGTCTTTGACCTAATCGACCATCATACCCTTCTCTCTCGTCTGTTTGACATTGGCTTACGGGGATCAGTATTATGTTGGTTTCGTTCTTTTCTTACTGCCCGTTCCTTTGTTGTCTGTGCCAATCACCAATCCTCTCCATCTACTTCCCTGTCCTGTGGGGTACCTCAGGGATCTGTCTTATCCCCCCTACTCTTTAACATTGTTCTCGCCCCCTCCCCCTCTTAGTCCAACAGTTCCCAGTCTCTGTCTATATTTATGCGGATGATATAGTTCTTCTTTTCCATACCTCTCCGGTTAATATTGACATCACCCCGCTTAATACTTGTCTTACTCATGTTGCAAACTGGCTTTCCTCTAATTTTCTTCATTTAAATCCATCCAAATCCACAGCCATGTGGGTCTCACTGAGTGCCTCTTGTCCAGACATCACGCCTCAAATAAATTCTGTTCCCATTCCACTTACCTCTTCTTTCTGTTATTTAGGAGTGACCCTGGACTCCTCAATGTCTTTCCATGAGCATATATCTAATCTTTCCCGTCGTTCTTTCTTTATATTGCGACAACTTCGATCAGTCCGTTCTGTTTTGCCCATTGACTCTCTTATCACTCTTTTACTGGCTTTGGTCATGTCCAGATTGGACTATTGCAACGTGGTCTATGCAAATCTCCCTGCTTACCAACTCCAGTGCTTACAGCTTTTGCAGAATACAGCTGCTCGACTTGTTACTTTTGCTCGTAGATCCGATCATGTAACCCCTCTCTTGTATCATCTTCACCGGCTCCCACTGCATTTTAGGTTCAGATATAAGTTCCTCATTCTAACTCATAGAGTCATCTACACCTCAACCCCTCAGTATTTAGCAAATCTGATCTCCCTCCATACTCCCTATCGGCAGCTTCGCACCTTGCATGCCAGTCATCTATCTCTTCCTTCCCCCGCACAAGCTCATCTAGAACAGACACGCCACGCCGCTTTCTTTTTTCTGGGACCCTCACTTTGGAATTCACTACCATCCTCTCTCCGGTTAGAACCCTCCTATCACAATTTCAAAAACCTACTGAAAACCCATTTATTCCAACAGGCATTTGGCCTCCTTCCTAGTAGTCCTGTGTAGTCATTTGTTTGTCTGTCCTTTGTGATTTGCAGTTCTGTCTAATTATTGTTTATGATTTACTGTTTGTCTCTAGTGGCCCCTTCGGCCCTTCCTTCCTTTATTTTAATGGAGTTCCTTTCTTTTTCTGACGCTAGCATTTATATTTTATTGTAAACTGCCCTCATGTCTTGACAAGGGCGGTATATAAAGTGTTAAATAAAGATAAAGATAAAGATAAAGAAGCAGGAGGCTTCAGGACACCTGTGTACTGGCGCATGCAAGATGTTGATACTAGGTGGAATTCTACTTATCAATTGCAGAGCGATGGACAACCCTGAATGAGATGCCATTGGAGATTGAGATTGGCATCAAAAGCCCTCTACTACTACTCATTTGTATAGCGCTACAAGGCATACACAGCACTGTACATATAGATGTAAGACACAGTCCCTGCTCATCAGAGCTTACAATCTAATCAAGACAAAACACATAGGGCCCGATTCTGAGAAAGACATGCAGGGTGGATGTGTACATTCAAAACATGTATGTCCAAAACATAGATGCGATTCTCTGCCCGGGCGGCTAGACATGCAGCCGTGCGGCAGAATACGGGGTTGTAAGCTAAGCATCCAACGTGCACATGGCGGGGTTTTGTGTGCGTGTACGTAACACACGCAACCTCTGTGACATGCTGCGGATGTGTAGTTCTGAAAATGTGTCAACTTGCACAGTTGTCCACCTCTACAGGAAACAGGATACAGTAAGTCCCCCCCTTCTGCCGCGGCCAGACCCTTGGAAAATGGCTGCGAGGCAAGTCAATTTCTCTGAGGCAGAGACTTGCCTGCTCTGCAGGATGGTCTTGGAGAGTGAGGGTGCCTTACCCCCAACAGGACATTGGAGGCCAGCCCTAGCTGCAGCACACAAGGGCTGGGAAAGGACCACCCTGGTGCAGTAAGTAGGGCAAAGCAGGAAAGGGAGGAAGCAGAGGAAATGCATGTGGTGGACAAGAACAGTGCAAAGAGCCAGAAAATAGCTACAAAGGAAAAGGGCAAAAGGAGCAGGGGGTAAACTGGACCCACCACACAACCAAATGACACTAAACACACAAAACAGGGCCAACACAGGAAACAGGCAAACAGAAACACAATGACCAAGAGGAAAGCAAGGTCAAAAAATGCAGAATGGACAAAAAGGAAAGCACATATGGAAAGGAAACCTGAACACAGTGAAAAAACCCTACTGTGTGTAACAGTGCAGCAACATGGCCCAATACTGTCAGCCAAAACACAGCAAAAGGAAACAAAGAGACATGGCGCTAATGTAACCTTGCTGTATCTGAGTTCACCTTCAGCTCTAGATATGATGGTGGTAGTCGTGGCTAAGAAGTGACGCAAACCCAGACAACAAGGCACAAATAAACTAACCTCGTTCACTGCTCAGAGCAAAATGAAGGAAATAAACTAAAAGGATTTCTTGAGCTCAAGCTCCAAGTGATAATTATAACAATTCTATTTGTTATTATAGATGGTTATACCTAATAACATATTTAATTTACATTGCATTCAGAATCTTTTTCTTCTTTTTTCAAAACCTGAACGTTTATATAACTTTTATCTTTACAGAAAACTTCATACAGAACTTCTATCAACTTCTATTCACATGCATGTATCTATTTTCCTTCTTCTCACAAAACAGAGTCTCTATGAGCACTTAACTCTCTGTAGTTGCAGTAGTTGTTGGTATCTGTAGCTGTAGAACTTTCTTGATAAATTTGATGACTTTGGTATTCCTTTCGTGGGAGCTCTTGTGGATGTAAACGCCGGTGTTGCTCAGCTGACGGTAGTTCCCGAACACCCACCTACTACCTAAGCTTTAAATAAACCAAAAATAGAAAAACCTATCTATCTTACAAAACAGTGAACAATCACTATAAAACTATTCAGTACAGATTTAAAATTCCCTGACTAAATAAAACAAAGTAAATTAATGTCCCTAAATAATGAAGCCTATTCTTTACTGTTTTCCCTAACTACTAACAGAGCTTCATTTAAGAATTCACTTCCCAAGACAATGCACTCATTCATCAATCTCATTATATGGTTTCAGGCATATTTCTCATCATCAACGACGTCAGTCACTTACTGTGCAGGTAGCCTTTCACTTTAAGATTTCAGGCACAACATACTATAGGCTACGTAATAGCAAAGCACTCCTCAAATGACACTTCCACTTCCTCTTAGTCTCTTTCTCTTAGAGAACTCTCATGGAATCTTCAACCAATGTCACTTGCTTCACTACCTGGAAATACTTCTCAATCAGTACTGTCCAGTGCCACACAAAATCAGGGTTATCGTTTACTTAGCCTGATTTTCATATAGTCCTAACAGCAATTCCACTTTCAAGAACAATTTCTCACATATTGGTACCTTTTTACTGGCAAAAATAATACATCTTTCCAGACACAGCACAACACACTTCTGCTTTCTTTCACTCTCCAAGCTCTTCTACAACTATATTTTTGCCTGTTGCCAAGGTTACGGTGACTCTTCTGACATCACCTATTTGCATTCCAGAGCCGCTAACCAATCACAGGCATGCTTTAGGAATATGCAAATGAGGCATTAAAATATGTATTGAATTCTGCAAAAATCAGTTTTCTTTTCAACTGTATTTTCCCATTAAAGTGAATGGCAAAATCTTAGTTTGGAAGTTTTGCACATTAAAGACTTTCCAAAATAGTCCAAAATCTATAATCCTATTCAGTTTATCTAACTTACGTACTCTATTATTTCCAAATTTAAATTCATACATTTTTCTAGGCGTTGTACATTTTCCTTCATAAAATCACCCAAATCTTTGTCCAATTTAAATAACAAGTATATTCATATTTACTTAGAACTCCAAACTATCGAGTATAATTAACAAAAATTCAAACCGGTCACCAACTTCAGCGCAGGTGCCAATTTTAACCCTTCGCCAAATATTCTGTGATTTTATTGGAACCAAATTCGGGCAGAAAATCACTACAAGACCCTGGCTGCATTCAGGCCTCCAGACGCGAACACGCGCGTGCCCCAAAGACATTTCTTAAGCCCCCAAACCACCTAACCGGGCCACCAACAACATCTCCAATCGGTCCCAAACCCTGCCAGACCCTGATCCTCGCGGCTGACTCCTCTCAAATAGAAAAAAAAATCTTTTTTTTTTTTCATATTTATCCCTTAGGTTACACTAATAAAGGTTACATGGCTGACCTAGGCCACCCCCCACTATCAACCACCACACCAGTCCCCTGAGGGGACCCTGTGTCTGCCCCATGAAGTCTGATGCTGTCCACAACAGCACCCCCTCCAACTGGAAACTGCCCCATGCAGCCACCACTGTGTCTGCAAAGAAACATCCCTGCATATGACACCTGAGTATAACCCCTACTGTGGCAGGTGTAGGCCTGTGATCCACAATGTCTGACATAAGTAAGCCTAACTAGCTTGACCTGTAAATGAAGCTTGTGAAGAGGCCTATAGGAATTGCACATCTCCCAATATGCTGCTATAGAATTGAGAACTCAGTAAAAGTATTGAATTAGCTTAGACAAGCAGAACAGATGGAAAAATACAGAAATTCATGTTTAAAACTGCTGACAGAAAAGTTTTAGAGCCCTGCTTCCCTGCACGTAGCAACTAGCCCAATAACCTTGAAAGAAGGAAAGTAACAAGTTAGTGAACTGACCATTGTAATTGGGACTAGAAGGGGGGTAAGCAGGTGCCGAGCCCACTGAAAGAATATAATTGGATAATCATATCAGTACCGGGACCAATAGAAGAGGTACGGGAGGTACGGGAGGTTACCGGGACCAATGAAATATTTTTCTATACCTAGAATGAAGCTAAAGTCTATAAAAGTTGTTGTATTGCCAGAGAACTTTGCTCAGCCATTTTGAAATTGACTTTGCTTGAGACTTGTGCACAAATAAATGATTTGGACCTTCTGAACAGACTCTTGGTATCATTGGTTTGTCTGCGCTCTGCTGCTACATATTCTTGGTGCGTTGGCCGGAAAGTTGTGGAATCAGAGTGTATATAGGGCAATATACCACGACATTCCGCCTCTATAGGCTTGGTCCTGCCGGGATCGCGCCCTACCGACGGGGGCTGCTTCCTGGCGCCGCCGGTCCATTGCATCGGAGGAAGTTGGTCGGACCTCGGCGGGTGCCGGGCCCGGCTGGAGCCAACGCCTCGAACCCGAGTGAGGGGAGTCCGAGGTCCAACTCATGCGCCTGCTTGGGAAGTTTGAGGACCGGATCCAGTGAGTATAGTTTTGATTTGTTGTCTAGACAGATATAGAAAGAGCAGTGCTGCCATTGGAACTTGGAAATTGTAATCTCGAGAATTTGGAACTTGGAAATTGGTAAGAGAGCTTGATCATCTCTCAAAGACGGACCGAGTACCCCCGCATGAGTATTCGCAGGGCGAAACTCCCGTCTTCTTGTATTTTGGTAATTGAACAAGACTAGTCAGAATAGATAGAAACGAATGCATTCTGGGATACGTTGCTAGCATGATTGTGTGAATGAAGTGTGTATGAGAGGTCTGGCAGCACGGACCAAGTGAAGGTGGACCCCTGAGTAGCGCATTTCCTGACCGGGCGACCGTGTTCAGGTCGCAAAAAGGGGGAAGTGATTGTCGTCTTGTCTTGTTATTTGTTTCCCTTATACATTTCTAGGGCCGTGAGGACCCCTTACCCACGGTCCGCCCTCCTTTTCCCTTCTGTCTGTTGTTGCGCGCACACATCGAAATGGGAGGGGCGGGGTCTACTAGAAACACTCCATTAGAATGTATGATCGCACATTTTAAAGAAGGATATTCAGGAGATTATGGTATTAAAATGACTGCAGCTCATTTACAGATTTTGTGTACTAGGGAGTGGCCTGATCTAGACCCCACCTGGCCCCGAGAGGGAACCTTTAATGTAGGAATAATCCAGTTAGTTCATAGTAGAGTGCGGATAGTGCACCCTGATCAGTATCCCTATATAGATTCTTGGTTAAGTATTTGTGAAGATCCGCCCCCTTGGGCGCAGCGCTGCTATGAAGAGCAGTGCAGAATAATGTTAGCGAAAACAGACCATAGTCAGAAAACAAGAAATAAACAGCCTAGTAAGAAAGGGAGAGATGAGAAGTCCAGGAAAAAGCCCATCCTGGTCGATCCTGATTCCCCAGAAGTAATTCCCCGACAGCCTAGAACCCCGGGCCCAGTAAGAGTAGCCCGGAGTCCTGCCCCAGAGCCCCGGAGACAGCGGGTGCGGGACCCAACCCCCGAGCCACCTCCCGAAGAGCAGGAAGATGAGCTCCCTTTAGTTGAAGAAGATGATTCTACTGAAACAGAGACAGAGAAAGGCGAGTCAGATTCAGAAACAGAAAAGGAAGAAACTGAGAATTCCCCGAGTGAGACTGACAGTATAGAAGTGACCGCCAGTGTTAGCCTGCCAGTAAAAGGTAAATCCAAGACAAAGCATATAGAAAAGAAAGTAATTCGTGATAAGCCTGCAGAAAAGAAGAAAAAGAGCCCTGATAGGAGAAGTACGAAAATATCGCTTAGATCCCAAAAGACCTCTACTGCTAAGATGATGCCCTTACGGCAAGTCCCGGGAATACCTGTAAGAAATGAAGATAATGAGGTGGTAGCGGGACCCCTAAGCTATGTGTATGTCCCTTTCTCTACAACTGATTTGTTAAATTGGAAGTCGCATTATGCCTCCTATACTAATAAACCCCAAGAGCTTACAGAATTAGTGAATACTATTATGGAAACCCATCAACCCACATGGACAGATTGCCGTCAGCTCCTGTCCACCTTATTTACTACGGAGGAGCGGACACGAATTAGAAAAGCAGCCATAGACTGGCTGGCAGATAACCCTGTAGCTCCAGAACGAGGAGAAGAAAGAATAGACCATCGGGAAGCGGCCCAGAGGCAATTCCCGAATGAAGACCCCCAATGGGATCCGAATACTTGTTACAAGGCCTGAAAAGGGGAGGCCAGAAAGCCATGAACCTTTCCAAAGTTACTGAAGTTAACCAAGGCATAGATGAGAGTCCAGCAGTGTTTTATGAAAGATTAACTGAAGCATACAGAATGTATACTCCCTATGATCCCGATGCACCAGGAAGTTTATGCATGGTGAATTCTGCTTTTGTAAATCAGTCTCAACCAGACATCAGACGTAAATTACAGAAATTAGAAGGGTTTGCGGGCATGAATGCAACACAGTTATTGGAAGTCGCTCATAAAGTGTATGTGAATCGTGATAATGAAAGACAGAAAGAATGTGATCGAAAGATGAGAAAGAAAGCTGATTTTTTGGCTGCAGCCATAGTTGAACAGAAAAGGGGAGGTGTCCCTAGTCGAAGGAGCAGAGGAAGGGGACGGGGCCGAGGTGGAAGCCGGCCCCAGCAGCTAGGCGTAAACCAATGCGCCTATTGCAGAGAAGAAGGACATTGGAGAGATGCTTGCCCGCAACTCGAAGACGCCCACGAAGATGACGAAAGCAATCATCAATGGAGAGAAGAAAGACGAGGCCGTCCCCGACATCGCGGAGGAGCCAATCGAGAACAATTCCAGCGAGAAAGAGGAGAAGCCATACAAGCATTGGCTACGACAGCCCATGATGAAGATGACGTGGATTAGGACAGACCGGGCTCCGAATTTGCTTTAGGTCTCCAGGAGCCTATGGTCGGAATACAAATAGGAGACCAAGTTGTGAATTTCATGGTTGATACTGGAGCAGAACATTCAGTAGTAGACAAGAAAATAGCCCCATTTTCTACAAAAGCAGTCACCATTATAGGAGCAACTGGTGCCAAGGCTACAAAACCTTTTCTTCAGAATCGCATATGCAGTCTAGGAGGACAGCAAATAACTCATCAATTCCTTTACATGCCAGAATGTCCAGTGCCACTACTGGGACGAGATATGTTAGCCAAGCTACAAGCCCAAATATCCTTCTCCGAGGGAGGAGAAATGCAAATGACAGTAAATTCGCAAGCCAAACCAGCAGGAATAATGCTGCTCACAGTTCCCCGAGAAGAAGAATGGAGATATTACAGTGATGATTCTGTCCAAGACACCTATTTCGAACAAACCTTGAAAAGTATTGATGCCCCACCTGGAGTATGGGCAGAAGGCAGTCCTCCAGGCCTAGCCAAACATATAGCTTCAGTAATTGTAATTCTCAAGCCTAGTGCTACACCAGTACATGTCAAACAATACCCTCTCCCTAGAGCTGCAATTGAAGGCATCCACCGCCACTTGCAAAGATTACTGGAACATGGCCTATTGAAAGTATGTCAATCCCCATGGAACACCCCACTTCTGCCAGTGAAAAAGCCTGGAACAGATGACTACCGCCCAGTGCAAGATCTAAGAAGAGTGAATGAAGCAGTTGAAACTATACATCCACTCTTCTAGGACTGATTCCTGCTGAAGCCACCCACTTTACTGTTCTAGATTTGAAAGATGCATTCTTCTGCATAAGATTAGCCCCTGTGAGTCAGATATTATTTGCATTTGAATGGCAGGACCCCATCTCTGGAAGAGGGGGCCAACTCACATGGACACGATTACCCCAAGGATTCAAGAATTCGCCTACCATTTTTAGTGCTGCACTGAATCAAGACCTTTCCAGCTATCCAGTGGCCCCGGGGAAGAGAGTGCTTCTCCAATACGTGGACGATCTGCTGATAGCTGCTGTATCAGAAAGTGAATGTATACAAGCTGCCAAAGACCTCTTGCAGTTACTAGATGAAGCTGGATACAAAGTTTCCAGAGCAAAAGCACAACTATGCCAAAAAGAAGTGAAATACTTGGGCTTTCGTATAACCCAAGGAAGTCGAAAATTAGGCAGAGAGAGAAAAGAAGCAGTATGCAGAATTCCAACCCCAACAACCAGAAAGCAAGTCAGAGCCTTTCTGGGAGCAGCAGGATATTGCCGAATCTGGATACCCAATTTTGCCCAAATTGCTAAGCCACTGTATGAAGCCACAAAAGGAGAAGAAAAGTCGCCACTGGAGTGGGGACCTGAGCAGGATACAGCCTTCAAGACGTTGAAGGAAGAATTGATGTCATCACCAGCCCTTGGACTACCAGATGTTCACAAACCTTTCCACTTGTTCGTACATGAAGCACAAGGAAATGCCTTAGGCATGTTGACTCAGAAATTGGGAAATTGGGAACGACCTGTAGCATACCTATCGAAACAATTGGACACTGTGGCCAAAGGATGGCCACCCTGCCTGAGAGCAGTTGCAGCTACCGCTTTGTTGGTGAGTGAAGCAGACAAACTCACACTAGGACAGAATATACGAGTCACTGTGCCACATGCAGTTCTTGCCCTTATGGAACAGAAAGCAAATCATTGGCTCACCAATTCTCGAATGTTGAAATATCAGAGCATGCTATGTGAAAACCCACAGATACAATTGGAAGTGAGCCATGCCTCGAATCCAGCCACATTGATACCTATCAGTGAAGAACTTCCAGAGCATGACTGTATAGAAGTCATGGACACTGTATTCTCAAGCCGACCTGATTTGACAGATGTGCCCATAGACAATCCTGACCAAATCTATTATGTTGATGGAAGCAGTCTCATCATCAATGGACGACGCTATGCCGGATATGCAGTAGTCACTCAACATGAAGCTGTTGAATCATCAGCCCTAGCCTCAGGCACATCAGCCCAGAAAGCAGAATTAATAGCACTTACCCGAGCGCTATTACTAGGAGAAAAACTTGTGTTGAATGTATATACAGACTCTAAGTATGCCTTCACCACCTTACATGCCCATGGAGCTCTCTACAAAGAAAGAGGACTCATCACATCCGGAGGAAAATCAGTTAAGTATGGCCCCGAGATACTGATGCTACTTGACGCAGTATGGGCCCCAACTCGTGTAGCTGTCATGCATTGCAGAGGACATCAAGCAGGAAAAGGAGAAGTTGCCCGAGGAAACAGATTTGCAGATGCCTCAGCACGACAAGCAGCTATGACAGGACAAGTTTTGCCACAAGCCACACCGATGCAGGCAGCATTGTTTCCAGTACCCTTGAACTCATGGACACCACGATATACCACCAAAGAATTAGACTACTACTGTAACAGAGAAGATGGAGTACTGAAAGATGGGTGGATTGAACTGCCACCAGCAGAGGACAGTCAACCCCCAGGACAAATAGTAATTCCTGAATTGTTAGGACCAGCCTTTGTCAAAGCTTTCCATGAAACCACACATTATGGGAAGACCGCTATGGAAAAAGCACTTAGACCACATTTCTATATTACCATGTTATCAGCTCTATCAGCCTCAGTAGCACGCCAGTGTCAAATTTGTGCCAAAAACAATGCCAAGCAATGTCCCACACCACCACCTCGAGTTCAGTCAGGAGGTGTAACCCCCATGCACCACCTGCAGATTGATTTCACTGAAATGCCAAAAGCCAGTGGATACCACTACCTATTAGTATTAGTTTATACTTTCTCTGGGTGGGTAGAAGCCTTCCCAACCAGAACCGAAAAAGCTAGAGAAGTCACCAAAGTTTTATTAAGAGAGATTGTCCCTAGATTTGGAATTCCAGCAGTAATAGGGTCAGACAATGGACCTTCATTTGTTTCCCAGATTACTCAACAGTTAGCAAAAGCCCTACAGATACAATGGAAACTCCACACTGCATATAGACCCCAGAGTTCAGGGAAAGTTGAGCAAATGAATCGTACCTTAAAAGCCCAAATGTCTAAGCTTTGTCAGGAGACACACTTGAAGTGGCCCCATGTGCTCCCAATAGCTTTACTCAGAATACGCTCAGCACCTGTGAAGTCAACAGGTTTTTCCCCTTTTGAAGTTCTGTATGGTAAACCCCCACCAATAGTGCAAGGAATTAAAGGAAGTCTAGCCCAAATTGGTTAAGAAATAACCAGGCAAGAACTCCTAGCTCTTAGTTTTGTTCTGCAGACTCTCCATGCGTGGATCCAAGACCAGTTGCCTATCAACCTGACTGAACCCCTGCATCCCTACCAGCCTGGTACCTCGGTGTGGATCAAAGATTGGAAGAAGACACCGTTGGAACCCCATTGGAAGGGACCATACACCGTCATCTTGTCTACCCCAACTGCAGTAAAGGTAGCGGAGATCGACGCCTGGATCCACCACAGCAGAGTCAAGCCCGCAGCAGCTCCAGAACCTGAGCAGTGGACAGCGGAACAGCATCACGATGCACCTTTACGAGTTACTCTGAGACGGCAACCAGCAGCATAGACACTTTGTCACAGTGCCTTGCAGCAGCCAAGTCTTTCGAAGAGGATTGCTGTTTTCCATGCAGCAACAGTTTTGTTTGATTTTGCACACTACTTTAATACTACATTGATTAACCATACTTCAAAAGCCAACTGAACTTGCTAAGTTGGTTACTGTGTGATGGACAACTTGAGGATCTTCAATCAACACTCAGCACCCGTTGAAATTGCTTAATTAGCACACGGGACGAAGAAAAGATCGTCGTGGTCAAGATTTGCAAGCTGAGGATTCAGAAGAACTCCAATCAACATGTATTTTTATCTGTGCTTAGCCCTGGTTGCCTGTTTTGGAGGTTTAGAAATGACTCATGCTTTACCTCCATGTACTGCTTGCGTTACTTCTACTCGAACTGGACTAAAAGTAACTCAGACTTTGGTTTATCATTCTCACTATAAATGCACCGGTAAAGTGACTCGGTGTGTTTATAACACCACTGAACTAAATATTTGCATCAAAGGTAGCTCCAGAGTATGCTATAACCCGCATCAGAACCCATCATATTATACGTTGGAAATGCGATGGAATGATGCAGATGGACCTATAATTAATGCTACGCGACCACTTAAAGATGCTAGTATACCTGCTGTTTTATATTTTGATGCATGTGATGTTATAAATAGAGATGGTCGTTCCAGATGTGGTACCTGGGAAAAAGCCTATCATAATGATCATAAATATATGTGCCCAGAAGGTGCCACGGGATGGAGAAAGTGTACTGGTAAGAAAGAGTCATATAGTACTGCCCCAGCTGCAGATTACTATTGCCCAAACTGGGAGTGTGTTTTTTATGCTACATGGAATGCTGGTATTACAGATGAACAGAGAGATAAACGAGTTGCTACTTTGACTAAGTCAAAAACAGATGACAAATGTAAGAAAGGTGCTTGTAACCCTTTGCAATTAAGGATCCGTAATCCTAATGCATGGAAACAAGGATATAAGTTTGGTTTACGTATTGCAGGAGGAGCAGTAGATCCAGGAACTATTGTGTATATAAGATTGAACACCCAAGCTTATAAGTCATCTAAATACCACATCCATAACAATTTTTATGAAGCTATGCATGTAAATAAGTTTGAGATTCCCCATCCATCCCAGAATTTATTTTTAGAATTAGCTGGAGCAGTAGTATCCAGTCTAAAGATTTCAGATTGTTATTTCTGTGGCGGAACCCAAATGGGTGACCAATGGCCATGGGAGGCCCAAGAGTTGAATTACTCTCTGACTTACAATCAGACTAAAATACACAAGACTACTAGTGAATGGGTGTTAGCACACTCAATTATTGGACGTCTTTGCTATGCCAGAACTGGACCTCAGTTCACCCAACTGGTAGGACAGCTGGTCTGTCTTAGCCAGAAGTTCTATAATGCCACTACCAAGAAGACATCATGGTGGTCAGGAAGTAAAGAAACTGAACCTCCTAACCCATTAGCTAGATTTCCTGAACTTGCTAGTTTATGGACTAACCTTGCCAAAACTCATGCTTGGCAAGCCCCACCTGGCCTGTATTGGATCTGTGGAAACCGAGCGTATGCTCAACTCCCATCACACTGGGGAGGAGCATGTGTCTTAGGGACCATCAGACCTTCTTTCTTTCTCCTACCCACAGAGCACGGAGAACAATTAGGATACTCAGTGTACACTACCCACAGACACAAAAGAGCATTACGACGGAAGAGAGCACCCCTTCAAATAGGCAAATGGGAGAAGTGGGAGGGTGATGATTGGCCACCAGAAAGAATTATTGAGTATTATGGGCCTGCCACTTGGAATGATGATGGTATGTACGGTTATCGGACACCAATTTATATGATTAATCGTATTATTCGCTTACAGGCTGTAGTTGAAATAATAACTAATGAAACTAGTCATGCTCTCACACTTTTAGCTAGACAAAGCACCCAAATGCGCACTGCCATATACCAGAATCGTCTAGCACTTGATTATTTGTTAGCAGCTGAAGGAGGAGTATGTGGTAAACTGAATTTAACTAATTGCTGTTTGAAAATAGATGACAAAGGTCAAGTAGTTGAAGAAATTGCTGAAGATATGCGTAAACATGCTTATGTGCCAGTACAGACTTGGCACCCACTAAGGTTACCTAACTGGTTTGCTAACCTTTTCTCATGGCTAGGAGGACTAAAGACTTTTCTAATACTAGTATTACTGATTGTTGTTGTTATTTTTCTATTGCCATGTATAATCCCATGCTGTATGCGTTCCATACACAGTGCTATTGATAGTACAGTAGAGCGGAAGACCGCAACTAAGATAATGGCTTTATATCAATCTCGTCCTCTTGGATATAGCCGAGCTCCTCTAACCTCAGTATAATTATTGTAAAGTGATTAAATTCTCACACCTTATTAACTAATAGGGTGAGATTAATCAAAGGGGGGAATGTGGCAGGTGTAGGCCTGTGATCCACAATGTCTGACATAATGATTATGCAAATGCAATACTTCAAGGTCTCCCCCAAACCACCCTAAACCCACTGCAAATGGCAATGAACACCGCAGCAAGAGTACTGCACGGAGCATCCAGGAAAGACCATGTCACACCTATAATGAAACAACTCCACTGGCTCCCGATTCAAGGTAGAATTACATTCAAGACCTTGCTGCTCACCTTTAAAGCCACCAAAGGTCTCTCGTCAACTTCACTAACTGAGCTAATCCAGATGACACCCCACAACAGAGACAGAAGGTCAGTAGCTCAAAACACCTTGATAGTCCCAAGATCTATAACTAAATGCTCCAAGTCAACATCAAGCAGGACTTTCAATCTTTATGCACCGGTGATCTGGAATAACCTCCCTCACAACATTAGATCAATCCCAGACATATTCCAATTCAGGAAGGCCGTGAAACACTACCTCTTCCTCATACATTACCCTGAACCTAATAGAAACTCAGCACCATTTGCCGAATCCACCCAAATCACTACTGTCTAAAACCACACAAACACATGATCAGCCTACAAATTGTATATATTGTATATTTTATGGTTGTACATAGTTACCCTGTTAGCCAAGTTGATTATCCTGTTCATATGTAAACACAAAGTACTATTGGAAATGTGTATGTTCACTGTTTATTGTAAACCGCGCTGATGCTGAATAGCGCGGTATAAAAGAGACTTTAAATAAATAAATAAATAAATAAATAAGTAAGCCTAACTAGCTTGACCTGTAAATGAAGCTTGTGAAGAGGCCTATAGGAATTGCACATCCCCCAATATGCTGCTATAGAATTGAGAACTCAGTAAAAGTATTGAATTAGCTTAGACAAGCAGAACAGATGGAAAAATACAGAAATTCATGTTTAAAACTGCTGACAGGAAAGTTCTAGAGCCCTGCTTCCCTGCACGTAGCAACTAGCCCAATAACCTTGAAAGAAGGAAAGTAACAAGTTAGTGAACTGACCATTGTAATTGGGACTAGAAGGGGGGTAAGCAGGTGCCGAGCCCACTGAAAGAATATAATTGGATAATCATATCAGTACCGGGACCAATAGAAGAGGTACGGGAGGTACGGGAGGTTACCGGGACCAATGAAATATTTTTCTATACCTAGAATGAAGCTAAAGTCTATAAAAGTTGTTGTATTGCCAGAGAACTTTGCTCAGCCATTTTGAAATTGACTTTGCTTGAGACTTGTGCACAAATAAATGATTTGGACCTTCTGAACAAACTCCTGGTATCATTGGTTTGTCTGCGCTCTGCTGCTACACTACCTCCCCCATTCCATGACACTGTGCAGCACAGCATGCACAAGCCCAAAAACTCTCTCCCAGACCACATAAGATTAACCAAGAACCTCAAGGACTTCAGAAAACTTCTTAAGACTGATCTATTTACAGTACATTTCAAGGACCTCACATAAATTTTCTACCTCAAGACATTACAGGATCACGATCCTACCCTCAAGACATTACAGAATCTCAATCCTAGCACGCCTCTCAAACAGCCCCATTTTGTACATATGTATATAGTTCATTATGTAAATAGTTCACCGATATAATCTAACGCACTGCCCCACACACTACACTTCTCAGTTCTTACACTGCATGCTACAAACAACACTTTATTATTGATTTTGATTGATGTGCCATACCGCCTTGATTTAACGATCCTTCTAAATAAATAAAATAAATAAATAAAAAAGGTCAACTCCAGAATGTAAATCATACGAATACTGCAAGGTATACCACTCTCCCATTTGTCACACATCACATCAGGTAAACATTGGATATGGAAGGAGAAAAGAGCCTCAGAATCCAAGGAGATAGTGGCAATGGGAAAAGTTAACTTTGAACCAGGCTCAATCATCCTCACATCAATGGCTCTAAAATACTCCTACCAATTGCCTGTTTGCTATAATTCCATTTTTTTTAACATAGTGATTCCAAATCAAAATTATCAGTAGTAGCTGCCCCCTGCAAACTCTCAGAGCATAACACATGCTAGAAAAAACAAAAAACGGAACACCTATCTTCCCAAGCCATTGCCGTCTACAGGCTCCCAGTCACCGCTGACTATCCTGCTGCTGGAGTATCAGTAGTAGGATTTTCAGCAGCAAGTATTCCTGCCTGCCACTCTGGTCCCAATCTCAGCTCAGGCATTGTTAAGGTGTGCCCATTGTGCAGGGGCTAGCAGTGCGCTCTGATGTTAATGGCTGCTCAGTGTGCCGGTGCTGTCAGCCTCACTCTCCATACAGCTAAGAATAGTGAAGCCTGTCTCTATGGGTGTTTGTACCCTTGTTGGGTGATTCATTGGGGGTTGCACATGTTGGTGTTGTACCTGCACTGTGGGATAAAATTTAGCCATAGGGATATACACTGTATGATCCACAGCCAGGACCCAACCCCTTGAATCTCCACTTATATACACACAAACTGTGTGTAGTGCACCACAGTGCTGCCACAAAATTGCAACCATCCCTGGGGATGACATGCTTCCCATCTGACAGACCTTGGCACATGTTGCACTGTGCATGGCGCATTGGATCAGGGCATGGCAATGGTCTGCTGCAGGTGGATGCCGCTGCCCCCTCTGCCAACACCCCCACACCATGCTGACATGCCCATGTGCTGTTAGTGTTGGTGGTGCGTAGTCCCAGGCCAGCCAACTTGCGGGTTGGCGGGTGTCTAGGATGCAGGGTCCAGGGGTGGTCCATAAAAATGAATTCCTGAATTCCTTTGCTCTCTGGCCTGATTCTGGTTCCATTTAGGTAGAAAACACTGTGTACAAAGTTTGAAGCCAATCAAATAATATTTAGGGGTGGCTGAACAAGTCTTGAGATTTCCCCCTGGGAGCAGATAACGAAATGTTGCATCATCTTGTATCATCCACTCAGTTCCACGCTGATTACATTTGATTGCATCATATTTGAACTAATCTTGTCTCTGAGAGGTAGCAAAGACATTGTACTATTATCTTTGTATCTTTATTCTTTTCAGATGGCGAAAAAACGTGGTTTTTATCTCATTGAAGAAATGTCCACCACAATTCTGGGGGCCAAGCTCCCTAGCAAGGAGCAAGTGTTAAGTGTATTTTTACATCACCATATGACATTAAACAAAGGCGTTAGTGAAAGTGCATCTATTGTAACAAGTGAAGTAGAAGCTTACTGGGAAAAGGCCAGGCTTCCTGTTCAAAGAAATGACAAAATTCAAGAAAAAGTAAAGAAATTGTTCAATCAGTGGAAACTTTTGAAGAAAAACAAAGGGAGAGGAGGGAAACAAGAGGCAAATGAAAAAGAATTCCAGGTTGCAATGAAAAACCTATTTGATGTGGCGCATGCCAATGCAATGTCTTTTATTCATATTCAAGAAGACAAAGAATTCTTAATAGCGCAACGAGAACCAGGGTGCCGCGGCTCAATGTGCGCGATGGACAAGAAACTGGCCAACACGGAAGCAAGATCGCAACAGCGAGAAGAAGAACCGAAAAGGCGCAGACAAAAACATGTTGCCGAAGCCGAGGCAACTACAAGCCAAGTTCAGCTGGAAGGATCTTCTTCCTCAGCAAGTCAGGTGAAGACTCATCGACATCTGCGGATTCAGATAACGGACAGAAAAAAGCAACTCCACAAACGAAGCAGTTTCGACCTAACAATGTCTGGACCCCAGAGCTTACAGCAGCCCTGGATCGGACAGGGACAACGGATCGCAATGCTCTGTTTGTGGTAGCTGAAACCGCCAGAAGTCTGGGACATTATCCTGGGGAGCTCAATATCAGCCGCTCCAGCGTCAAGCGCCATAGAGAAAAGCACCGTCAGCAACAATGGACGGACCTGCACAACGCATTCAAAGCCGAAGGCAAAACATGCATTGTGCATTGGGATAGCAAGTTATTGCCATCTCTCCTCTGTTCAACCACATCCGTTGACCGCCTTCCAGTTTTGATAACGGCTGTCTCCACTGGAGAAACACAACTTCTTGGTGTACCAAAACTGACATCAGGAACGGGCGAGAATCAAGCTGCAGCAGTTTATGAACTGTTACAGGAATGGTGTTTGGATGAAAAGGTTGCAGGCTTCTGCTTTGATACAACTGCATCAAACATGGGACGTCGATCAGGAGCGTGCATTCTTCTAGAACAGAGACTCCATCGCACAGTCCTTCATTTGGCATGCCGCCATCACATTTACGAAATAATTCTTGGTGCAGTATTCTCTACATGCTCTGGAGCTTCATCGGGTCCCGATGTCCAACTCTTTCGCCGGTTCCAAAAGAATTGGGGCTCCCTTGACAAGTCCAACTATCAAACTGGAAAAGACTTGGAGGTGCTGCAACCTGACAGGGATCGCATCATGAAGTTTGCGGAATCCAAGTTGGCACAGGGCAATCAGCGAGATGATTACCTGGAATTCTTGGAGTTAACGATTGTCTGCCTTGGAGGGAATCTTCCTAGTTTCAATTTCAAGAAACCCAGAGCATTCCATCATGCCAGATGGATGGCAACAGTCTTGTACTGTCTCAAGATTTGGATGTTCCGAGGACAACTCAAAGATCTTACCCAACGGGAGGAGTCCTGTGTTCATGATGTGAGCATTTTCTCCATCCTGATTCATGTGGAAGCCTGGTTTTATGCCCCTGATGCCACAGTTGCTCCTCGAACAGATTTGGAGATGCTGAAGAAAGTACACTCTTACCACAATGACCGTGTTGGAAGAGCGGCCAGAGACAAACTGCAACAGCATCTGTGGTATGTGTCAGAGGAGCTTGTGGCACTGTCACTGTTCGATGAAGCTGTTTCAGCACCGACAAAGCGGGCCATAGTGTCGGCCATGATCCCGGCAGAATCAGATGAAAGCGATGAGGATGATGATGAAGACGAAGATCCCCCAAAGCGGGTCGAATTGAAAAGTTCCATGATTCCACCACTTGAATCTTTTGCAACTCGCAAGTCAATCCGTTTCCTGAAACACCTCGACATCAACAGTGATTTTCTTAATGCAGACCCAGAAGACTGGGAAGAGAATGCATCATTCAAAGACGGTCTGAAGAAAGTAAAAAATCTTCCAGTGATCAACGATGTGGCTGAGTGAGGGGTCAAACTCATTGAGGAGTTCAACGGCCGACACACCACAAAAGAAGAGCAACTCCAGTTCCTTCTGGGTGTTGTCTCGCAACACCGTAGGATGTTCCCCACATCGTCAAAGTCCTTACTAGCATCTGGACCACATTGAGTGCTTGGCAAGCATGATACTCCCGTCTATGAGCGGATAATACCCAGTGGTCTGACGAACCCTTGGGGGGATCCAGGGGCCTGATAGATAGGGAACTTGAGCCACCCCTAAATATTATTTGATTGGCTTCAAACTTTGCACACATTGTTTTCTACATAAATGGAACCAGAATCAGGCCAGGGAGCAAAGAAATTCCTACTTTTATTTTTTCCCCTATGGCAGTGGACCACCCTAATGGCCACACATCCTCCCTACAACCATCTGCCTCTCCAAGAACCCCATCACTGCCTGCCAGTGTCATATCTCCTCAACATGGGGAACAGACAGCTGAGGGGTGTTATGTTAGAGGTCTATAATATATTGCCTGGAGTGGATTGGGAAAACGTAGATTGATTGTCTACACCATTAAAATGTAGTGGGACTAGGAGACATGCAATGTGGCTACAGGCTAGGCCATTGAGGACTACTGAGAGTGAATGGTTTCTCAGTCAATGCATATTCAAACTCTGGAATCCATTTCCAGAGAATGTCGTAAAGGCTGTTAGTGTGGCTGGGTTTCAGGAATGTTGGGACAGATTACTGGGGAACGGTCCAGAAACCATTACTAATGAGGGGCCCAGAATATCCCCTGCTTGCCCAATATACACACTGTGGATTCTCTGTGTCTTTTGGGGAACCAGCTAGGTACATGTGACCTGGATTGGACACAGGATACTGGGCATGATGGACTTTGGTCTGACACAGTCTGCATATTTTCAAGTCCTATGTTCCTATGTGCCACCTAGGCAACTTCCTGGTTCGCCCTGTGCACCAGCAGCCCCAACTATTTGACCCACATGCACCCTCCTTTGCCCCATTTGAACCATCAACATAATGCCCTTTCATACTTGGACACTATGCTGTTGCTGCTAATGGAACACTACTATCACTCTCTTGGACTCCCCTGTCTGTGCATCACATTACAGGCACTTAAGTAGGTTCTGTCTTCTCAAAATATACCCTTTCTGCCGTTAAGGTGCCATTGTTAAGGGAGCATGCCTTGTTTCTGCACACTCCCCACCCATTGATCCCCCACTCTCCACTCAGTGGACACCTACTCTCTACCCACAGGGCACTTTACAATGTTGGCACCGTCACTGCATGCTAAAATTGCATACTGGCATATTAGCGCCTGCTAATGGCACAAGTGCCCCTTTAGCATACGCTAACGGCAAACATGCTACCTTACCGTGGTTTAGTTAACATGCCCCCAAGGAGAACACGGAAGTTGCTGCAAAGATCCACAGTGGAGATGGCAGTATCCATCCACCAGGTGGAATGTGACAAATCAGGACAGACACAGAGGGGATGAATACCTTTGCAATGCACCATAGACAAAGGCACGCTCACCACCTATCCACCATTGTCCACATCCCACCCAATGCACCCTGGCATCCCAGTGCCACCCGCTGTTGCCCAGCCCATTTGACCAGCCCTGGTAAGAGCAGCAGACACGATCATAGACACATCCCACCCTGAAGTGAGTACAGAGGTGCCGCTCCACACACATGATAGTGTCCACCTGGAAAGTAGCAGCCCAAATGCCTGCACAGCAACCATAAAACAGGAAAGACCTCATTCTGTCCTGCAAGTACTGTAGATCCCCTTTGTACTTCTGGGCTGAGCTGGACATACAAAAAGGATCGCAAGTCTGAACCCATGGTGCACGTCTAGCCCCACAGGATCTGAATCATGAATAAGCATGTACATGCAGACCAGGACTGTGATTCAGTCCCGGTCTGCATGTACATCCATAGCCCGGCTAACTCAGTCAGGGCTTTTAAATGGAGCCGCGGCACCATGGCATCATGTTGCCATGGCACCATGCCAGTTAAAAGCCACAAATCTCCTTCCCCGCCCCTATCTAACATCCCCACATAACCAGTAGGGAAATTAGTCGGGGGCAGGAGCTGGCATGAATAGCAGGGATGGATGTCCATCCCAACTATTCGTGGCTCAGAATAGCCACCGATATGTCAGCTGCCAGGTCTGACACCAGCATTCGAAGTCCACGATGTGCAGCACAAGGTAGGCAGCAAATGCAGCAGGGTCCCAGACAAAAGTCGCAGGCAGCACTGTCCCTGTGCCCCCCTCAGCCTATGGTCTGGCCAGTCAGCAATGCAGGCACACAGGACAGAGGAGGCCTGAGGGACCAGGGCAAGCCCCGGACCATGGTGTGGCAGCATTGGAAAAGTAGCAGCAGGATGAGACAGGATCCAGTGTATGCAGGTGGTGATATGGCAAGCAGGCAGGCAGCTGCAGTGATAGACCTGGGGGGAGAAGGAAACATGCAAATGTATGACACCTCCTTCCTGCCTCCACAGACGGTTCCACATCCTATAGGAGATGGAGGCATACACGGTGCGCTTCCGTGCTATACAGAGAAATTGACTGTGGCTCTTTATGTGCAGCGGGAGTGATGTGAATGTAGGGGAATAGTACAGGAATGGGGCCATTATATGCAACAAGGCACAGGACTGGAGTGGCTGGGCATCGCAGGGGCAACAGCAGACAGCATGGGGAAGCATCTGACAATGGGGACATGCAGCTGGACACCCTCACTTACTAAAAGTAACAACCACCTCTCTGCATCCCTTCCACAGCCATCCCAGTTGAGGCTAGCCCCCCATGGGGCTGGAAGGCATCTAGTGGCAGAAGAGGGGAGGGGGGAGGTGGATGATGACTGCCTGCAGTGGCCTGAATGGCTTACAGCATGGTGGGCCAAGATGTGTACACATGCAGGCCAAGTCCATGCCACGAATAGTGGGGATGGACGGCCCATTGGGATGTCCATCCCCATATCCGCACCCCCTCCCGATCCAGTCTAATGTCCCCACATGTTGTATGGGGAAGGTAGACGGGGGCAGAAGAGGGGTGGATGGGGACAACGTCAAGGTGGGTCATGGGTGTTTGCTGACCCTGGATGTACAGGGCCAATTCCAATGCTGGCCCTGTATGTCTAGGGCCAACAGCATAGATGGGGAACATCTTCTACCTCTGAGGTGGAATAGGTTCCCTGATGCGGCAATAGAACACAGGCCTGGGGCTGTAGAGCATTAGGTGGGGGCAGAGAGCTTCCCCTGCAGCTTGTCCCCAGTCTAGGGAGGCAGGAACAGGGGTCAGGCTGTGGGTAAAGGGTCACAGGTGCTGGTGGCTGGGGATCATGGCCATACAATGCAGCAGCAGTGTCATGGCGACTGGACTCGATGGCGCCACAGCTCCACTGTACCGGCAAGACCAATTTAGCTGGGGAAGGCCTGTACATGCGGGCCAGACCACTTTGTGGACCTGGCCTGCACATACAGGCCTGTTTGTGAGTCTGGTCCTGTGGGGCTAGAGGTGCCCTGTGGAATCAGAATTGTGGTTCCCTCTATGTGTCCAGTTCTGACAGGGTCGGAATGTCCGGAATAGCATTGTGCCGATGGGGTGTGGCCGCAGCTACTGAGCCCTGCCACCCACTCCCCATTCCCAGTGGCACAGGCAACCTTCCTCAAACAAAGTGCGTCTCTATGAGGGACCTCCTTGTCGCCACAGCATGTCGGTATGTAGGACCATGTGATGGCCAGGGTGCCACCATGTCATCCACCTCGCCCCTGGGATCGCTGACCATGGCATCAGGTTTGGGCTGCCTCCAGCACAGGGCGTAGTTGAGCTGCATGCAGCATGCCAGGAATATCCTGAACACCTTGTCTGGGGCATACAACAGCTCCCCACCAGACCGGTCAAGGCAACAGCAGGCCAAATGTCCGCTCAATGATGGTGCAGGTCAGCTGGTATGATCGGTTGTATCTGTCCTCCTCAGGTGTGCATGGGTGGATGATGGAGGTCATGAGCTAGTGCCTCAGTGGGTATCCCCTGTCACATGTGGGAAAGAGCAGTGGCAGTAATGTCAACATCTTGCGCCATGGCTGGCTATGCAGGTGTCAACATACCCATGCACCACATACCACCCCACCAGGACCAACAAGCATGTGAGCTGCAACCGTGCCATGTAGTGCCCCCCCCCCCCAAACCTGGGGCCAGCCATCCCTGACCCCTGTGCATCCTCAGCTGTGGGGCAGCCCTAGCCCCCAACACATCCATGCAATGATTGTAGATGCCCCCTTATGCATGTGTGTGGGATGCAATCCTGTTTCCACCCACTGAGCAGCCAGCCAACAGTGATGGTACCATCCTTGAGGTCTGCATGTATCCCTGACTGAGCCAGGATGTAGGCAGAAGCCACGGAAGTGTGCCACGACATCCAGGATCTCCATCTGGGTGTTGCAGGTGACCTGCATGTTCATAGAGTGGTAGGCCTTCCGGTTCCAGTATGCTGCTTCATGCAGGTGTGGTGGGTGGAGGGCCACATGGGTGCAGTCCATGGCCCCGAAGACTGACCCTGCAATCTCATTGAATGCCAGCATGGTCTGCTGTTGCTGCTGTGGGGTACGTCAGAAGGTAATATACTGTGCAGCACATCCCACAAAGGCATCCAGGAACTGGCTGATGCTGCGAGACACCGCTGCCTGGCTCAGCCCAGCTGCTGTAGCCACAACAGACTGGAATGAGCCTTTCCCCTGGAAGGACAGTGCTGCAAGCACCTTCACATGGACAGATACTGTGTCCTGTCTATGTGCCTGTGTAGCGAGCTGTGGTCCCAACTCCTCACACAGGGCATGGATAGCCTCCCAATCAAAACTGTACCGGGTTCGGCTGATGTCCAGGTAATGGGCACAGGGCCTGGAGACCCTGGAATATGGGTGGTGGTGAGCAACGCGCCGGCACTCATGTTCAGTGATCACCAGTAGGGTGGCAGCAATCACAGCTCTGCTCCTCTCCCGTGCCATACTCCAACACCTGGCTTCTGCCTCTGGAACCTGTGGGGGGATGTGACAGGTCAATGGTCAGTCTGGGCCTCGGGGGGTACCACCAACTGTTCCCCCCAAGTCCCCTGTGGGTGACAGGGGGGCAGGTGTTGTGCTAAACCAATAGTGCTTTTCCCTCCCACTGCACACATATGACCAGGGCACCCGGTGGGTGGCCTGTCCACCACGTACTGCTGCTGCATGGTTGCATATCTACCTGTGAACATGCCCATTAGTGGCAGGTGCACAACCATGTGTGCACTGCTGGGGTATCCCCTGCCCCACACATGCAGCAAGCTGTTCAGGCAGCAGCAACTACACACCTACAGGCATGTACCTGTGGGAGTCAAACATGTACACCCACTCTACAGTGACAACAGTATGGGGTTGGGGATGTGGGGTTGGGGCAGGAACTGCTATGCCTAAACATGTCAAACATGCCTGCCCTGTGGTGTGTCCTTAAATTTTCCTCAGCTGCTCTTTAAGAGAAAAAGTAGCTAACCTCTTTTATGTGTGTTCTAACAGCGCTGTTCTATGTCCCTGTACGGAACCCTGCTTCCTTGCTAAAAGGTTATTACTTTACACTAGTAGATTTTTATATTATGTGCCTGAAATATATAAGTTTGTAAAATTACCTAACCAAAGGTCTTTGAAAAATGACAAATTATTTACTTTTTGTAGATATCCAAATGTAGAACTATTTGCTTCCTAGATTTTCCCTACCAACCAATAAAAATCTGTTGTCTAAATCAACAATCTAATTTGGGAGTTGCCCTATATAGCAAAAATTCTCACATGGGGTGGGTAGTACCTGAGGAGGCCAGTGACTTCAAAGAACTTGCCTACCCTTTGAACTTGAAGGCTAGAGAGGAAAAACCTCTAGCTGCAGAAAAAAAAACCTTTGTTCAAGAACACAAAAAAAATTCCCCTTTTGCAATACAGCAGAAAAAAAAATTAGCTATAAAAAATGGCAACACCTCCCCCCCCCCACCACCACTTTAAGAGTGGAGGAGTGGCCTAGTGGTTGAGTTGAGGCAAGGTACTTCAGGCCGGAAGGTCAGGGTTTCAAATCCCACTAGAGGACAGCAACCTTGGGCTGGAAGGACTGGGGTTTCTAGTCCCACAGGTACTCCTTGTGGTCTTGGGCAAGCCACTTAACCCTCCATAGCCCATGTTCCCTGTAAAATAGTTATCTCCAAGTTATAATGCCCTGTTCAATGTAATTTCAGTTTGTTCAATGCAAACCGCACTGATGCAGAATAGCACAGTATATAAGAGAATGCAAATAAATAAATAAAATAAATTAAGAGCTCTCAGGTAGAGAGCTTGTATTCAAGAGCCCCACAGTATTACATTGCTTGCAATGCAGATATCTAGGAATGGAAGAACCTGCAAGACAATGTAAATCTTTATACAGCACTCAGCTGCTTAGCTCTTAAGCAAGCTAATTAAGACCACTAACACTTGAGAAGGTCAGTGACTTCAAAGAGCTTGCCTATCCCTTTGAACCTGAAGGTTAGAGGAGAAAAAAAACCTCTAGCTGCAGGAAAAAAGGTTTGCCCAAGAACACAAAAAAATTCCCCTTTTGCAATACAGCAGAAAAAAAATGTAGTTATTAAAAATGACAAAAAAGCTCCATCTAAGTGCTGTCTGGCAGAGAGTTTGTATTCAAGAGCCCCACAGTATTACCTTGCTTGAAATGCAGTCCGTCTAGGACTGCAATCTTGGCTACCTACTAAGCAAACATTTTATGGGATCAGTAATCTAGGTTAGAGAATCACTCTGCAAAGGCTTTTAAGATTGTTGGTGTTTTGGCTTTCCCCCCAGAGATGAGAAATAATAGTATAGGCCCCGATTGTAATGCTATGGCTGCCTATTTTCATGGTAAAGTTCAGAAAACGCTTTTTATTGGGAGTATTGTGGCCAGTTTCGGATTCTGATTTACAACTGTTTCCTCTTCCATTATTCTCATCTTTTAGAGAATATTCTTGGACGAGGGTGATGGATTGGTGGGGACAATGTGTCGCAATACTGCTGTTTTAGACCCATGGCCAGCGGGGATTAGGATTACACATCACCATTATTGTTTGCAAGTTTTGAAAGTTATTATAAATAGCTCATTGTAGGGGGCTTTTTCCCACATTTGCTAAGGAAGGCAGCAATTAGATCACTCTTAAAGAAGCCAAGCCTGGACCCTACAATGCTGGAAAATTATTGACCAGTGTCTAAAGTACCTTTTTTAGGGAACCTAATTGAGAATTCCTTATCATTCTGCTAGACTAGTCCAGATGAATGTGTTATACTGCCTTGCCTGCAGGTGAAGGCAAACTTGAACAACTTTCAGTGATGTCATCACTAGGTATATATGCTGGTGCAACACTGAGAAAAGATAGTATATGCCTCCAGCAGGTGGCAAGGTGTCTGGACTGGTGCAACAGTGCAGATAAGCCTGTCTCACCTGGCCCACACCACAGTGCTGTGGCCTGTATGATTGAGACCTGCAAGCCCACCATTGCTCATAGCTTGGGTATGCCTCTGTTTACCTGAGTCAGCAACTGCTATGGGGGTTATTCTGTGCCACGAATAGCGGGGACGGACGGCCTGATTGGATGTCCATCCCTGCTATTTGGGCCTTCACCAACACCGTGACTAACTTCCCCGCAGGGAAGTTAGACAGGGGCGGGGAAGGGGTGGTACAGGGGCAAAGTCTGGGTGGGCAGTAGGCAGTCGCTGGCCCAGGACATACAGGGCCGATTCTAATGTCGGCCCTGTACATCCAGGGCTGGCAACGTGTGGGGAAGTTATTCCACCTCTGAAGTGGAATAACTTCCGTGGACGTATCAGTTTTTGAATACCGGGGCGCGGATGGGGCAGGGGGCCAGAGGACATTCCCCGCAGCCCGACCCTGGCCTTAGGAGGCCAGATCAGGGGTCAGGCTGCGGGGAATTCTCTTTATTTTGCAGCGGCTGGCATCGTGGCTCTTCAATGGAGCCACGGTGCCATGGCAACATGACGCCATGGTGCCGCAGCTCCATTGAAGAGCCTTGACTGAGTTAGCCGGGGCTGTCCTGGACGTGCAGGCTGGACTGAATCGCAGTCCTGGCCTGCATGTGCAGGACTGTTTGCGATTCTTATCCCGTGGAGCTAGATGTGCCCCACGGGATCAGAATTGCGATCCCCTCTGTGCGTCCAGTTCAGACCGAATGTACAGAGGGGATCTACATTCGGGTTGGAATCGGGCCCTATGTGTCCAGAACTGTTACCCAGAGTTCCATCACTCATGGGCCTGAGAAAAGCAGTAGCACCTCACAAAGTCTTTGAAGGGGCCTGTTAAGTCAAGCCTAGGATCCCCCTTTCCCCTTGCTGTCTTTCATTTTCATGTTTTTTTGTCTATTTTTCTGATTTGTCATTTTTCCTTCCATTGATTTTAATGGGCTTTTTTTTGGATGTTTTACTGTTTGAAATAAAGCAGCTCCAAATTAAAAGAAAAGAGACAGCTTTGTTTGGCAGTTGGGCCTCCCAGATCTGTGTCGGCATCTAGGGCTTTATTGCTCATTTTCCCCAGTCAGACTGACAGGTGCTGAGATTTCCTTCTCGGGACTCCCTTTTTGCCATGACCTTGAATTTTTTTCAGTGGGTTTTTTTTTGCTGCCATTTAAATCTTTGCCGCTGAAGTGCTCAGCTACATGACCTGATACAGCCTGTGATCCCCAGTGGCTTTTGCCCACAGTTGCTATTTTTGACCTGATTGTGGTAGGAATGCCTGGGGTAGTATTTTAATGCCATGTTGGAACCCAATGCTGTTTCTAGGGCCCTGCTGCTCCTTTGTTTTTGTTTTTTTATCCCTGATGATGGACACTGCAGCCATTTGAGATGGCTGCTTCATTCTGGTCCTAACTTCAAACCTGTTTGCTCCAGGTGGCCCTCCCTTTTAAATTGGTTTGAATTGCAGTTCCTGTGGCCCAAATCTCCCCTATGGGGGGATACAGGGTCCTCGAGCACCTCAGTCAATAAAGTAAGGTGGTCAAGGCCCCACTTTATCCTTCTGCTCCTTTCCTCTGGTTGTCCATCTTCATTCCCTATGGGGGTTGGTTGAGAGGCTCAAGGGAAATCCCTTCTCCAGAAGGTAAGTCTGAGGAAGAGGGGGTGATTTCCCTGGAGGGAAGCTAGGATATCTGTGATCTGTCTATTTTTCATAAGGATCTTTCTCATGCCCTTCATGGTCACTATGGTGGCTCTGCATTTAGATGAGCCTCCTCTTGGGTGAGGTTAGCAATCAGGGCTCCCTTTTTTCTGGAGGGTATCCATTCTCCTGCTGCATTTATTCTTCTACCTTATCCTCTGCAGCAGCACCTGGAGTGTCAGGAAGAAATCCACCCGAATTGGGCCTTATGGCCATAAGGTCCTGTCTCAGCTGTACCCTTGGCCCCAGGACAAGCTGGATCAGCTTCTCAGGCTTCCTAGGGTGGGAACCTTGATTATGGCTGTGGCAAAGTGCACGACCCTCCCTGTGGGGGAGGTGCTATGCTTGAGAAGTCTTACATTCATAGTGTCGACGCCCTCCCTAAAATTGCCTTAGAAGCTACCACCTTCGACTATCAAGCAGCACTGTGTACAGGCTTGGTATCAAGTCTTCTGATAATGGATACAGCTGCTGAGGGATAGCCTGGAAGCTATGAAGTTGAAAGCAGACTGCCTAAGTGGCCGGTGCCCTCTAAGACTTGATCTGATTCTCTTCCAAGTCCATGGCAGTGGTGGTAACCAGACAGTGGCTCTGATTCTATGTTTGGTTGGCGGAAGCTGCCTCCAAGCTGAAGCTGAGCAAACTCCCCTTAAGGACCAGTTACTCTTTGAAGTGACCCTGGTGAAATGAAAATCCCTTGGGAGGTTCACCCATGGAGATTCCTGGAAGATAGTCCTAGAGGTTCTAAGAGTACTTCTTGTAGGGCAGTGCATAGAACCTGGAGACATCCTTTGGGTCTCAGTCCAATAAAGGGCAGTTCTTTCGGAGCTTCAACGTGCTCAAATCTCTAACACGGCTCCATTGGGAGCAAGTAATTCACCTCAGTGAGTTGCAGTGGTTCCTTCCAAGGGCAGCCAGTTGGAGTGTGGCTCCGACCAGGGGCAGCCCAAGGGGGGTGCGGGACCATGTGCGGAGACTCGGTGTGGGACCTCATTTGCATAAGGGGCTTCATTTACATAAATATTTGCATAATGTTATGATACACTAACTTTTAGTAAACACACCTCTTAATGAGTGTTTGGATAAAGAAAGACTAAAAGATTTCTACATTACTATAATCCAGTGCCAACATTAGGAACTACTACAAACACTGCCCATTTAGAACCCATAGCAAACCTGCCGTATCCTAACAGCACTACCAGGACTCACAAAGCACCAGACCCTACCTATCAAACGACAACAATGCAAATATTAAACCAATACATTTCATAGAATAACAATACATGACCTACTGTGGAAAGAGAACAAGTGGCAATGTCAAATAGGAATTACATAAATAGAATAACTCAGCTCAGTTAAACATGCAGAACATAGACCATCACCAAACAAGGAATCACAATTTAGAAACAGGAAGAAAATAATTAAACTGGGAACCCCAAAAGCCAAACTTGGAATGTACAACACTGTATAAATAAAACTATAAATTAATTTCCTCTTGTACTAAACAAAGCGCAGACGTTAATGATGCACATTTCCCAGAGCTGACATATTCCAGTTAATAAATTAAAAATAAAGAGATATCTTTCTACCTTTTGTGCATTTTTTTTGTTCAGTTGCAATTGCTCCAGCCACTTTCTTCTGGTTTCTTCGTGTCTTCTGCTAACTCTCCATCGTCTGCTGTCCATTTGTCCTTTCTTTTCTCTTCTAGTTTTTTTCCGTTCTCTCTCTACATCTGCTTTAACATACTAATCTTTCTCCTTTTGCTCTTTCCTCATTCCTATTTCATCACTCAAATTTTACCCCTCCATCCTCAATCCCCACTTACTCTCCCAATACCTGGCCAATTGTAGATTTTTCTTCCCTCCCACACAAAATATTTTCCCCTCTCCATTTCACTCTCCCAGCCCCACCCCATTCTAATCCTCCCCCAACATCAGCTCCCTCTAGTTCCAGCCCCACCCAGCATCCGCTCCTTTCTAGTCCCCGCATCAGCCAATTTCCAGTCCCAGCCCCCCATCAGCCCATTTTCAGTCCTAGCTCCCCCATCCATTTCCAGTCCTATCTGAGTCTCTCCATCAGCTCATTTCCAATCCCAGCCCCCCATCAGCCCATTTCTAGTCCTTTCCTAGCTCCCCTCCACTCAGCCCATTTCCAATCCAAGCCCCCCATGAGCCTACTTCCAGTTCTAGCCCCTCCATGAGTCCATTTCAATCCAAGCCCCCACCACAGCCCATTTCCAATCTTAGCTCCCCCCAATAGCCCATTTCCAGTCCTAACCTAGCCCCTCCATCAGCCCATTTTCTGTCCTAGCTCCCCCCACTCAGCCCTTTTCCAGTCCTAGCTCCCTCCCCACACAGCCCATTTCCATTCCAAGCCCCCTCCCCATCAGCTATTTGCAGTTCAAGCCTCCCCTTCCACTCAGCCCATTTCTATTCCAAGCCCCCCTCCCCATCAGCTATTTGCAGTTCAAGCCCCCTTCCACTCAGCCCATTTCCATTCCAAGCCCCCTCCCCATCAGCTATTTGCAGTTCAAGCCTCCCCTTCCACTCAGCCCATTTTCAGTCCTAGCAACCCCCCCAACCCATTACCAGTCCTAGCACCCCATAGCCCATTAACAGTCCTAAGCCCCCCATCAGCCCACTTCCAGTCCTAACCCCCCATAGCCCATTACCAGTCCTAACCCCCCATCAGCCCACTTCCAGTCCTAACCCCATCAGCCCATTTCTATTCTTAGTGCCCCATCACCCCATTTCCGGACTTAGTCCCCCCATAGCCCATTACCAGTCCTAACCCCCTCATCAGCCCAGAGCCGATTACCAGTCCTAAACCCATCAGCTCACCTCAAGTCCTACCCCCCACATCAGCCCATTTCCAGTCCTAGCCCCCCCATAGCCCATTACCAGTCCTATCCCCCCATCACCCCATTTCCAGACTTAGCCCCCCATAGCCCATTACCAGTCCTAACCCCCCCCATCAGCCCTCAGCCCATTACCAGTCCTAACACCATCAACCCACCTCAAGTCCCAACCCCCCCACCAATCCATTTCTATTTACTTTTAATGCAGAAGGCGTATTAGCTTCTTCTAAAGAACACCTGCTTTCTAGCCCTAAGGTCACTGATTAAGGCCAGCCTGGGAAATAAAGATACACAATATTTGAATTACAGCAGTGCTTCTACAGACCACCCTTGAAGAATTTCCCTGCTTATCCCCACTTTTGAGGATGATGTTCAAGGAGGCATTTCAGTATTTCCTGCAATTGCAGTTTATTTTACCCCTGTCCTCTGCAGAGCAGGTTCAATAATCTTTTTTCATCCAAACAGTTGTACCAGGAAGGGAGGTTCAGGTGAACAAGATATATTAAATGTATTAGGTACAGTTTATTAGTATAAGTATCCACAGCAATCCTTAGTAAGTAAAGAACTTAAAGATCTAAACACAAGCTTAAAACTAAGATGCAGATAGCAGTCCAGCAGCAAGATGGGGGCTTTCCAGTCTTTTGCACTGAGTGTCACATGTATGATTTTCTTCCAGATGGTGAGAGGTCTTACATGTGCACTAGGTGCAAGGAGCTCTTTTCTCTCATGGAACGAGTCCGTTCTCTAGAGGCTAGAGTAGCAGACTTGGAAGACATAAGAAAGACAGAGAGGTACATAGACGAGACCTACAGGGATATAGTCCTGAAGTCCCATGTCCAGTCTGGCAGCATCCCTGTTGCCATGGAGGAGAGAGGTCACGTAACTGGAGAGTATCACCATGGTGTGGCAGGAAGTGATCCTGTAACTAGGACCTGTCCTCCAGGTGATGTAAAACCCTCCTGCACTGAGGATGTTTCTCCAGGGCCATTTGCCCATAAGGGAAAGGTTAGGACAGCCATTATAGTTGGTGATTCAATCATTAGGCATGTAGATAGCTGGGTGGCTGGTGGACATGAGGATCACCTGGAAACATGCCTGCCTAGTGTGAAGGTAGCGGACCTCACGCGCCACCTAGATAAGGTCTTAGATAGTGCTGGGGAGGAGTCTGCTGTCTTGATACATGTCGGTACCAATGACATAGGAAAATGTGATAAGGAGGTTCTGGAGGCTAAATTTAGGCTTTTAGGTAGGAAGTTGAAATCTAGAACGTCCAGAAATGCTTCCCGTTCCATGCGCAGGTCCCAAAAGGCAGGCAGAGCTCCGGAGTCTCAATGTGTATATGAGACGATGGTGCAAGGATGAGGGTTTTGGATTTTTTAGGAACTGGGGAACATTCTGGGGAAAGGAGTGGCTCTTCCAAAGGGATGGGCTTCACCTTAACCAGGATGGAACCAGGCTGCTGGCATTAACCTTTAAAAAGGAGATAGAGCAGCTTTAATATTAGGGGAAAGCCGACAGTCGCAAAAGAGCGCATGGTTCGGAAGCATGTATCTTTGAAGGATACTACCAAAAGCAGAGAGGTTCCAAAAAAGAGTAAAAGAACGGTTCTGTCTGTATTAGCACATTATAGTAGTGGGTAAAATAAGAGGACTGGGTTGGCGGAAACCACAGCTGGGACTTGAACCTGTGACCTTCTGAATACACTGGTTCTGTGCACTGCACCACCATGTTCTCACAGAGATAGTGCATTCCCTGGTGCTACCATGACTGTTGGTCAGGCAGGGCCTGTCTGCTGCAGTGCACGGCACCCACCTACACAGGGCTAGGCCACGGTCTGCTGTGGACAGCTGCCACTGCCCCCTCCACCACCAGTATCCCTCAGCCACCATGCTAATATGCCCTTCTGCTGGTGGAGCTGGTGGTGCGCAGTCCCAGGCCATCCAGTGTGCAGGTAGGCAGCTGCCTATGGTGCGGGTTCTGGGGTAGGGGTGCCTGCATAGCTGTCCACGCTTTCCCCCAGCACCACTTGCCAATGTTCCGTGTCATTGGGGGCACCTGCTGGGTACTATTCCCTGTGACACTGTGGGAAGCGCACTCTTGACACTGGAAACAGCACAAGCACTGGCAAGTCAAATGCAAGGCATTGATAAGGCAGGCAAAGAGAGAATTTGAGAAGAAGCTTGCTGCGGAAGCAAAAACGCAAAATAAAGACCTTTTCAAGTACATTCGTAGCAAAAAACCTGTGAGAGTCAGTTGGTCCATTACATGATAAAGGGGTTAAAGGAGCACTAAGAGGCGACAAGGCGATAGCAGAGAGACTAAATGAATTCTTTGCTTTGGTCTTTACTGAGGAAGATGTAGGGATGTTACCCATGACTGAAGTGGTATTTAAAGGTGCGGAAGAATTGAAGGAAATATCGATACATCGGGAAGATGTCTTACAACTATTAGATAAACTGAAGAGTAGCAAATCACCTGGGCCAGATGGTATACATCCAAGGGTGTTGAAAGAACTGAAATATGAGATTGCAGACCTGCTATCAGTAATCTGTGAACTATCATTAAAATCATCTCTAATACCTGAAGAATGGAGGATCGCCAATGTAACACCAATTTTTAAAAAGGGTTCCAGGGGTGATCCGGGAAACTACAGACTGGTGAGCCTGACGTCAGTAACAGGAAAGATGGTAGAAACCATCATAAAGAATAAAATTACCCAGCATGTAGATAGTCACGACCTAATGGGAGACAGCCAACATGGCTTTAGACAAGGAAGATCTTGTCTTACTAATCTGATGGGAAATTTCCCATCTGCCCCTGCAGGCTTAACAGAGACGCGAGGGAGACACTCTCCCTTCGCGACTCTCAAAGCCGGCACGGAGGGGCTCAGCCGTCACGGAGGGAGGGAGGGAGGGATTCAGCCGGGCAGAGGGGGCCCCGCGAGACAGTCCATTCTGCTGCTGCCGCGGCGGCAGCAGCAGCGGCAGCGGTAGCAGCCAGCATTTTTTTTTAAATTTAATTTTGAAAAAAGCAGAATGTTCTTTGCGCGGGGCCCCCTGAAATGCGGGACCCTGTGCAAAAAACATTCTTGCTCAATGGATGGGCCGGCCCTGACCATAGTGACATAGGTTCGTGTGTCAGAAGCTGATTCATCCAATTCCCTAATCGTATCCAATTCCGTTTTGCGGCCTGGCCTAGTTGGCCCTTTTCCACAGTCCTCCCTTTGGTTCTGCTCAAAACCACATTCTTCATAAAAGGGCATTTCATGGAGTAAGTCTCCAGTACTAGGAACACTCCGCAATTTAAGAACTGCTATAGTATTCGCAGTTTTGGCCATGTATGAGGTACAACACTACATGATACAAGCAAGACATATTCCTAAGAGTAGGAGGGCTACTAAGAAGCCAAACAGGCCTGTCAGTAAAGCTTTTACTGGACCTGAAAAGCCACTCCACATGTTTTCAAACCAGGGCCATACAGAATCAGAAGTTCCCTCTATATTATCTTTGGAGAAGTGAGTTTCTTTTCTCACCTGTTCTAGGATACCAGAGACCACCTTACTTTGTGAATCGATGAACATACAGCAGTGCTCATGTACAATATTACATACACCTCCTTCCTTGACTAGCAAATCTAAAGCCATTCTATTTTGAGCAGAGTAAGCAGTCAGTTTGTCTACAGTACCTTGCATGACTGTAAGAGCATCAGTCAAATCTTGGGCTGTTACTTCTATCAAAGCATAAATTTGCAGTAATTGTTCACCATAACGTTGTGTAGGATGTATGGCGCCAAAGGTACTTAGCCAAACTGTTCCCGTGTGAAGGTGCTTACTTCTTGTTGAGTTAACATAGTGGTATCATCTAATAATTTCCTTCCTGCACGTATATCAGCACTAGAGTCATCTGCAGCTCTGCGATGACGACTAGAAGGCATTCCTAGTAAAGTTTCATAAGGGACCAGTTTCCATGGCAAGTCAAGAGTAGCTATGTAGCAATTGCCAGACCAATCAGCAGGCAACCGAACATAAGCTAAAGTTCCACACGCAAAATAGTGACCCACCAAGGCCAGTAGTCCATCAGGCCAAATTTTAAAATCTTTAGGTTCTGTAACTAGAACTTCAGTTCCAGGCCAAATATTTCTTAACCATGGGTGATAGTATCCTAAATAGTGATACACATAATTGTCAACATACCCAGATGCTAAACCATCTTTGCTGTTCTGCAATCTATACTTCCCATATGTTGGGAACCCATCCTGATCATAATATTGTAATTCATACTGATCAAGACGAGTCTTAAGGTCAGGGAGAACATTAACTAACCTTAAATTTGAATGGGTTTATACAGAACTCACTGTAGGAGAATCCGTCACTAAATGCACATGATTATTAGTCATAACAGTCTGCCATTTAGACAGAGGGGTTTCTCCCACAGGGTATGCTCCTTTTCTCTGGAAACAAATAGGAGGATTAGTCACTGGCTGAGGACTGATAATTCTTGGAGCAGGGGTTACTTCCGCAGGCCATGTTACAGTAAGATTAAATAAGGTTTCATTCACAGACAACTCCTTTAGCTCTTGCAAAGAAATAGGTTGAGGTCTAGGCAAAAATCCAAAATGTGTAGCCGCTGGATGAGGCAAACATACTGCACAGCTGGAAATATTAAAACGCTGAATTAAAGAGTAAATGTGAGAGTGAAACACATTTTAGAAAACACCATGTTTTGCCCAGGGAGCATGTGGATCATACTCAGGGACTGTATGGTCAGGAACGGTATGTGCTTGGACCACTGAAGGAGTAGGGACAAGGCTAAAACTCTGGAAGCAATTTATCTACTATTTCCTGTTGTTTAGGCCCCACTGTGGGCTTTCCCGACATCCTTTTTATCAACTCATCTATGCTCCCTACATTATTAAGAGGGCTGACAGACACCGAATCCAGAAAAATAAAAACAGTGCCAATCCTACTGAAAATATACATATTAACCAATTGTCAATAGTCAACTCCGAAGTAGGTTGTAACTGTCCAACAACTTCACAATCACTCTCTTAGTCAAGTGGAGATAAACTTGGAGGGAATGAGTTCGGTTCAGTTTCAATTAGTTCCTCCGGATCCGGTCTAGGTGGAAGCTGTCTTATCCAGGGGACGGTGCCTTCTTGCACTGGTCCAGATGTATCCACGCTTTCCATCCTTTCACTTTCAATGCTGAATAGCCCACCAGCAACACTTGGAATGGTCCCAGAAATCTCGCCGCCAGAGCAGACTTTGGTGCTGGATCCTTGATGAGTACCCAGTCTCCTGGTTCCACTTCTGGGGGTGATTGAGATGCCTGAGCACCCTTCTTTGTAATCTGCAGAAAAGAAGGAGATACCAGCGTTTGGTACAAATATTTACAATAGGATAATAGGTCGCTGCGCAGTAATTGGGGATCTGGTAATTGATCCGGTGGAATTAGAACATGGGCTGGAGTAGTTGCCGGACGTCCTGTCACAATTTCATAAGGGGTAAGATCTTGTTGAGTCCTCTGAGGAGAATTCCGAATGGAAAACAAAGCAAACGGCAGAGCTTCCACCCAATCCTGACTCCAATCATGAGTCAGAGTCTGGAGAAGCGCCTTCAGCGTCCGATTCATCCGTTCCACTTGGCAAGAGCTTTGCGGATGATATGGAGGATGAAGTTGCTGATGAAGGCCAAAAAATGCAGTTATGCCTTTCCAGACTTCTGCCGTAAATGCTGGACCTTGATCAGAAGACAAAACCAGGGGCACACCCCACAAAGGAACAAACTGAGTAAGCAAGCATTTCAAAACTGTAGCAGCAGACAATGAATTTGTTGGATAGGCCTCAGGCCATCCATAATATAAGCAGGTAAAAACCAAAAGATGTTTCCTTCCCCCCTTGGCACAAGGCAGATCAGTAAAGTCCATTTGTAAGAAGAGGAAGGGTCCTCGAGGCCTAGGCAAGGATGGAGAAGGTGATGCGTGCAGAGTGCATCCGGATTTTCCTGCTTGCAAACACGGGAGACAAGAAACACACACAGCGTGAGCAGCAGAAGCAAATGCAGGATTATACCACAATTGAGCAAAAGCTTTTGTCATAGCCAAAACACGTAAATGCAACTTATGATGCAAGAACAAAGCAACAGGATATAACAATGATTTAGGACAGATAATCAAACTGTCCTTTATCCATAGTCCAGTACCATCAGGCGATGCTCCCCAAGTGAGCCAGTCCTGTTTTTCGGTGAAGTCAGCTGAGTCCTGATGAGAACGCATCAAGTCCAGAGATAATGAGCCAGAAGTAGAAGCTGCAGGTGAACGAAGAGTTAATAAAAGGTGTGATGGAGCTGCAGGTCCTACTGCTGCAGCTTTAGCAGCTTGGTCTACAAACTGATTGCCTTGTGACACCACAGTACCATTAAGATCATGTCCTTTGCATTTCAACACAGCCACTTGAGCTGGCTTAAGCACTGCAGCAAGCAAACGTTCAATATAGCGGGCATGTTTGATAGGTTTATGAGCAGCAGTCAAGAATCCCCGTTGAGCCCAAATATTTCCAAAGTCCCACAGAACCCCGATAGAGTAACTACTGTCACTATAGATATTAACAACCAAATGCGTAGACATTTCCAAGGCACGAATAAGAGCGAACACTTCTGCCAACTGGGCACTTGCAAATGGCAACGCTCCTGCTTCTATTACAGAATCAACAGTAGTAACAGCATACCCCACAAGTAAATTCCCGTGTTCATCACGGAAAGCAGAACCATCAGTAAATAGAACCCATTCAGGGTGTGACAAAGGGATAGCAGACAAATCAGGCCTAGCCTTTGAATAGGCTGTTACAGAAGAAAGACAATCATGAGTTCCATCAGGATCAGACAAGTGTAACAATGGCTCCAAAGAAGCCAAAATTTGAGCTGGCTGTAACAAAAAGACTTCATGTAAGGTAACATGTGCTTGGGAAATAGCCAGATCAAATAACAATAAACGAGAACTGAATAGAGGTTGAGTTTTAGCCAAATGCAATAACCTTGCAACTACTGAGTGAGATGTGTATACATGTAGTGCATGTTGAAGAACAAGAAAGTCAGTAGTCTGTATTGCAAATACCACAGCAGCTAAAGATTGGAAACATGGTGGCATGCCAGAAACAACAGGGTCAAAAGCTTGAGAAAAATAGCCTAAAGGCTTGAGTCCAGTAGGAAAGCGTTGTGCCAAAACACACACAGCAGCAGAAGTAGATGTTGCTACATAAAGACAAAATGGCAAATTATAATCTGGGAATGACAAACAAGGAGAGGTCAGTAAAGCTTGCCGTAGAGAGTGGAAAGCATTGTGCTGAGCTTCAGTATTTTTTATTTTATTTAAGGGTATTTCTATCCCGCCTTATCCTTCAATCAAGGCGGTGAGCACAGCAAACGATCATTAGCACGTGTTGTGTGTGTCAGGTGAGAGTATGTACAGTGGGGGTGTGTGTGTGCGGATGTGCTGATTAGAGTGAGCTATTTACAGTGTGCGCTATGTACAGTATATACATGGGTTTTCTGGGTCCGTTTCTGGTTGTGGGTGAGCTGTCATTGAGTCCAGATTGGATCTGGTTTGTAGATTCTGGTTAAGCATAGGAACTATAATACCCTCCGGAGCCTCACGGCCAAGCAGGGCATACAGTGGAGCAGCAAGCTCAGCAAAGTCAGGTATCCACTGACGACAAAATACTAGAAGGCCTAAAAAGCGGCGTATTAGAGGTACAGTAGCAGGGAAAGGCATAGACATAATAGGCCCAATTCTCTGAGCAGTAATACAACGTCCAGCAGAAGAGAGACATACACCAAGAAATATCACTTGTGGTAAAGAGAATTGCAATTTTGATTGATTAACTTTCAATCCCAAATGAGAGATATGTACAAGACTAACATAGTGTCAGCAATGCAAGCATCATCACAAGGAGAACAAAAAGTAAATCATCTACATACTGGATTAGTACAGATTTGTCCAATGCCAAATCCTGTAAAGCAGCTTTAAGGGCCTGCGAAAAATAAGCAGGACTCTCGGTGTACCCTTGAGACAGCATAGTCCAGGTATACTGGCGCCCTTCAAACGTAAATGCCAGTAAATATCTTGACTCCTCCCTCACCGCTATGGAGTAGTAGGCGGAGCTTAAATCTATAACTGAGAAGTGGGCGGAATCACATGGTATGCGAGTCCAAATATCATGAGGATTGGGTACAAGAGGAAAAATTGGTAGAACAATACGATTAATTGCTCTCAAATCTTGCAAAAATCTGTAGGACTTACCATCAGCCTTCAGCACAGGTAAGACAGGAGTATTGCAAGGAGAAGAAGTGGGTACCAACACACCCTGAAACAGCAGATTTTCAATCTCTGGCCGTATTCCAGCCACTGAAGCTGCAGGCAATGGATATTGATGCACATACAGAAACATAGAAACATAGAAATATGATGACAGAAAAAGACCACATGGCCTATCTAGTCTGTCCTTCCATAACAACTACAATAGTCCCCTTTTTACCTTTAGAGATCCTCTGTGTTTGTCCCATGCTTTTTTGAATTCAGTTACTGTCCTCATCTCTACCACCTCCACTGGGAGACTATTCCACGGATCCACTACTCTTTCTGTAAAGAAATATTTCCGTATATCACTCCTGAATCTATCTCCCTTCACCCTCATCCCATGTCCCCTCGTAGCAGAACTTGCTTTCAATTGAAATAGGCTCTCTCCCTGAACATTTATGCCACGGAGGTATTTAAACATCTCAATCATATCACCTCTATCCCGCCTTTCCTCTAAGGTGTACATATTAAGATCCTTCAGTCTGTCCTCATATGTTTTATAATGAAGACCACTAATCATCTTCGTAGCCACCCTCTGCACCGACTCCATCCTGTTCACATCCTTTTGAAGGTGCGGTCTCCAGAATTTCACACTATACTCCAAATGAGGTCGCACCAAAGACTTATACAGAGGCATTATCACCTCCTTTTTTCTGCTAGTCATTCCTCTCCATATGCACCCAAGCATCCTTCTAGCTTTTGCCGTCGCCTTTTCTACCTGTTTAGCTACTTTAAGATCATCAGACACATCCACGCCTAGGTCCTGCTCTTCTTTAGTGGACAAAAGTACTTCACCCCTATACTATATTGCTCCCTTGGATTGCTGCAGCCCAAATGCATGACCTTACATTTTTTAACATTAAATCCCAGCTGCCAAATTCTAGACCATTCTTCAAGCTTAGCTAGATCCCTCCTCATGTTATTTACCCCTTCCTGGGTGCCTACTCTATTGCAGAGTTTGGTATCATCCGCAAAGAGGCAAACCTTACCTGAAAGCCCTTCCGCTATATCACTAACAAAGATGTTAAAAAGAATCGGACCAAGGACAGATCCCTGAGGCACACCACTAATAACATCTTTCTCCTCAGAGTGAGCTCCCAGTTGTATTTCAATCTTGACTGGAGGAATGTTGAGATGTCTAATATCATTACCTGGTACTGCCCATAAGGTTGACGGAAGAGTGTCCAATGGTGGAGTAGTCACAACAGCCGGTGTCACAGCTATAGGCTGTTGTACTTGCAGGGGACACAAGGTACAAGTCAAAGTGCCGGTTTCCCAGTTTATAACAGTCTTGTTTCTGGATAGAAAATCTTGACCAAGTAAGTTGACAGGCAAAGTAGGGCCAACCAGGAAATCTGTATGATACAATTTTCCCTCCACTAGAAGTGGCACATCAGACAATTTTTGGTGCATTATAGTCTTTCCTTTAATTCCTTCACAAGGTACTTTAGGAGCTGAAGGTAGTGCCTCAAAGAGAGGAGGAGGTAATTGGGATAGCGCTATGGCAGATGTGGAGGCACCTGTATCTTTATCAGCTTCTTTCTGCTTCTGGATTCGCTTCTCTGCATGCAAGGCAGCTTCCAGGATCTCTTGTTGAGACTTAGTAGACCATCCAAGCAAAGCATTTTCAAGAATAGCTTTTATTTCTGATTGCAGTCCATTCACAAAAATTGAAGCAAATCCCTCCATCTCACCATTCTGAGGAGAAAAATCTCGGAATGCTAGGCAGCACCTGATATGGAACTGGCCAACAGTTTCATCCCCACACTGCTTCAGATCTAAAAGCTTGGACAAATCTTTTACAGGAGTACATTTTTTTTCAATAGCTTTCAACAAATTATTCCAATCTTCTCGGAAAGCAGTCATTTGAGTATCATCAGAAGCATTAATAACAGGATCTGCACAGGGCCATGCCCACGCTACATTATCAGGCAGCTGAGGGTGGGTAACTGCCCTCAATTCTATAGGATTCAGAAAAATTGTTTTTAATAAATTTTGTAAATCTACCCAAGAAGGATCATAAGTAGTTATTAGCTGACGCCAATAATCTACAAACTGACCAGGTTTTTCTCTGGAGTCAGGGCAAGATCTAGCCAAATTAAAAACTTCAGCCGGGGACCAATGAGATGCTAAAGTAACTAAACCACCATCCCCCCTAGGAAAGGCTCTGAATGGAGCAAGCAGATCTATCTCCTTGCTTTGTTCCCTTTCCTTTTTATTCAGAGTTAAAGATTCACCCAACTCCAAGGTCAAACGCTGCAAGCACTGCCAATTAGAAATCAATGGAGCCTTGGTCCAATGCCCAATTCCCTTGGCAACAGCAAACATTACTTCAGCTATAATTTCCTTATTCTGACTGTATGGTAACAGCCCTACTGTGTGCTGTTTGATTTGTAAATCGAGTGCTTCAAGTGCAGCTGTAATCACTTCAGTTAATGTACGGGCTTTGTCTGTTAAATAGGCATGATATTGTTTCAGCTGCTCTCTAGTAGTCAAACCTACCAGCTGACTAGCTTCTACTCCAATTAACCGTTCAAGTTCTAAAATATTCTTATTTAACTGCTGAGTTCTAGTGGTATGAGGAATAGCTACAGAATCTACAGGGGTAGAAGCAAGGGGGACCACCTGGAGGAGCACCAGCTCCCCCCGCTGCAGAAATTGGAGAATCAAGGGAATGCAACACTATACTTGATGCATCAGACTTAACAGGAGTAGAGATACCAGGCATACCATCCACCCGGATCAGTGACGCCTCCTGATCCTGACTGGATGCTGACGCCGGTGCCCCGCTCCTAGGTAGCGAAACAGCTAAGGCAGTAAAATCTTCCACATAAGCCGGTGGAGCTGAGGCTAAATCACAATTATTTACATTTTCATTCTTACTACTATCAGCTTCTGCCTGTTTAGTTAAGACACGTATTTGTTCTTCTATCCTATACACCTGATCCTTGAATTGTTTAAACACAGAAGCATTAGCTTGTTTACTCTTCTAGGCAGCTTTTGTGTGCCACCAGCTATATGTAATCCATTCATGACTGTTATGAGTATTGCGCACATCTAAAGTTAACACATACTGCAACCACTTCAATTTATCTTCTTGAAACGTGCCCCCAAGGGGAAACTGTAAATTGGGGTTACTGGCAGTCAATGAATGCCACTTAGCTACGTAGTCTAAAGCACTATCACCACATTTACGCCTCATTTCATAATTAGGGCTTCCTTTTTTCTGTGCTATCTCACGAGCCTTCTCGCTCCATTCTTCTGAGATCTCTGCTTCACTCTACCTATATTATTCCCCATTGTAATTACAATACACTATACACAGATATCTATCAAATCTTTAGTATACTCACTCACGGCAACCACTGCCTGTGTCCTTATCAGTGTTTTTCGTTCCTGTTGAAAGGCCAGAAAATCCGAGTCACGGCACAACTGTAGAACTCTCACCCTCCTGGGGTCTGAAATCCTTCACATAAACCTGGATTCTTTTAATTATCTGATACCTCTTAACAGGAAAGAAAAGACAAGACACAATTGACCACTTAAACACTACAGAGCTCTGTACGGCAGAAACACATGGAGTCTAAGAACAGACATATCCATCAGAGTTTCTTCAAAGATGGCTCCACAGGGCTCCAGCTTTTATTGTAAAAATATCAGCTGACACAGTTAATTTTTAATTAACATCTGGTGCTTTCCAGGTTACAAAAGTGCACATAAAATTTGCTAACATCTGCAATACGTCATATAAAAAGAAGAAGTTACACCTCAGAACTATATTCACTAGACTCAATAGGTGTCACTATGTTTCTACTATACAACAGAAGCTAATTAGTTACTTATGATATTTGCTGATTTTCTACTATTTACACAAGCTTTGTTTGCTGTAGACCTAGCCCCTAGTTCCTAAAAGCAGTTCATCCTGACCCAGCTAATTCTTTAGCCTATCATGTTACAGAAAAAGAGGATGTACTATTTGTTCTACTTAATTTTAGAGAAGTTAGCCTGACCCAATAACTATGTCCACATAAGCTCTATTTGCTAATTCTAATGTCCTACAGAAAAGCAGAAGTACATTTAAAAAGACAGCTCTACTGCAGTTTAGACCTGTAATTTTCTATGGCCTATAGTTAGGTTCTACAATCCAGTTTCATGTATAGAACAACTGCTAGCACTTCCTATCCCTATGGATAGTATAGATCCAGAATCACAGTCTGTTCCTGAGTCCATTAAGTCCAGATTCCCGTATACTGGGTGAACCATAGTGACATAGGTTCGTGTGTCAGAAGCTGATTCATCCAATTCCCTAATCGTATCCAATTTGGTTTTGAGGCCTGGCCTAGTTGGCCCTTTTCCACATAAACGTGTTTAGAAAACCAAATAATTCTGTACAAAAGTTGTCCCCGGTTCTATGTAAAATGTTATCCTGTGTCTCTTGTTATATGTAAACTGTTGAGTTTCTTGTAAACCGCCTCTGATCTCTGGAAGGGGCGGTATAGAAAAATGTACAAATAAATAGAGCTACTTCTCCTCCTTTGAAGTTTGATGTTTGGTGATAATGGCTTTTCTGACAATCTCAGGCAGCAATCTTGTGTTCACCATTGTGAAAATGCAACAGGGAGAGAATGTGGCCATTTTAAACATTAGAGCCATCATTCATTGGTTGATTCAAGTCACTGCAAATTGATCACAGGTGTGTCTAATTTTACTGTAATGGAAATGTGGTTCTTCTCTTCAAACTGATTTGAATTGTTTATAAGGGTGCCAGTAATCATGTCCTGTAACCAAACTAAGAGCTGAGGTGAATTAAATGAATAATAAACCCCGGGGCTTAAAACCCAACACCAAGGATGATTTCCTCTCTCGCTGTTAAGTCAAATGTATTATCTTTCATAACAGACTGTTGTTACATACTCTCTCTCACATGCACACATTCTGAGGTAGTGGGAATGGCCTCAGTAAAGGGGCAAAAGGGTTGCACTTGCAGGTATATTCTAATGCTCCAAACACCCTTCTTTTAAGCCCCAATTCTCAGTCATAGGCCTTAACCTCATTTTTTACAATTTTCTAAATGCATTAAAAAGGTTTGAAAAAACGTAGCTTGTATTTTAACTCCCGATCCTCAGAACTGATGTCACTGCTCAACCCCCATTGTTGATAGTTTCGCCCGTCTAGATACTGGACTGCCTCAGGACTGGACCAAGCAGAAAACTGACCCCTCCTTCAGGAATACTAGCAATCCATCCAGATCTAATACCAATCTGCCATTATTAGATGTGTTGGTGCTATGTGGCAAAGGAATCCTGCATACATCATTGTACTGTAAATTGGTGGATCACAATAAATTACTACATTTTAGCGGTCACCATCCTTACAATTTTCAGAGTTTCTTCCGTCATCCATTTTGGCCGTTTTTTCTTTTTTACCTTTTCTAGAGACTTCTCGCTTTCTTCCAACACAACCTTCTTGATGTCATTCCATAACTCTTCTGGAACGCTATCATTTGTATCTAAAGCAGCAAATCGATTTTGCAGGCAGTCTTTAAATTCCGGTGGTATATTCTCAAGGTCATACTTTGCTGCATTCATGAGTGGTTTGCTCTTTTTCAACTTTAGCTTGAGTTTGCATACTAGTAGTTGATGATCTGTACCACAGTCAGCTCCAGGTTTTGTCTTTGTTGATGTTATAGAGCTTTTCCATCGTTGACTTCCACAGATGTAGTCAATTTGATTTTTATACAATCCATTGGGTGAAGTCCATGTGTACAGTCGCCGCTTGTGTTGCTGGAAGAAGGTGTTCGAGATGAATAGATCGTTGGTCTTGCAGAATTCTATCAGTCTTTCTCCAGCTTCATTTCTGTTGCCAAGTCCATATTTTCCAACTACTTTGTCTTCTTCTTTGTTGCCAACCTTTGCGTTCCAATCACCCATGACTATCAGGATATCCTGTTTGCATGTTCTGTCAATTTCAGCTTGTACTTCAATTTCATTCCCTTCTGCAGCTGTTGTTGGGGCATATACTTGAATTATAGTTGTGTTGATAGGTATTCCTCGTAGACGAATAGAGATTAAGCGTTCGCTGACTGCATTGTATTTCATTACAGTTCTTGCAAGTTTCTTCTTTATTATAAATGCAACACCATTTCTTCTTTGTCTTTCATTTCTAGCATAGTAGACCATGTGATCATCTGATGCAAAGTGCCCGATGCCAGTCTATTTCAGTTCGCTGACACCCAACAGATCAAGTTCTACACGTTCCATTTCATTCTTGACCACCTCCAACTTCCCTTGGTTCATGCTTCGTACGTTCCATGTTCCAATGTGTAAGACATCTTTACAGCTTCTGACTCTCATTTCATGCACAGCTACATCAGCAGTCAGACGTCCCGAGGGCTTTGATCCAACCACATCATAAATGCTGGCTTTACTCTGAAAAGTCTTCAGCTCTTCCCCAGTAGCTAGTTGAGTGCCTTCCAACCTGGGGGTCTCATCTTCCAGCACTACAGCACAATTTGTTTTGTTGTAACTATCCATTGGGTTTTCATGGCAAGATACAGAAGTAGATTGCCGGGCCTTTCTTCCGCGCAGTTTAAGTTTGGTGTTGTTGCCGTTGTCACAGAAATGTGATCCTCCGCCGTCAACACTATCCAATTCTGCTGCTGCCCAGATGGCTGGTTTGTCTTGGTCTGGCATCTCAGCTGAGACCTGTCCATCTCGGGAGACCCTGCCAGTAGTTAAACTCTGAAAATTGCCCAGAAACACAGAGAAGCTAAAGCCAGAGGAGAAAGAAAGACAATCACAGAACTCAACAGAGATTTCCAACGTGCAGCAAGACAGGACAAGGAAAAGTAGTACAACGACGCATGCAAGGAAATAGAAGCAGAAACTATTAGAGGAAGAACAAGATCGGCTTTCCTAAAGCTACAAGAGATAAAGAAAAAGTTCCAGCCTCAAATTGGAATGTTACAAGATACTCAAGATTCTATGTTGAATGATGCTAAGAAGATCAAGAAAAGGTGGAAGGAATATACAGAGTTTTTATATAATAAAGATCAAGTGGACCAACAGCCGTTTCAACCTGTACCTTATGATCTGGCACCATTGGTGATGAAAGAAGAAGTTGAAGCAGCATTGAAAGCCTTATCAAAGAACAAAGCACCAGGCATTGATTGCATTCCCATAGAAGTATTACAGCAATCTGATGCAGCTGTTACCATACTTACAAGGCTCTGCCAAGAAATATGGAAGACAGCATCATGGCCAACTGACTGGAAAAGATCTGTGTTTATACCAATACTAAAGAAAGGTGATCCAACTGACTGTGGAAATTATCACACAATCGCTCTGATCCCACATGCCAGCAAGATTCTACTGAAGATTATTCAAAAGAGACTACAATCATACCTGGAACAAGAACTACCTGAAGTGCAAGCAGGGTTCAGAAAAGGGCGAGGAACGAGAGACATCATTGCGGATGTGAGATGGATCCTTGAAAAGACTAAAGAATACCAAAAGGATATCTATTTGTGCTTTATCGACTATAGCAAAGCTTTTGACTGTGTAAACCATGAGAAACTCTGGGCCACATTAAGAAGCATGGGTATACCAGAACACCTGATCGTTCTCTTGCACAATCTGTACATTGATCAAGAAGCAACAGTTCGAACAGAACAAGGAGAAACAGAATGGTTTAAAATAAGCAAAGGTGTAAGACAAGGCTGCATACTTTCCCCCTACCTGTTTAATTTATATGCAGAACAAATCATCAGAGAAGCAGGATTGTATGAAGACAACAGAGGTGTGAAGATTGGTGGAAGAGTCATCAACAACCTTCGCTATGCTGATGATACCACATTACTGGCGGAAAGTGAAGATGATCTGAAACATTTGCTTCTCACAATCAAAGAACATAGTCTTAAAATGGGCCTGCACCTTAATGTAAAGAAGACAAAGATCATGACAACTGGCATAATCAACAGGTTCATCGTCGAAGGAGAAGAAATTGAAATCATGAATAACTTTAACCTACTTGGATCAACTATCAATAAAGAAGCAACAAGCAGTCAAGAAATCAGACGACGCATTGCTCTTGGCAGAATGGCTATGAAAGACCTAGATAGGATTCTCAAGAGCAGAGATGTCTCTCTCCATACAAAGATTTGACTTGTTCAAGCCATGGTATTTTCAATAACATCATATGGATGTGAAAGCTGGACAGTGAAAAAGATAGACAGGAAGAAAATTGATGCCTTTGAATTATGGTGCTGGCAGCGAATACTGTGTATACCATGGACTGCCCGAAGAACAATCCAGTCTGTACTAGAGGAGATCAAACCTAAGCTTTCTTTAGAAGCTCAGATGACAAGACTTCGACTTTCATACTTTGAACACATCATGCGGAGAGAGAGATCATTAGAGAAAGACATCATGCTTGGCAAGATAGAAGGTCAACGCAAAAGAGGAAGGCCAGCAATGAGATGGATCAATACAATAACAGCAGCTACGGGTACCAGTCTGTCAACAATAAGCCGCCTGACAGAAGACCGAACACAATTTAGGATAGCTATCCAGAGGGTCGCCATGAGTCGACTCCGACTCGACGGCACTTAACAACAACAACAACAATCTTACAAGTTAAAAAGAGCGCTCCCCATAGGGCAGTTCTTGAGGGTGTGCTGGATTTGTTCCAATGATCAGGGATTTCACATTCAAGCTAAGGATCTCAGTAATATATTAATACAAAGAGGATACCCAAAGCAGAGAGTTCACAAAGCTTACTTAAGTGCCAAATATGCACAACGCCTCCTTCTATTGCAGAAGAGTAATAATGACAGTATGGACAAACAGGTTTGTGTCCTTTGCTACTTGGATCAGGCCCAGAAAATAGCAGGGAGCATCTTTAGTCATTGGCACGTATGCTACATACGGTTTTTCAAGCAGGACCCTGCATTGCCTTTACTCCTGCCTGGAATCTTAAGGATATCTTTGTGCATTCTGATTTTTCCATGCAAGGTCATCGTCTAGTGGCCATGTGGTCACTGCAGTATGTGTGCTATTTCACTGGACATTGACCAATGGACTGATCCTATGAGTGGTAAAAAATATACCCCTTGAAATTAAAAACCAACTGTCAAACCTCGTAGGTGGTATACTGTATATTATTATCTGCCCATGTGCACGGATTTATGTTGGGAGGATGTGCCGTTCTGTCAAACTATGTCTCAGTGAACATAAATCCTGACAAAAGAATAGCGTGTTAACAACGCCAATTGTACAACATTCTTGGAATCAACTTTGATGATGGTTAATTATAGATGGGATTAGGGGCCTTCAAGCTGGTCAAACAGAGCAACAATTGGCCAGACTCGAATAGAAATGGATTTTTGATCTTCGTGCTGTTCAACCTATAGGACTAAATTAATCTTTGGATTGGATGACAGTGCTTTGAATTCACTGGCTGTCCGTCTGTTAGTGTATCTGCCGTCACTTTTTAAAAAAAACCTATTGCAGGGTGCTAGTATTCCTGAAGGGGTGTCAGTTTTCTGCTTGGTCCAGTCCTGAGGCAGCCCAGTAAATAGACGGGCGAAACTTGAGTTAACAATGGGGATCGAGCAGTGACATCAGTTCTGAGGATTGGGAGTTAAAATACAAGCTAAGTTTTTTCAAACCTTTTGAAATGCATTTAGAAAATTGTAAAAAACGAGGTTAAGGCCTATGACTGAGAATTGGGGCTTTAAAGAATGGTGTTTGCAGTGTGAGAATATACCTGTAAGTGCAACCCCTTGCCCCATTACTAAGGCCATTCCCACTACCTCAGAATGTGTGCATATGAGAGAGAGTATGTAACAACAGTTTCTCATAAAAGGCGTATACATTTGACTTGACAGCGAGAGAGGAAATCATTCTTGGTGTCAGGTTTTAAGCCCCGGGGTTTATTATTCATTACATTCACCTCAGCTCTTAGTTTGGTTACATTATAGTAGTGTGAGAGTTATTGGGAGTTTTCGTTCTTTGGTAATAATCATATCCTGGCAATGTCCCAGTTTTTATACTATTTCCTTTTACAATTGGTCTTGTTTTATTGGATTCTTTTATGTGCCAAATATGTGTTCCTATATAGTCCAAAGCCATTTCACTGGCCACTCTCAAATAATTGATTTTTGCACCATGATCACAGCTTAAAAAAGATCCCCCCCCCCATCCCTTACCTGGGGATCTGCAGTAAATAGTGAAATTGCCACCCTTTTACCAAAGCTTGCTCAAAGCAAATCATTGCTTCCCTAGCTACAATATCTACTCTATTCTCAGACTAATGAGAGCTGAGCAGCCAGTTAAACTTGGGAACTACTAATTCCCACATCCTATGAGGCTGATATAAAATGGATTTCGCTACTCTGGGGGAATCTGCACTTCCAGATGAATTTAAACCCTTTTTCCGGTAAGAGCCCACATTTCCTTTCAGGATTACTGTAGCAATGGGCAGAATTTGAAAAAGTTATAGAAACCTTGGTAAGACCATAGTTTTTAACACTAGCAATAAGTTCCAGCCAGGGGATGTTATATCTGGTCCACTACTCCAGGTCCTTGTCCAGCTGTGCTAACACTGGAGTGTAATTGGATTGAAACAACAAATCAGATCAACAGTGATTGTAATCCCCAGATATGCTAGAGGTGGCCCATTTAAAGGGAAACTTAGCCCTCAGCCACTCCTCCAAGTCCTTAGTTATATTGATAGGCAGTACTGCTGATTTTTACATATTCACCTTGAAGCCTGATAGGCACCCAAACCCCCCCAGCTTCCATGCTAGCGACAATAGGGTGATATGTGGTCTGGAGACCGTAAAAATATCATCAGCAAAAAGGGAAGCTTAATAGTCAATCTCCTCAACTCCAATGCCTCTGATATCAGCAATCAGTTGTACCCATGCTGCAAAGAGTTCTGTCAAGAGAGCAAAATGCAGCAGCAAGAGGCAAAATGCCTGGTGAGTTCCTCTTCCTAACGGGAAAAATTCAAAGTATACCCATTGGCTTTTATGCAAGTCTTTGGCACACTATGCATAGCTGTGACCCACCCCATTCTTTCCATTGTGTGAAACATGAAAGCCTAGCTAACCTGGCCAACGGCTATTTCTGCATCAATGGAAAGAAGCAAGGTCAGAATCCAATGTACTCAGGTCACCCGAACCAGGTTCAGTACTTTCTGGACGATATCATGAATAGAAGGTTACCAATTACCTTTTTCAAGTGATTAGTTAAAATTTTGTCTAAAATCTTCCTGACTCAGAAAAAGATTCAATCAAAAAATGAAAGAAAGAAAACAAGGAGAGGAAAGGGTATGAAAGGAATGTTGGAATGTTGGTTGTGCAGGAAGTTCCCTCTGAATAAAAAACTGCTCCTTCCTTTTCGTCTCTCCGGGCCATTCCAGGAACATGAGGGTTGTCAACCTTCTCCAGCAGCTGAGGACTGAATTCTGAAGTTTTACTGGCATGCTATCTGGCTCCCCCTGCTGGCAGGACCTCAGTCTTTCAGTCCTCAGCAGCTGGAAGGACATGAAGTGGCTGGCTCCCGGGGAAACGAACAAAATTTTGCGTCGGCAAGCTGCTTTTCTATTCTTTTGTTTGTTTTTACAGTTTTCATGTTAATTGCGAGAGGCAAGCAGTTTTTATTAATTGGACCCTAGCAGGGTTCGGCTCTGATGGCAAGGAGTGCTTTCTTGCGGCTGACAGCCTGTGTAGTACACGGAGCAAGGGAGGTAGAGCCTGCCTCAATCCACAGCTCAGACGCCCGGGGGACAGCGGTGCAAGGTGCTGGGAGCCCCAGAGACCATCGGGCCGCCTCCGGAACCAAGTTCACCCTACCACTAGCAGCGGGTGAGAGTGACTTGAAGGTGCATACAGTCACGGATTGTTGAGGCAGGTGCGTGGAGCACGGGTTAGACGGCGTGCCTGAGGCTGCACCGCCGACCTGGGCAGGGGAACTCCGTTAATTTTTGTCGGCGTTTTTCTCAGTCCCGAGATTTGGTCGGTGGTGGCTTCTGGCAGTCAATTTGGAACCACGTGAGTGTCAGCGGCATGGAAGGTAAGCCGGAATCATGCGTTTCTTTAGGGGGTCTGCAAAGTACCTCAGAAATGGCGGGAGCGGCGGCCATGACAGATACAGCTCCGATTTTGAGTGCAGCTCAAGAAAAGCCCGTGAAACGAAAATCTAAATCAAAAAAGCCTGTACAAGTGGAGGAAGCTCCTTCACATTTGTTGCCTTCAGCGCAGGGGGGCTTACAGTCTGTGTTTTCAGCGGACTTTATTTTGACTTTGCATCAGGCTTACTGTTTGAAGTGGCAGCAGGCCCAAGACAAAAGCCTTCCTCCCCTGCCATTGCACAGGACAGGACAGGACCCCTCACCCCTAGATCCAGGGGAAGGGTCTTCCAAATCGGACCTGGGATCGGGAATGGGTTCCGATAGCATCGGGCAACACATCTCGGGGCTCCAGGGAATGGAAGAAGGGGAAATCCTGTCAGAGTCAGGTATGGACTGGGCCACAGATCTGGAAGAGGCTGAGCTGGGGCCCAATGAGGATCCTAATCTGTTTAGGGTGTTTAGGAAAGAGGAATTGGGGGCACTGATTGCTCAGACTTTGGCAGCCTTGAATATTACTCTGCCAGCAGTGCAAGAAGAGCCTTTGGAGGATCCTCTGCTCCAAGGCTTTAAAACAGAACACAAATGTTTTCCTGTTCAAAGAGTCATGAAACAGATGGTGGAGTCTGCATGGGAATGTCCGGAGGCTACCCTACGGGGTGCATGGGCTATAGGCCGCTTGTATCCATTGCCGCAAGAGGAGCAGGATTTACTGAAGCTACCTAAGGTAGACACCTTAGTCTCGGCGGTCACTAAGAAAACATTGTTCCTGTGGAGGGCGGTGCGGCCCTGAAAGATTTGCAGGATAGGAAATTGGAGTCTCTCCTGAATCAAACTTTTGAGACTTGTGCGCTGTCGCTGAGGGCTGCTATCTGTGGAACGTATGTCTCCAGAGCCTCCATTCATTGGATCCAAGGCGGTACTCGCCCCCGTGGTGAGGAGGACAAAGGAGCAAAGCTAGAGTCCGCGGTGGCTTACTTAGCGGACACTTTCTATGATCTGGTGAGAATTTCAGCGAAGACCATGGCTACGATAATTGCAGCCCGGAGGTTTCTATGGTTAAGGAATTGGGCGGCGGACGTGTCATCCAAGGCACGACTCAGTAAGCTTCCGTACAAAGGTACACTGCTTTTTGGAGCAGCCTTAGAGAAGATTGTGAAGGATCTTGGGGACTCTAAAGGCGGACGCCTCCCAGAGGACCGGCCGAAGAGTCAGAAACCCAACAGTTTGGCCAGAGGTCCTTCTCGTGAATTCTGTAGGTTCAGAGGATCCCGATTTGTCCCGTATCAGAGAGGACGCTCGGGAACCCAGAGTCAGTCCTTTCGAGGGGCGCGCGGGTTTGGCAGAGGTTATATTGGAACCCAGCAAGTCTCTGGTAAGAAACCACAATGAAAGGCAGTTGGTCCAGGCAGAACCCCTAGTGGGGGGACGCCTACGAGGCTTCCTTTCTGTCTGGACCACCATAACGACTGACCAATGGGTATTAGAAAATTATTTGGGACGGCTACGCTCTCAAGTTTGCTCAACCGGTAGCGGAAGCTTTCATGGTGTCTCCATGTGGTTTGTCGGAAAAGGAAAAGGCAGTGGCAGAAACACTTGCGTCTTCGGGCGGTGGTGCCAGTACCGCATGACCAGTTAGGATCCGGTCGGTACTCGATTTATTTCGTGGTACCCAAAAAGGAAGGATCTTTTCGGCCAATTTTGGATCTCAAAAACGTGAATCGCTGCTTAAGAGTTCCGCATTTCTGCATGGAGACACTTTGCTTGGTGATATGGTCGGTGCGACCGTCGGAGGTACTTACCTCCATAGATCTTACAGAGACCTATCTTCACATTCCAATCAGGCCAGAGCATCAGAGGTTCCTACACTTTGCGATACCCATGGGTCATTTTCAGTTCCAAGCCTTGCCGTTTGGCTTGGCGCCGGCGCCGCGGACCTTCACAAAGGTGATGGTAGTGGTGGCGGTGGTGTTGAGGCGCGAAGGGATCCTGGTGCACCCGTACCTCGATGACTGGCTGATTCGCACTCCTTCCGTGTTGGAGTCGCGGAACGCTACGGCGTGAGTGGTAACTCTACTAAAAAGGCTTGGCTGGGTTATAAACCAAGCCAAGAGTCAGCTGCAGCCGGTTCAGCAGCTCCTTTATTTGGGAGCGGTGTTCGATACAGAGATAGGCGCGGTTTTTCTCCCGGAGTTCCGGGTGCAAAAGACTTTGGCTCAAGTGGCAGCGTTTTTGCATCTAAAAGCTCCATCAGCATGGCGTTATTTGCAGCTCCTGGGTTCCATGGCGTCAACCTTTGATCTGGTGCCCTGGGCAAGGGCACATATGCATCCGTTGCAACAGGCGTTACTGTCAAGATGGTCACCTCAGGAACAACCTCTGGATCGGAAATTGCCCACTCCACAGGACGTAAGCGACAGTCTGCAATGGTGGTTGGATACCGCTCATGTGCGGGTGGGAGTTCCCTTACTACAACCGGAGTGGGTGCTCCTTACTATGGATGCCAGTCTCTTGGGCTGGGGGGCCCATTGTCAGGGGTCCATAGCCCAAGGCTGTTGGCTGCCAGAAGTGAAGGATTGTTCCATCAATTTCTTGGAGCTCAGAGCGGTCCGCCTGGCTCTTGCCGAGTTTTTACATCTCATGCAGGGCAAAGCGGTCCGAGTGTTCTCGGACAATGCGGTGACAGTATCCTATATAAATTGGCAAGGGGGAACGAGGCGTGCTCTCTTGTTGGAGAAGAGTCAGCGATTGATGATCTGGGCGGAGGCTCATCTTGTAGCTCTCTCAGCGGTGCATGTGGCAGGAAGAGGCAATATACAGGCCGATTATCTCAGCCGGCATGTAGTCGATCCGGGAGCATGGGAGTTGAAAGGCGGTGGTGTTTCACGACCTGACCCGCAGGTGGGGTCAGCCAGTGATGGATCTGATGGCCACCTTCAACAATGCCAGAGCAAATTGTTTTTTCAGCAGGTGTAGGGAATGCATGTCGGAAGGGCTCGACGGCCTGAAACAGCCATGGCCGGCCAAGGGGCAACTATATGTCTTCCCTCCATGGCCAATGATAGGGAGAGTCATTCAGCGGATAGAGCGTCACAATGGACGAGTCATTCTTGTTGCTCTGGACTGGCCCAGGAGAGCTTGGTATGCGGATTTAGTGCGCCTCTTGATAGACAATCCTTGGAAACTGCCGGCTTGAGCGAACCTGTTACATCAGGGCCCGCTACTCATGCCGGACATGGATTGCTTCTCGCTTACTGCTTGGCTTTTGAGCGGCAAAGGTTAGAGCATAGAGGTTATTCGGCTTCGGTGGTAGCCACGCTGTTACACGCCAGAAGACGATCTACATGGGATGAGCGTGAAGGGAGATAGATTCAGGAATGATATGCGGAAATATTTCTTTACGGAAAGAGTAGTGGATCCGTGGAATAGTCTCCCAGTGGAGGTGGTAGAGATGAGGACAGTAACTGAATTCAATAAAGCATGGGACAAACACAGAGGATCTCTAAAGGTAAAAAGGGGACTGTTGTAGTTGTTGATATGGAAGGACAGACTAGATAGGCCATGTGGTCTTTTTCTGTCATCATATTTCTATGTTTCTATGTTTCTACTTCCCTAGCGTATGTTCGCGTTTGCCGTATCTTTGAGCGTTGGTGTGAGCACCGGGGTCTACGTCCGGGCAACGCCTTGGTTCCAGAGGTTTTATTGTTTCTGCAGGACGGGCTGGATAAGGGCTTAGCCCTCAGTACCATCAAGGTTCATTTGGTGGCTCTATTGTGCTTTCGGGGTAACGTCAGGGGAATTAGGCTGTCTATTCATCCGGATGGTCTCCTGTTCTTGTGGGCCGTACGAAACATTCATCCACCAGTGCGGGCTGTAGTCCTGGCCTGGGATCTGAATCTAGTGCTCGAGGCTTTGGCTAAGCCTCTCTTTGAACCAACTAGGAGAGTGTCACTCAGGGAGCTCTCATGGAAGGTCACTTTCTTGGTGGCATTGTGTTCAGATAGGAGAATTTTGGACCTCCAGGTGCTTTCGTGTAGAGAGCCGTATCTTCAATTTTCGGAAGAGAAGGTGACGTTGTGGACGGTTCCCTCTTTTCTCCCTAAGGTGGTGTTGAAGTTTCATGTGAATCAGACTATCTCGCTTACAACCTTTCAGACACAAGGAGAACTTCCCATTGATGGGGTTCTGGAGAAGTTGGATTTGGATAGAGTGCTCAGACGATATCTTAAGCGGAGGAAGCCCTTTCGGAAAATGGACAGGTTATTTGTGCTGTTTGGTGGGCCGCGAAAGGGGGAAGCAGCCTCCAAGGCCTCAATTGCTAGATGGGTAAAACACGCCATAGTGGTGGCGTATCACGCAAGTGGAAAATTGCCTCTGGAGGGTCTCCGCGTTCATTCTACTCGCAGCCAGGCGGCATTCTGGGCCGAGTTTGCCTTAATTCCGCTGGCAGATATTTGCTGGGCGGCTACTTGGTCTTCTCTTCACACTTTCACAAAACATTACAGATTGGATGTGCAGGCACGAGCGGATGTGAAGGTTGGAGCGGTGGCCATCATAGTGGGCCTGGCGGGTCCCCCCTGAGGTTAGGTACTGCTTTGGTACTTCCCTCATATGGCTGGACTGGCCCGGAGAGATGAAAAGGAAGAAGAAATTAGACCTTACCTGCTAATTGTCTTTCCATGAGATCTCTCCAGGCCAGTCCAGGACCCACCCAAGGTTTTTTCCGGGGGTCCGCAGTTGGGCTCTGCCTTAGATTATGTCCGTGCGTCCAGTGGCTTACAAAGCATCGGGGCGTATGGTTAATGAGCAAGCGAGTCCAAAAGGCTATGGTTGCTTTCTACTCAGAGAGTTTTGGTCCGCATGGTCTATGGGGCTTCATCGGGTTCCCATGGTCACTACAGCATTTGAAAAAAAAAAAATAGACCAGCCATATGCTACAAGCAGAACAGACGGGTAGAGCTGTTGGCTGGTTGGTAGGTTCCTAATTCTTTGTTCCATGGTTTGAGGTTGTTCAGATAGTTTCGGTCTTGGGGGGGGGGGGGGCGGATATTGTTTTTCTTTCTCCTCTGGGACTGCTTAGTTACGAATAGACTGAAGTCCTGCCAGCAGGGGGAGCCAGATAGCATGCCAGTAAAACTTCAGAATTCAGTCCTCAGCTGCTGGAGAAGGTTGACAACCCTCATGTTCCTAGACTGGCCTGGAGAGATCTCAAGGAAAGACAATTAGCAGATAAGGTCTAATTTCTTCTTTTATTCTATGTGTATTATGGTGCCCAAAAACGAATAAGCCAAACAATCGCTCCCTTGGACATTAAGGGACTTGTTTACTAAGCACAGGTAGCAGATTCCGACCGATAACAGAGCCGCGACCCCTTTGAATTCAATGGGGCCGTGGCTCCGATATCAATCAGAAGCCGCTACCACAGCTTAGTAAACAAGCCCCTAAATCTAGCAGCCAAATTCTAGACCATTCTTCAAGCTTAGCTAGATCCCTCCTCATGTTATCTACTCCTTCTTGGGTGTCTACTCTATTGCAGATTTTGGTATCATCTGCAAACAGGCAAACCTTACCCAACAGCTCTTCCGCAATATCACTAACAAAGATGTTAAAAAGAACTGGACCAAGGACAGATCCCTGGGGCACACTTCTCAGAGTGAGCTCCATTTACCTGTACCCTTAGTCATATCCCACTCAGCCAGTTTCTAACCCAAGCAGTAACTTTAGGGTCCATCCATAGGGTACTCAGTTTGTTTATAAATCACCTGTGTGGAACAGTGTCAAAGGCTTTAATGAAATCTAAATACGCCACATCTAGGGCTCTCCCTCAGTCCAACTCCCTGGTCACCCAGTCAAATAAATCAATCAGATTTATCTGACAAGACCTTCCTCTGGCAAATACATGCTACTTCAGATCTGGTAATCCGTTAAACTCCAGAAACCTCACTATTTTCTCTTTCAGCAGCGCTTTCAATAATTTATTCACCATTGAAGTTAAACTAAGCAGCCTGTAGTTTTCAACCATATCCTTTCTTTCATTTTTGTGTAAAAGAACCACATGTGCCTCTCTCCAGTCTTCTGGCACCACTCCCGACTTCAAAGAGGCATTGAAAAGGTCAGTCAGTGGAGCTGCTAGAACGTCCCCAAGTTCCCTCAATATTCTCAGGTGTATCCCATCTGGTCCCATCGCTTTGTCTACTTTAAGTTTAGCTAGTTCCTCACGAACACAGTCTTCTGAAAATCATTCAAGATGCCCTTCGCTTCTGTTCTTGTGTGCGGGTGTTTTCTGAGGTCCCGCTCCTGGTTCTTCATCTGTGAACACAGAACAGAAATATTTGTTAATTCCTCATCAGCTTCTACATATTCCTCTCCTTCACCCTTGAGTCTGACAATACCACTTTTGCCCTTCCTGTTCTCACTAACGTATCTAAATAATGTCTTATCCCCCATTTTATTGCAGTGGTTATTTCCTTCTCTTTTTGTTTCTTTGTTTTCCTGACTACTTTGCTAGCTTCTCTAAGTTTTTCCAAATATAGATGCCTGTCTTCCTCTTTCTGTGATCTCTTCTATTTCATGAAGGCCTCTCTCTTTTTCTTCACCTTTTCAGCTACTTCTTTCAAAAACTATAGCGGTCTCCTTTTCCTTTTACCTTTATTTACCATTTTAATGAAAAGGGTGGTGCCCTTAATATATCCCTTTCAGTTCTGCCCACTGTTTTTCTACATCCCCCAGCTGTTCCCATCCCGTTAATGACTCCTTGAGGTATTGGCCCATCTTGGCAAAGTTGGTTTTCCTAAAGTCTAAGACCCTCACTTTTGAATGGATTTTATCAGCCCTAGTTCTAATACTGAACCACAGCATCTGGCAATCACTGGATGCAAAATGATCTCCCATTATAACATCAGAAACACTGTTACCAGTTGCCTGAATAGTTCTTCTTGTAGAGAATCCAGGATCTCCTTACTTCTAGATGATACTGCAGCAGGGATGTGCCAATCAACATCTCGCATATTGAAATCTCCTATAGGTAGCACTTCCCCTTTCCTGACAATGCTGCGTATGTCTTCTATTAACTCTGTCTCCCTGTGAAGGAGGTCTATATATCACACCAATGCAAACTGATTTCTCTTTCTCTCTTTCTAGTTTAACCCACAGTGCCTTATCTCTCCCTTTTAAGCCCTGTATTTCCATAGCTTTAATATTATTTATTAAATATAATGCCACTCCTCCTCCCCTTCTTCTTACCCTGTCCTTTCTGAATAAAGTATAGCCTGGTATAGTTATAACCCAGTCATGGTTGTCCGTGAACAATCTCTCTGTTATCGCCACTAAATCCAAGTCAGCCTCTCCCATTAAAGCCTCAACATCTGGGATCTTATGCCCCATGCTATGGACATTTATACACACTGTTTTCCATTTGTTGCCCCTTTTACCCATTTCAATAAAGTTATTTAATCTTTCATTTACCTGGGGGCTTTCTTCACCCATCCACGATGAATCTAGTTTAAAGGTTAGCTAGTCGACCCTTCTTGGACAGATGGAAGCCATCTCTGCTCTGCAACCCTGGAACAGCATCCCATGGTCCAGGAAACAAAAATGCTCTTAATGACACCATCCACGCAGCCATACATTTATCTCCAGAATGGGACTTCTCTGCCTTGACCTTTACCCTCAATAGAGAGAATTGAAGAGAACACCATCTGTGCATCTATTTGCTTCACCCTCTGTCCCAAAGCCACAAAGTCACTTTTGATACGCTCAGAGGGATACCTGGCAGTATTGTTTGTGCCGACATGGATGAGCGACATTAGGTAATAGCCAGTAGACTTTATGAGTCTCGACAAACTCTTCGTAACATCTCGTATTTTAGCACTTGGCAGACAGCATACCTCTCTGGATATCAAGTCTGGTCGGCAGATGGACGCCTCAGTACCTCTAAGAAGAGAGTCACCAACCACCCTTTGCTTACTTGTGGTCACTGATTCTGCAACTTTGGAGTGTTTGAGCTCTAGTTTTCCTTTCCTGAGATGCTCCACTTCCAGGGCTGCATAATGGTTATTCAATTCAAGGGCTGGAGGAGTTGGATTGGTGATTCTGCAGGCCCTGGTGACTCATGTCCAACCTTCATCATTCTGTAGGCTCCCATCTTTCCTCTGCTGGAGAGCTTGCATGTGTTGAAAAGCATCTTGTCAATGTACTTCTCACTGTCTTGAATGCTCATCAGCCTCACCACCTCCTCTCTGGTGATACGATTTTTCCCAGCCATAGTTCAGTTGGTGAGTTTAGATATCTGTTGAAGCAAAAGAGAGAGAGACCCTACCAAAGTACCAGCTGGTTTCTCAGATGTCCTTGCAGAGAAAAAGCAGTTAAATCTCTTTTAAGTGTGTTCAAGATGTGCTTTTCCATGTCCCTATATTGGGGAGGTGTCCTATAAAGCAAGACTGCTCACATAGGGTGGGTGGAGTTGGAGGGTAGGGAGGGAACTAGCACCTGATGAGGTGTCAGTAGCTTCAAAGAACTTAGAAAGATAATAAAAGTAGAGTTTTGAACCTTCACCACTAAAAAAAAATATTTCCTCTTTTGAACTAAAGCACCAAAAATAATGTAACTTTGCTTAAAAAATGCATAAAAACCCTTTTAAAAGCTCTCAGGCAGAGAGCTATTAATTAAAAGCCACACACTCTTACCATTGTTTGAAATGCAGAGCCTCTGTTAGGAGTAAAAATGTAGTAAAATCTGTTAGTGTAGCTGGGTTTGGAAAAGTTCCTGGAGAAAAAGCTAATAAACCAGCACATGGAATCTGTCTACATTTTGGGCACCTAACACATACTTGTGACCTGGATTGACCACTGTTGAAAACAGGATACTGGAACTGATGGACCTTTGGTCTGACCCAGTATAGCAAGTCTTATGTTCTTAGGGATATCCCTGAAACCAGCAATCAATAAAGTGCCAGTAGAGACTAGAATTATCTCTGAGGCCATATGTCTTTCTGATAACTATTTAATTGTTTTCAAATTCATCATGCATCTGCTCCTTATCTCGTCCTCCAAACTCAATGTTCCATTCATAATCTCAAAAACCAAATATCAGTTGTCTGACACTTTTCTCCTTCTTTGTTTTCTTTTGCTCTTTGCACTGTCACGTACTGTCTTTTTCTGCTCTGATACTTTGTTGATATTCTGTCCTATTACTGTACATGAGTTGTCATACACTTAAACACCTTTAGTCCTCTTTATCAGACTCACTTTGTCTCATATCTTGTCATTTATGGCATTCAGACACAGACTGGGAAAAATCTTGTTGACCATCTTATCATTTCTCCTTTACTCAGTAATACTCTTCTTTCAATTCTGCTTTTTGTCCTATTAAAATTCTCTAGTACTACAGTCTTAGATGTCAACCCGCTAAACTCCTGTCTTCTCTTATATTTGTAGTTCATTTCTCTGCCCTCATCCCCTTCTTGTTTCATTGTCCATTCCCTTCATTTTCTTCAATTGATTCTTCTCAGATAATATCAGCTCAGTCTACTCTTCTGTAACCCATGTGCCTGCATAGGCAGGGCCAGTCAACCAGGCTTCCCCTTTACCAGTGCTGAGCCAGGACCACTGGGCAGGGCTAGGAACATCCAGGAATGGTTACCCAGAGATATGGGTTAAAGCAGTGCAGTAATTCTGCCCAAGTAGCCCCTGCAATGCAGGGGGCTCACACAGCAGTGGTAAGGCAGAGCAGCAAACTTATTTTAGCATATTTGCATGCTGCCTCCATTTACACCAGACCAGCAGCTGCTACCTCCTGGGCCAAAATCTAGTGATAACAGCCGCACTGCAAGACTTTGGCCCAATAGCTATCAGCCGCCAGACCTGGTGGGAACTTAAGAGAGCGGAAGCAGCATGGCAAAAATGTTAAAGTTTGCTGTCACCATGACAATATGGGGCCTTCAACAAAATTTTGCTTGGGAGGCCCTTATTAGAACTTATGCCACTGGGTTTAAGGCTGGTGCTGTAAAACTAAAATGATAGCAAAATATAAAAGCACTTTAAGGGATAGGCAGAGGTAATGAGAAATAATAGATACTTGGTAAATTTTATTGGGAATTGTGGGATAGGGTGGATAAATGAAAAGAGGGTTAAATGACAAAACACATGATGGTAAAGCAATATTAAATAACACTCTCATTTTTCACAATATCAGTAGTAACACCCATATAAACAACTGTAATTTTACAATGTGTATGTGTAACTCTATTAAAGTATAACAATCCAGGAAGGATCCAATGTAACCAACAACAACTTCAATTTCAACCCTGGTAGTTGCTCTTATTGATCACCCTTGTTTTGTTATGCTACCCTTGTTTAAATCCTGGATGTAGGCAGGTGTATCCCAGTATGCAAAAGTGTCCTTCTCTGAAAGCAGTGTCCTGGATTCAGAGATATTCCACTAAACCCCGGTAATAGAGCTACATTACTAGCCAACACTTTATGTTCTGGTGCAAGTTTTCACTCTCAGATGCAGCTCAGCTCCACTGGGTCTTGCAGGGTCTCCAGATGTGAGGTCTCATTGTGCAGGCTACACAGCCCTTCTGTCCCTAGTCACACCCAACTATCTAAGAAAAGTCACTAAAATCTCTCTATTGTAGTTGGCAGGTCACCAACATTCCAGGACTTGCATGAAGAAGTATGCCTACTTGATGTCTGGTCTACTCTACTAGATTGGATATGGATAGAGACTAGTACACTTACTTCACTAGCTGTCTGTCTTTCTGCAGGTATCTGCCCTAGCTTCCCAGTGCATCTGAAACAAGTGTTTTTCTCCCTCTGAAGTCCGAAACTCTTTTTGTCGCAGCTCTCTCACTGTCACTGGAAGGTTGCTTTCCTGGCAGTGCTTTCACACAGCTTCTCTTGCACATGCTGTCTGTGTCTCTCTTGCAACTGATTACTTGTAACTTGCAGCACATTTTCCAGCTCCATAGCCCTGGGACACTTGCAGTTCTGAACACCCCTCTGGCTGTCTACCTTGCTTCTGCAACTCCCTGCTGGCCTGGTTCTCTTTCCACTTCAGCCTCAGTCTTCAACTCAGACTTCACCTTTTGCATAATGCTAGACATTAATTCTGTTAATTCCTGAGGCTTGGCTGTATAGGATGCATATTGCGTTTTCCAGTTCATTAAATCTGTGGTGGAAAAGGGTACATAAACTAAGCTGGTTGGTCCTGGTGCCATCTGGCCCTGATCATTTAAAACAGGTATTCCAGGCACTTGGCGTAATGGCATTAGGTGCCCTGTTTTCTCCTTCTTCTTGGGAGTTACGCTTCTTAAATCATAAGGCTCCCGGACACAAGTCTCCTTGGTGGGTGACCCTGAACTGGCAGGAGAGTCTCTGCTTTCTGGGGACTCTGGGGCAGAATACACAGGTGGCTTCTCTTCCTTAACTTTTCTGGTTCCACTAGTAGTAGCTACAAATATTTTACAGCGCTCCTCATAACAGCGCTTCATCCATGAGGGCTGCTGTTCACACGCACTTAACCAGGAATCTATATAGGGGAATTGGTCAGGATACACTCTTTGTATAAGCTGATGAATTCGTAAAACTGTTTCGAAATCAAAGGTGCCCCCACGGGGCCATGAAGCAGATAGCGCGGGCCACTCCCTTTCACATAACATTTTTAATCTGCATGGAGTCATCTTCACACCATAATCACCCGAAAATCCTTTACGAAAATTCTTGATCATACATGCCAACGGAGTTTGCGTGGACTCCGTCCCTCCCATAATCTGAACGTACCTACATACACTACCTACATACTCTACTAACTACGTACGCTACGTACTCTACGTACACGTAATGACGTACAAGACAACGAACAATAAGGATAGGTAGTATGGCTGTAGGTAAGGGGTCTGTACAGCCCACAGAACACTGGGGGGGACAAACACCACTCTTTTCCTCCTTTTCGCAACCTGGGCGCAGTCGCCCGGCCAGGAACTGTGCTACTTAGGAGTCCGCTCTCGCTTGGTCTGTATTTCAAGACCTCTCACTCACACCAACAATCATATTTCAACAGAAAATCATATTTCAAGTGCCCAGGTTTTTTCCTGACTAACTGACTATTTCAAACAAGAAGGGTCGATGACTTCGGCTTCGGCTTTCTCTTACACGGAGCTTACTAGGACCGCCCTTATGGGAGGTGATCAGGCTCCCTTGTCTCGCACACACTCATGCGAGATTTCCCAGTTAGTCTATACCAAATATACCAAATTAGTCCTGCGCATGCAAGACGTTGTCCCAGGCTGTTCTTTCTGACTATCGAATCACAAAAATGTCTACTCACCGTATCCGGTCCCCGATACCACACCAGCTTCTGAGTTGGAACCTGGACTCTCCCGGGTCGGAGGTGTTGGCCAGCTGGACCCAATGGCCCGCCGAGGCAGGCAGAACCCTCTCCGGCACAAAGGGGCCGGCGGCACCTGAGGTTTCCCCCGCGGTCGGACAGACACGGTTCCAACCGGGCCAAACCTCAAGACGAATTGCGTGGATTATTCACTTGAATACCATTTACCACTCGCACTTCCCGGCCAATGCACCAAGAATATTGCCTCTCTTCTTCTAAATACCTGTTTTAAATGATCAGGTGGCCCAAAAACATAAGTTACCCACAATGGAGTGGGCCAATACCCATTCACTTGTGGTATTGTGTATATTAGTCTGATTATATGGAATAGAATAGTTTAGTTCTTGTGCTTCCCAAGGCCATTGGTCTCCCATCGTTGTTGAAAAGCTTGAACAAAGGCTGGCCCTAATGCTTCAGGGATGACTGTAGGACCTGGAGGTGGACTACCTTCTGGGGGTGGCAACACTATCCAACCTTGTTCTGTCAAGACTCCTCCCTCCTTTTCACCATAATAGTCTAACTCTCTTGTATTGTATCGGGGTGCCCAGGAACTGAGGGGCACAGGGAATAGAGCTGCTTGCATTACAGTATCTTGGGTCCTAACTTGTCCTGTGGTGGCTGCCTTCCGGGCTGTGGCATCTGCAAATCTATTCCCTCGGGTGACTTCTCCTGCTCCTGCCTGATGACTTCGGCAGTGCATGACTGCTACTTGCTTGGGGGCCCACACAGCATCTAATAACATCAATATCTCGGGCCCATATCTAATGGCCTTACCCCCTGAGGTGATCAACCCTCGCTCTTTATACAAGGCTTCATGTGCATGCAAAGTGGTGAAAGCATATTTGGAATCTGTGTACACATTTATGCGGAATCCTTCTCCTAATGTCAAGGCTCTGGTGAGGGCTATCAATTCAGCTTTCTGTGCAGAAGTTCCTGGGGTCAGGGCTGAGGACTCAACTACCAGATCAAGGGTCACCACTGCACTGGAACTGACGCAAATCTAGCGTGGGGGAGTTTTTGAATCCTTGGGGTAACCGTGTCCATGTCAACTATTCCTTACTGCCAGTAATAGGGTCTTCCCATTCAAATGCAAACAGTGGCTAGCTAGGAATGGCCAATCTCAAGCAGAAAAAGGCATCCTTTAAGTCCAGAACAGTGAAGCATATTGCTTGTGCAGGAATCAAACTCAGTAAATTGTAAGGGTTTGGCACAATCGGATGGATGGTAACAACAGCTTCATTGACCTTCCGTAGGTCCTGTACAGGTCGGTAATCATTATTACCTGGTTTCTGAACAGGCAGCAAAGGGGTATTCCAAGGTGATTGGCATGGTTTCAGGAGTCCAAATTCGAGTAATCGCTAGGGTTGCCAACTTTTTGAAAGCGAAAAACCCGCCACCTGTGGCTAGTCACGCTCCGCCCATGCCCGCCCACACCTCGCCCTTTCCCTGCCCCTGCTCCACCCCCCTGCCCTGCCCCTACTCCACCTCCTGTCCCCCCAAAAATTGCAGAGAGGGCAATGTGCAAACTGAACAAGCAAGACTTCTAAAAATTCTTAAGCAGAAATTCTATACTGACAGAATACGCAGCATCGGTTGTACACACACACACACACACAATACAGACAATAAATGAGCACAAAACAAAATGAGAAATATATAGAAAAAAATTAAACTGAAACCCCAAGAAGACAGACCCTGCATGCAGTGCAATATCAGATAAATAAGAGATGCAGTTCCCCATACTTTGTAAAATATAAAGATAGTACAAATTCCAATCATTAAATTGAAAATAAAATTATTTTTTCTACCTTTGTTGTTTGATGATCATTTTATTCTCTGATCATGCTGGTTCCAATCTGAGGCTTCCGTTTTCCCATCTTCTCTTAGCTCGTTTCCTGTGGTCTATAGTCCATCTGCCATTTCTTGTCTCTTCTTTTCTTTTCTTCACTTCCTTCCATTAGCCTATTTCCAGTCCCAGTGCCCCCTCCCCATTACCCAGTCACTTACCAGTACCATTCCCAGGTGTCAACTCCTTTTGAACCCCCTCCTTACCTCCTCTGTCAGCTCCTTTCAAGCCACCTCATTCCCCCCTTTCAGCTCTCTTCCAGCCACCTCCTTCCCCTCTTTCAGCTCTCTTCCAGCCGCTTCCTTCACCCTGTCAGTTCCTTCCTGCCACCTCCTTCCCCCCCCTCTTTCAGCTCTTTTCCAGCCCTCACCTTCCACCTGTCAGTTCCTTCTGCCACCTCTTTCCCCTTGCAGCCGCTGCTGCTTCACCCCCCCTTAGAGCTGCTTCACCCCTAAGAGCTGCTTCAGCCCCCCCTTAGTGTTGCTTCACCCCTTAGAGCTGCTTCACCCCCTCTCTAGTCACAGTGTTGATTCACCCCCCCCCCCAGTGCTGCTTCACCCTCCCCCCCCTCAGTGCTGGTTCACTCACCCCCCCACCCCCAGTGCTGGTTCACTCACCCCTCCCTCTCAGTGCTGGTTCACTCACCCTGACCCCCCCCCCTTGCCCCTCTCAGTGCTGGTTCACTCACCCTGACCCCCCCTCCTCCTCCTCTCAGTGCTGGTTCACATCACTCACCCAGTGATCCCCCCCCCCTTTCAGTGCTGGTTCACATCACTCACCCAGTGATTCCCCCCCTCTCAGTGCTGGTTCACTCACCCCGACCCCCCCCCCCCCAGCCCCTTTCAGTGCTGGTTCACTCACCCTGACCTCTTCCTCCTCCTCTCAGTGCTGGTTCACATCACTCACCCAGTGATCCCCCCCTCTCAGTGCTGGTTACAACACTCACCCAGTGATCCCCCCTCTCAGTGCTGGTTCACTCACTCTGACCCCCCCTGCCCCTCTCAGTGCTGGTTCACTCACCCTGACCCCCCCCCACCTCCTCCTCCTCCTCTCAGTGCTGGTTCACATCACTCACCCAGTGATTCCCCCCCCCCCTCTCAGTGCTGGTTCACATCACTCACCCCCAGTGATCCCCCCCTCTCAGTGCTGGTTCACTCACCCTGAACCCCCCCTCCTCCTCCTCTCAGTGCTGGTTCACTCCCCCCCTGCTGAAGCCGCTGCTTCTGCTTTTTACAGAGCAGTGGCTGTAATAAACTTACTTTGAAAACTAAAGACAACCTGTGAGGAGCCCTCCGGATGTCCTTCTACAGCGCAGCGCACGAGGAAGGAAGTGATGTCATAGGGGTGGGCTCCTCACAGGTTGTCTTTCCTTTTCAAATTAACTTTATTGCAGCCGCTGCTCTGTAAAAAGCAAAAGCAACGGCTGCACTGTGCCATGGGGGATCGCGTTCGTGCCGCGGACATCTGGAGTTGGGAGAAAAGCCGTTTTTTTGTTCTGGCTGCTCCCGATCTTGCGGCCAGAGCAAAAAAACGGCTTTTTAAGGGCCGGTTTTACATCTGTACCAGCAGTTGGCCTGACCATGGAAAAACCGGCCAGGCCGGCTGAAAACCGGCCGGTTGGCAACCCTAGTAATCGCTGGAGATGTTTATGAATGCCCTCAACAGCTCTTCAGGGCAGGGAGTATTGCTTAACACGGATGGGACAGGCGTTTGGTTTTAGTTCCACTATAATAGGCGGGATATTCCGGGCAAGGCCGGGGGGATTACCTTCTACCCATACCCCAGGATAGTTTTGCAGTTCTGATGGGAGGGGGTTGTTGCCTATCAGCTTGGGAGTACAGCCGCCACTCTTCTTCCCTTGGAATCTGTAGAGAAAATAATCCCGATACTGGAGGCCCCAAAACCAGTTTAGCCTCTCCTGTGGGGGTAAAGGAGATCCGGGCATGTAGCTTTGATAGGAGATCCCGGCCCAGAAGTGGTACCGGACACTCGGGCATGTACAGAAATTAATGGGCGATTCTGTCCGCCTACTTCGCAGACTCAGGTATGGAGAAAGGGCCGGACTGCCCGGTTTCCAGTTGCCCCCACCACTGTGACAGTCTTTTCGGAAGGACTTGCTAGCGTTTGGGACACAAAGGAATGCTCTGCCCCAGTATCAACCATAAATGATATTTGCTGGTCCCCGATTTTGATTGTGACCATGGGCTCATGGGGACCGAGAAGAATCTGCGAGCCCGGTCTGTCCTATTCATGATCATCCTGGTTCTGATCCATAGTGGCCAATCCAATGAATCCCGCTAGACCCTCATGCTCCTCGCTGGCGTCCTCAGCTGGCCTCCGAGTATATCTTCCTCCTTCAACTCGCCCTCAGAATGCTGGTCGACCATGGTTTCCTCTTCCGGCATCATTTCGGCCGCCTTTGTTGGGACAATCATTTTTCCAGTGGCCCATTTCTCTACAATAGGCACATTGATCTTGTTCCAATGGTCTTTGCTCCATCAATTCGCACAGGATTCCTCTACCCCGGCTTCGGCCCCTCGGTTCCCACGTTGACTTTCCTTGTCCTTTCTCAACTAGTGCCGCTGCTAACATATCCGCTTTCTTTTTCATCTTTCGTTCACACTCACGCTTCATCTCCTGATCTCTGTTCACAAATACTTTCATAGCAACTTCCATCAGCTGGATTATATTCATTCCAGCAAAACCTTCAAGCTTCTGAAGTTTCCTTCGAATGTCCCTCTGTGATTGTCCCACAAACGCTGTATTCACCATCCGCTGGTTTTCAAGTGCTTTTGGGTCAAATGGAGTGTAAACACAGAAAGATTCAGAGTCTTTCATAAAACTGGCCCGGGTTCTCATCAGGGGTTTGCAGGACCTCAGATATTTTCCCCACATTCATCGCTTTCTGGCCCCCTTTTTTAAGGCCTTCCAGGTGAGCCTGATGAATAGCGATCCAGGGCAAGGCAGCCTGCATCACTGTTTGCCGCCCAGTGGGGTTTTAGGTCAGGAAAGTTGCTCAGCGCTTCTCGCTGGGGCCCCCCCAAATGAGGTCGCAGTACTCTAGTACGGGGGGGGGGGGGTTGTACGAACGTGGAACTGACATTCTTCAGATCTGGGACTCAGGGAACTTTCTGAAGTGCTGGGCAGGTCTGTATCTGAAACTGGCATTTGTATGCTTCCCTCACTGCTCTTCTGACTGTCAGAAAATGTAGTATCTGTGAGAGAGGTGGGGAGAACTAGATGAATGCCCTGCTGAGACTGCCGAGCTAGCTGAAGTCCCAGAAATCTGCCTGGGAGGAGGGAAAACGGGGAATTCTTCTGTCTCTGGCTCCTGCACTAAAACGGGCAATTGTGATTTTAATTTAGGCTGCATTTCCTGTGAGCTACGAGACAAAAGTATGTGACAGTGTTCCCCGTAGCATCTCCTGAGCCATTTAGGTCTCTGCCGACAAACATTCAGCCAGGAATCAATATAAGGGAATTGATCAGGATGTTTAGCTACCACAACTTGGTGCACTCGGCTAACCAAGTCATAATCAAATGTTCCTTCTCGGGGCCAATCAGTATTAAAGCTAGCCACTCATGCTCACAATATTTCTTTAACAAGGATGGAGTCATACGAACTCCATAATTTGCAGATAATCCCTTCCTGAAATGCTTTACCATACACTCTAAGGGGCTGCATTTTGTCTCTGATCCCTCCATATCTTTCTTCCAGGCTTTGAAAACACAGAGGGAAAGGAATGCAGACAGCCAGGAATCCGCTGCTCTAGTTTCAAGAAGGGTAACTAACAAGATGGTGCTTTCACCACAGCCTAACAAAATGGCGCTTTTGCCATTTTTCCCCGACCTGGGCACGGTCGCCTGGCCAGGAACTGCACTAATCAGGAGTCTATGCTCACTGCACAAGCCTCTGCTTGTGCCAAACACATAAATCAAGCACAGACCAACAATTCGTAGAAAACAGTCTAACTATTAGGAACGCGGTTTCCCCCAGCTCAGCTCAGGGTACTAGGGCGATTCCCTCGAGAGGTGATCAATCTCTCCTTCTTCCCCGTAGGAAGGACCAATTTTTCCTGAACTTCAGACAGAAACAGACCCCCCCTCCCCGTTATCACTTACCCCACTCAGATGCCCTCCGGAGTTGAAAGGGTTGTTTCCTAGACCCCAGAACGGGTTCTTAGGTGTCCTTCGGATAAAGCCAGCGGCAGAGGCGAATCAGGAAGGAATACTTTCCAGAACAACTGGTCTGGTGGCGCCTTGTATTCCCCTCTGCGTTCGCCACCAGCCCGACTCAAACCGATTGAACCTAGAGGTAGCAAGATAACCTTTTCTTTCTTATCTCGCTGTCTCAGCCGGGTCAGGGAACCAAAATGTAGCAGATAAACGAGTGAAGAAAGAAACACCCAATGAGTCTTAAAAGAAACAACGGTTTAATGTGCACAGACCCAGAGAAAATAGTTTTTCCAAATTCTGGGCCCCTACCAGAGGGCTCAGAGAGATTATATAGACCTCATATCAGATTATTACAGCATTTCTTCATGAGTGGTCAATTTATTACAGCATAGTCCCGATTGGAGAAAGTCTACTGTACTCTTATCTCTAGCGAAGCAGAGGGAGAGTAGTTATCTCTAGCAAGCAGAGAGAGCAGCAGGACAAAGGAATAAGGGAGGAGACAAGCGTGTACCAGGGTATGACTTCACCAAGAGTGGTGTATCCTTTTCACTTAACCCTTCCAGCTCTCAGCCCTGCCTGGATTTCTACCTCACCTCTAGCTCTGTTCATGCTGCCTTGGCCACTGCTATTGAGGTCTTGTGGCTGTCACTGCCTGCCTTGGTATTTGCAGCTGCTACATTGTTTACATTCTTCCTCCACAGCAGCCAGTCTACCCAATTCTGGGCCACTGCCACAGGGCAAGCACTGCTACAGCCCTCCTCTGAATGGTGGCTGCATCGGGGTGGGAGTGGGGGCTTTTGACATACCTTCTAGTTCTCGGAGAGGTAAAATTATTTCTTTCACACTGCTTATTCACATTGTTTATATTACTGTCACACAGAAACATGGAACATGACAGCAAAAAAAGTCCATATTACTTATCCAGTCTGTCCATCGAAACCAACTGCCTTGCTGTACAATCCCTTCTTTTCTGTCATAAATCCTCTGTGCTTGTCCCATCCTCTCTTGAATTCAGATGCTGTAACACATATCCCATATACATATTTCCTTAGATTTCTCCCAAGTCTATCCCCTTTCACTCTTACACAATGACACCCTCATTCTAGAACTTTCTTTCCAGTGAAAGAGGCCCCACTCCTACGCATCTATACCTTGGGTGTATTTAAATATCTCTATCATATCTCCTCTATCCCGCTTCTCCTCTAGGGTGTAAATTTCTAGAGCCTTATGTCTGGCCCCATCTGCTTTATGACAAAAACTATTGACCAGACTCTATCTGGTGAACATCATTTTGAAGATGTGGTCTCCAGAACTGCACAGTACACAATTCTGGGGGCCAAGCTCCCTAGCAAGGAGCAAGTGTTAAGTGTATTTTTACATCACCATATGACATTAAACAAAGGCGTTAGTGAAAGTGCATCTATTGTAACAAGTGAAGTAGAAGCTTACTGGGAAAAGGCCAGGCTTCCTGTTCAAAGAAATGACAAAATTCAAGAAAAAGTAAAGAAATTGTTCAATCAGTGGAAACTTTTGAAGAAAAACAAAGGGAGAGGAGGGAAACAAGAGGCAAATGAAAAAGAATTCCAGGTTGCAATGAAAAACCTATTTGATGTGGCGCATGCCAATGCAATGTCTTTTATTCATATTCAAGAAGACAAAGAATTCTTAATAGCGCAACGAGAACCAGGGTGCCGCGGCTCAATGTGCGCGATGGACAAGAAACTGGCCAACACGGAAGCAAGATCGCAACAGCGAGAAGAAGAACCGAAAAGGCGCAGACAAAAACATGTTGCCGAAGCCGAGGCAACTACAAGCCAAGTTCAGCTGGAAGGATCTTCTTCCTCAGCAAGTCAGGTGAAGACTCATCGACATCTGCGGATTCAGATAACGGACAGAAAAAAGCAACTCCACAAACGAAGCAGTTTCGACCTAACAATGTCTGGACCCCAGAGCTTACAGCAGCCCTGGATCGGACAGGGACAACGGATCGCAATGCTCTGTTTGTGGTAGCTGAAACCGCCAGAAGTCTGGGACATTATCCTGGGGAGCTCAATATCAGCCGCTCCAGCGTCAAGCGCCATAGAGAAAAGCACCGTCAGCAACAATGGACGGACCTGCACAACGCATTCAAAGCCGAAGGCAAAACATGCATTGTGCATTGGGATAGCAAGTTATTGCCATCTCTCCTCTGTTCAACCACATCCGTTGACCGCCTTCCAGTTTTGATAACGGCTGTCTCCACTGGAGAAACACAACTTCTTGGTGTACCAAAACTGACATCAGGAACGGGCGAGAATCAAGCTGCAGTTTCTGGGGAGGGTTGTAGGGAGGTATAAGAGAGGAAAGGTAGTGAGAAGCTGCAGAGTGAATGCACTTATAGGTCAGCAGGAGAAGTTTGAACTGGATGTGGAAATTAATAGAGAGCCAATGAAGTGACTTGAGGAGAGGGGTAATATGAGCATGATGAGGCTGGCAGAAGATCAGCCACACAGCAGAATGTTGAAAAGATTGAAGGGGAGAGAGATGGTTCAGCGGGAGACCAGCAAGGAGTAGGTTATAATAATCAAGACGGGAGGTGAATAAGGAGTGGATAAGTGTCTTAGTAGTGCTTTCAGAAAGGAATGGACGGATTTTGTTGATGTTATAGAGATAGAAAGAGCAGGTCTTAGCTATCAGATGGATGTGTGTGGAGAAAGAGAGAGAAGTCAAAGATGACTCCAAGGTTGCGAGCCGAGGAAACAGAGAGGAGTAGAGAGTTATCCACAGAGACTGAGAAGGGAGGAAGAGGAGAGGAGGTTTTAGGGGGAAAATAAAAAGCTCAGTTCTGGCCATGTTCAATATCAAGCAGTGGTGAGACATCCAAGCAGCAATATCAGAAAGGTAGGCAGAGATCCGGGTCTGGATTGCCAGACAGATTTCAGGTATAGAGAGATAGATCTGGGAGTCATCAGCATAAAGATGGTACTGAAAGCCATGGGAAGAGATGAGTGATTTAATAGTCACTCAGGGCCTAGCATCAGCAAAGTACTTTTAGTTTAAATTTAAAACACAGAAGAGAGCTTTCTGGTTAAATTTAGAACCCAGCAGAGAGCTTGTAGTTTAAATTTCATAAGAAGTTAGAGCCTAGCAGCAGCAAAGAGCTATAATTTAAATCAAATCAGAATATAGCTTAGCACAAAAGGCAAAAAGGATCAGTACTCTTTGAGCAACAAATGAAGTCTTCTAGAGACCTTTACAAAGAGGTCTTTTACCTAGGGGGCAAGAGACCTGTGAAACTTTTTCAATAGGTGTTAACACCAGGTGGCAGGTCAAAAGGCCATTTTGAAAGACTCCTTCTATCCAAGCAAGGACTGTTAATCACCCAGGAAGTTGGTCACAGCTTACCTCAGCAGCACAGGCATAAATAGTTCAACCAGAGCTCTGTGATCCTCAGTCTTGAAGGACTAGAAAAGGGGACTGTTACTTCTGGAGAGAGATCTGCAATTGTGAGTATATACTTCTGGGAATTTTCTGAAAGGAATTCTTTATATTAAAGCTAATTAATCTGTGAACCCACTATTTTTTGTTAAATCAGTCAGGGCCTAGTAGCAGCAGTTTAAGTTTAAATTTAAAACACAGAAGAGAGCTTTCTGGTTACATTTCATACCCAGCAGAGAGCTTGTAGCTTAAATTTAATAGTCACTCAGGGCCTAGCATCAGCAAAGTACTTTTAGTTTAAATTTAAAACACAGAAGAGACGTTTCTGGTTAAAATTAGAACCCAGCAGAGAGCTTGTAGTTTAAATTTCATAAGTTAGAGCCCAGCAGCAGCAAAGAGCTATAATTTAAATCAAATCAAAATATAGCTTACCTGAGCAGCACAAGAGAGGGTAGTGTGTAGCAGCCCTCTTTTAATAAGCGTTATTTCCCTCCCTCCCTCCCCACCCACCCCTAGAAATAGCTTTATAGGTACTTACACATCTTAAAAGACAGGAGGTGCTCTCAGGTAAAGCTCGCTACCCAAATCAGTCATACACTAAGGACCTGAGATTAATTAAGCTTCAGGTGAACAAGGTATATTAAACGTATTAGGTATAGTTTTATTAGTATAAATATCCATAGCAACCCTTAGTAAGTAAAGAACTTAAAGATCTAAACACAAACTTAAAACTAAGATGCAGACAGCAGTCCAGCAGTGAGATGGGGGCTTTCCAGTCTTTTGCATTGAGTGTCACATGTATGATTTTCTCCCAGTTGGTGAGAGGTCCTACGTGTGCACTAGGTGCAAGAAGCTCTTTGCACTCTGGGAACGAGTCCGTTCTCTAGAGGCTAGAGTAGCAGACTTGGAAAACATAAGAAAGACAGAGAGGTACATAGACGAGACCTTCAGGGATATAGTCCTGAAGTCCCACCTCCAGTCTGGCAGCATCCCTGTTGCCATGGAGAAGAGAGGTCATGTGACAGGAGAGAATCACCCTGGTGTGGCAGGAAGTGATCCTGTAACTAGGACCTGTCCTCCAGGTGATGTAAAACCCTCTCGCACCGAGGAAGTTTCTCCAGGACCATGTGCCCATGAGGGAAGGGTTAGGACAGCCGTTATAGTTGGTGATTCGATCATTAGGCATGTAGATATCTGGGTGGCTGGTGGACGTGAGGATCGCCTGGTAACATGCCTGCCTGGTGCGAAGGCAGCGGACCTCACACACCACCTAGACAAGGTCTTAGATAGTGCTGGGGAGGAGTCTGCTGTCTTGGTACATGTCGGTACCAATGATATAGGAAAATGTGGTAGGGAGGTTCTGGAGGCTAAATTTAGGCTTGTAGGTAGGAAGTTGAAATCCAGAACTTCCAGGGTAGCGTTCTCTGAAATGCTTCCCATTCCACGCGCAGGACCCAAAAGGCAGACAGAGCTCCGGAGTCTCAATGCGTGGATGAGACAATGATGCAGAGATGAGGGGTTTGGATTTGTTAGGAACTGGGGAACATTCTGGGGAAAGAAGGGGCTCTTCCAAAGGGATGGGCTTCACCTTAACCAGGATGGAACCAGGCTGCTGGCATTAACTTTTAAAAAGGAGATAGAGCAGCTTTTAAACTAGATAATAGGGGAAAGCCGACAGTTGCCCAAGAGCGGATGGTTCGGAAGAATGTATCCTTGAAGGATACTACCAAAAGCAGAGAGGTTCCAAAAAGGAGTAAAGTAGCCCAGATGCCCTCGAGTATGGATCAGACAGAGCTTAAAGATCCCAAGATCTCAAGGGAGGAGTGGTCTAGTGGTTGGCGAAAGTTACCTCAGGGCAGAAGGTCAGGGGTTCAAATCCCACCAGAAGACAGCAACCTTGGGCTGGATGTACTAGGGTTTCTAGTCCCACAGGTGCTCCTTGTGGTCTTGGGCAAGCCACTTAACCCTCCATAGCCCATATTCCCTGTAAAATAGTTATCTCCAAGTTATAATGCCCTGTTCAATGTAATTTCAGTTTGTTCAATGTAAACCACCTTGATATCATGAAAGATGGTATATAAGAAATGTTAAATAAATAAAATAAAAATGAATAAAATTAGCCATGTCTACCAATAGCCAAATTAATATGAATAAAATAAAGTCTCTAAAATGCTTGTATTCAAATGCTAGAAGTCTAAAAAATAAGATGGGAGAGTTAGAATATATAGCACTAAATGAGAGGTTAGATATGATTGGAATATCAGAGACATGGTGGAAGGAGGACAACCAGTGGGACACTGTGATACCTGGGTACAAACTATATCGTAATGATAGAGCTGATCAAATTGGTGGAGGGGTTGTGCTCTATGTTAGAGAGTGCATTGAGTCAGAAAGGATTAAAGTTTTGCAGGAAACAAAATTTGCTGTAGAATCTCTATGGATTGAAATTCCATGTAAAAAGGGGAAGGCGATGGCAGTGGGGATGTATTATCGAGCGCCTGGCCAGAATGAAGAAATGGATGATGAAATGCTCAAAGAAATCAAGGAAGCTAACAAAGGTTACAGCGCAGTAATAATAATGGGTGATTTCAATTACTCCGGTATCGATTGGGTCAGTGTCAGGTCAGGACATGCTAGGGAGATAAAGATCCTAGATGAAATAAATGACTGCTTCTTGGAGCAGCTTGTTCATGAACCGACCAGAGGGGAAGCCATATTAGACCTAGTCCTTAGTGGAACACCAGATCTAGTGCAAGGGTGTTGGGGCCACTTGGCAATAGTGATCATAGCATGATCGCCTTTGATTTAATTAGTGGAGGAGTGATAGTAAGGAAATCCACAGTACTGCCTTTTAATTTTCGTAAGGGAGACTATGATAAACTGAGGAAAATAGTTAAGAAAAACTAAAAGGAGCAGTTGAAAAGGTTAAAGACTTACATCAAGCTTGGGTGTTATTGAAAAATACTATCTTGGAAGCCCAGGCCAGCTGTATTCCACGCTTTAAGAAAAGTGGAAGGAAGTCCAAAAAACTGCCAGCATGGTTTAAAGGTGAGGTCAGAGAGGCTGTTGTTGCCAAAAAAGCATCTTTCAGGAAATGGAAAAAAAGAGCCAAACGACGAAACCTGGAAACAGCACAAGCACTGGCAAGTCAAATACAAGGCAGGCAAAGGTAGAATTTGAGAAGAAGCTTGTTGTGGAAGCAAAAACGTGAAATAAAGACTTTTTTAAGTACATTCGTAGCAAAAAACCTGTGAGAGAGTCAGTTGGTCCATTAAATGATAGAGGGGTTAAAGGGGCACTAAGAGGCGACAAGGCGATAGCGGAGAGACTGAATGAATTCTTTGCTTCAGTCTTTACTGAGGAAGATGTAGGGATGTTACCCATGACTGAAGTGGTATTTAAAGGTGCAGAGGAATTGAAGGAAATATCGATACATCAGGAAGATGTATTACAACTATTAGATAAACTGAAGAGTAGCAAATCACCTGGGCCAGATGGTATACATTCAAGGATGTTGAAGGAACTGAAATATGAGATTGCAGAACTGCTATTACTAATCTGTTAACTATCATTAAAATCATCTCTAATATCTGAAAATTGGAGGATCGCCAATGTAACACCAATTTTTAAAAAGGGTTCCAGGGGGTGATCCAGGAAACTACAGACCGGTGAGCCTGACATCAGTACCGGGAAAAATGGTAGAAACCATCATAAAGAATAAAATTACTCAGCATGTAGCTAGTCATTGCCTAATGGGAGACAGCCAACATGGCTTTAGGCAAGGAAGATCTTGTTGTTTTTTTGAAGGTGTGAATAAACAGGTGGACAAAGGTGAGTTGGTTGATATAGTGTATCTGGACTTTCAGAAAGTCTTTTACAAGGTCCCTCATCAGAGACTTTTGGAAAAACTAAAGTCATGGGACAGGAGGCAGTGTACTACTGTGAATCAGGAACTGGTTAAAAGATAGAAAGCAGAGGGTAGTGCTAAATGGCCAATTTTCCCAATGGAGAAAGCTGAATAGTGGTGTACCCCAGGGATCTGTGCTGGGTCCGCTGCTTTTTGACATATTCATAAACGATCTGGAAAGTGGAATAACAAGTGAGGTTATCAAATTTGCAGATGACACAAAACTATTTAAAGTTGTTAAAACCCAAGAGGACTGTGGAAAATTGCAAGAGGATCTTGATAAATTGGAAGACTGGGCATCAAAATGGCAGATGAAATTTAATGTGGACAAGTGCAAATTTATGCACCTAGGGAAGAACAAAACAAACTATGGTTACACAACGCAAGGTTCCACATTAGGAACCACCACCCAGGAAAAAGATTTAGGTGTCATTGTGGATACCATGTTAAAACCTCAGCCCAGTGTGTAGTGGCGGCCAAGAGAGCAAATAGAATGCTAGGTATCATAAGGAAAGGGATGGAAAATAAAACAAAATATATTATAATGCCTCTATATTGTTCCATGGTGAGACCGCACCTTGAATATTGTGTGCATTTCTGGTCGCCGTATCTTAAAAAGGATATAGCGATATTAGAAAAGGTTCAGAGAAGAGACACCAAAATGGTAAAGGGGATGGAAGGATACTCCTATGAAGAAAGGCTAAAAAGGTTAGGGCTCTTTAACCTGGAAAAGAGACGGCTGAGGGGAGATATGATAGAAGTCTATAAATTAATGAACGGAGTGGAACGGGTAAACGTAGATCGATTGTTTATGTTATCACAATATAGAAAGACTAGGGGACATGCAATGAAGCTACAGGGTAAACTATTTAAGACTAATAAAAGAAAATATTTTTTCACTCAACGTGTAATCAAACTCTGGAATTTGTTACCGGAGGCTGTTAGTGTAGCTGGGTTTAAAAAAGGTTTGGACAAGTTCCTGGAGGGAAGGTCCATAAACCATTATTAAGAAGGGACCCAGGATATCAATGCTTGACCAAGTACAAGCATTGTGAAACCTGTGTCTTTTGGGGAAACTGCTAGGTACGTATGACCTAGATTGGCCTCTGTTGGAAACAGGATATTGGGCTTGATGGACCTTGGTCTGACCCAGTATGGCATATCTTATGTTCTTATGTTCTTATGTTAGTGCACCAAGGGACTGGGTATAGAGAGAGAAAAGGAGTGGACCCAAGACAGATCCTTGGGGTATACTAACTGAGAGCGGTATAGCAGCAGAGGAGAATCCACCAGAAGAAACACTGAAAGAGCGATGGGAGAAATAAGAGGAGAACCAGGATAGTACAGAGCCCTTAAAACCATGGAAGGACAGGGTATCAAGGAGAAGATTGTGGTCAACGGTGTCAATAGCAGCAGTGAGGTGAAGAAGGATGAGGACTGAGTAGAGGCCCTTGGATTTCGCCAGGAACAAGTCCTGGAGTCTTTGACAAAAGCTGTTTCAGTAGAATGTAAAGGGTGAAAGCCAGATTGTAAAGGATCCAGGAGGGCTTGAGAGGAGAGAAAGTCAAGGCTACGGCGGTGAACCACACGTTCAAGTAGTTTCAAAATGAAGGGGAGGAGGGAGATGGGTTGATAGAAAAACAGGTAGGATCAAATGAGTGTTTCTTGAAGAGAGGTGTAATTACAGCATGCAACTGAAGGCTGTAGGGACAGTTGCAGTGGAGAGTGATAGGTTGAGAATATGAGAGATTGAAGGGACAAGAGTGGAGGAAATGGGGCTTAGGAGATGCGTGGGAATAGGATCAGAGGAGCAGATTGTGAGTTTGGAGGAGGAAAGAAGGTGTGCGGTTTCCTCCTAGAGATCATAGAAAAGGAAGAAAGGGTAGCAGAGGTAGAGGGGGGAAGTTGGGAGTGAGGGGGGCGGGGAAGGAGGGGAAGTAGCTGACTTTGTGGGGAATTGGAGGGTGATCTTGTGGATTTTGTCATGGAAATACTCAGCCAGGGTTTGGGAAGAAAGGGAGGGAGAGGTCAAAGGCTGAGGCACCTTGAGGAGAGAGTTGAGAGTAGTAAAGAGATGGTGAGAGTCAGAGGCAAGAGAGTTAGTCAGATGGACATAATAGTCTTGTTTGGTGAGTGCTATGGCTGACTGGAAAGAGACAAGCATGAATTTGAAGTGTAGAAAGTCTGCAAGGGAGCGGGATTTGAGCCAAGCACATTCAGCTGAATGGGCACAGGAAAGTAGATAGCGGGTAATGGGTGAAAGTCAGGTCTGGGGTATAGTACACCTCACAGGACATGGCTTCTTTCTTCTATCCCTCTTTAATTCTCTCTGCTTCTTAACCTTAGAGATATGCAATCTTATTCTAAAAATCTTTTAGCAACTATTATCTTTTACTTCCTTTGTTTTCTAGTGCTAGAATATGCCATGCATTTCCAACTAATATCTTATTTTATTTCCACTTCTTCCTTTGACTGCTTCCAATTGGCCTTCTTTGTGTTGCTTTCCATAAAAAGCATTCCGGTCTATCTGGTGAACCAAATGCAAGAACACATGTGAGTCTGTACCTAGGACTATAAATGGCAAAGCAAAGAGAAAAGCAGTCCTTTTATCAAAATTTCAAATCAATTTAAAACATCAAATATCTCTAATCAAAAGAAAACAAGATTTATCACAGACTTTTTCATATTTATTTACATTCTCTTATATACTGTGTTATTCTGCATCAGTGTGGTTTACTTTGAACAAACTGAAATTACATTGAACAGGGCATTATAACTTGGAGATAACTATTTTACAGGGAATATGGGCTATGGAGGGTTAAGTGGCTTGCCCAAGACCACAAGGAGCACCTGTGGGACTAGAAACCCCAGTCCTTCCAGCCCAAGGTTGCTGTCCTCTAGTGGGATTTGAACCCCTGACTTTCCAGCTTGAAATGCTGTGTCCCAACCACTAGGCCACTCCTCCACTCCTCAAGAAATTAATTGACATTTTAAAAAAAGGGGTTTGGGGTATGTTTTGGTAATAATCTGTAGTCAAGCATGGACCTCTGTGTTATGTAGAGGTGATTACAATGATGATGAACATACCTTTCTTTCTTTTTATCTTTCCATTAATTTACTTGTTTTCTGTGGATTTTATTAAATACTACTTGTTAAATATTTTTGAACATTTAATGCAAGTCATATGGTGGACCACTTTCTGACTTTCATCTCTGTCCTCATTCTACCTATCAGCTACATTTAACACCACTGATCACTCTGGAGTCAATTTTCAATGGATACCTGATCTCTGGAAAAGTTGAATCTATAAATAACTGAATTTTTAAAAAGCCACAGCTTATACTACAAAGACATCAACAAGATATTCCATTTGTAGCTTCCAGTAGACTTTATCTTTTTTTTTCTTCAGGAGGTACGGATCCAATCTTGCATCAGTTTTCACAGCTCACTCAACAGTTGGGAAGAAGAATTTTGCTTCATTTGGAGGACAGAGAGAGTATTGGCAAGTCTGTCAGTTGTTCACGTGTCACTGAAAGACTGGAAGACGCAGTCTTTGCATGGCATAATTGTACTATTACAAGGTTTCTCTATGCTTTGCAGTGCATCTAGAACACTAATAGGAGTCAGAGACCATTGATAATAAAAAGGGAGAGATCTAATACTGCCTGGCTCACTTTGCACAATAGCACCATACTTTTCTATTAATAAAAGTATCAGCTGCCACTGTATGGTTTATGGCTTAGGGGTCTATTCCGAGCTGTGCGGGGAGCTCTGCTTGTGAGTGGGAGGGGGCGGGCTTCAGGCAGAGTGAGGGCGGGCTGTGGGTGGTGCCATGACCCCGGACGTAGAGGGCCGATTCCAAGGTCAACCCTGTATGTCTGGGTTGGACATTTAAACGGGGGACTTATTCCACCTCGTAGGTGCAATAAGTCCCCCTGGACATCAGGGGCTGCTGGAGCCGGGCGTAGAGGACAGGTGAGGGGTGCTGGGGGTGCCTGCAGCCCGATCCTGGCCATGGAAGGTCCGATCGGATGTCAGGCTGTGGGGAATGCAGAGTCTGCTGTTACTGCCGGAAACATGGCTCCATGCAGGAGCCAGGCTGAGCTAGCTGGGGATGTGGCTGGACATCCAGGGTGCCTGAATTGGGGTATGTCCGGATGTCCAGCCACTATGTCACGATTCTGCTCCTGTGGGGCCATCTAGCCCCCGCAGGAGAAGAATCTGGTGCATCCCCGGACTATCCGGACGTCCAGACATCTGGACGGCCTGGGACGCACAACTCAGAATTGGCTTCTTGTTTATTGTATTTGATTATCTGCATTTTGAGACTATATCAAAATGGAGTACAATTTATCAAAAGCAAAATTACATATTAATAAATTACATAACAAAAAATTAAATTTTAAAATAATAAAAAAGAGAGAACATAAGATATAATAAATATAAAAAAATCAAACGTTAATGTAATCTAAAAGAGGGTAGTGATACATTCTCAGACCACCATTTTGAGCATTCAGTAAGACTTTATTGAATGCTTGCTCAAAATAAAATGTCTTTTGGCCTTTTGATCCTTTCCAGAAATGTTTCTGTCCTTAAGCAATGAGGCAGAGTATTCCACAGAGTAGAGGTCAAGCAAAAGAATGTCAACTGATGGGTAATTTCATAACATACTTGGAAGGGCCTAGGAATAACAATCCAATTCGCATTTAAGTAATGCAGAACTCTAGATGGAGTATATGGTATTGACCTAAAAGATATTACGGAGTAACTTTTACTAATGCTTTAAATACAAGGAGTAAAATTTTAAATTTCATATGATATGTAATGGGAAGCTAAGAGAGCTGAATAACAAACAGCCTGTGGAGTATAGGGTGGCCAGGGGTCTGGATTTAAGACAGGCTGTTCTACTCTCTCCAACCAGAAGCCTATTCTATCCAACTTCCTGCTGGCAAAATGATTTCAACATTTACAACAAATGAAGTAGATAGCAGTGGTGTCAAAAACAAGTTTATTCTAAGAGAACCTCAACCTCCTGCACAGGAAGGAGAAACCAGATGGCAAGAGGAAGAGTCAGAAGGAATTCTGTAGTGGAACAGCTATTGGTACAATAAGGGGGGAAGAAAGAGAAGGAAAGGGAAAGGAGTGGTGAGCGAGGAGATGATGAAGGAAGGAAGGAAGGAAGGGAGGGAAAGTGAAGGAGGAAAAATAGAAGAGGAAGAGGAAAAGGAAGTAGAGAGAGGAACTGACTCAACCAGTCCCGACACTTTCAAACTACCGCCAGAACTCCCCAACACACATGGAGCTTTCTCTGCAGGGGCAATAGAGAGGAATGGAGGTAGGGGCAATGGCCTCAGGCAACAGGGATCATAAACACGAGAAGAACCAGGAAAAAAAGTAATAGAAACCAGGAAACAAAACCCCTAGAAAAGGAAAATCCAGTGGCCAGAGGAGAACAGCAAGAAAGGTCCCCAGAGTTGCTCCAAGGAGCAGGAGCTGCTCCTTGGGCATGCACCGCTGCGGCGAAAATGCCACTATAGCAGCAATTTGTTTGCCACCTCTGGCCTGCCACTACCTTCCTGATGATTTTTTTCCCCCATTCAAGCTCAGGCTTATCTGAGAGATAAAAAAAGTGGAAGGGGGGGGGGGGTGGTATATGCCGTGGCAGGCCAGAGGCAGCAAAATCAGAAATAAATATGGCTGTGGCTGCCGGAGTGCCTCCCACAACTGCTTATTTTCCCACTCAACCACTATTGGTTCCTTCAAGGAATCAGCCTGATTCAGGACAAATCATGCTGATTCCTTGCAGAAACTAATAGCGGACAACTTTGAGCTTGTAAAAAGCGACTGGAAGGCAGTAGCAGGCCAGAGGCGGCAAAATCAGAAATAAATACAGCCATGGCTGCCGGAGTGCCCCCCTCCAACCCGTTTTTTTTTCCCACGCAAGCTCATCCGCTATTTGTTCCTCCAGGTTCCTCTTGCCATTTTCGAGGTGCTCTCTTCCATGGAAGAATTCACAAACCTGGATCGGGACATTGAGGGCTTTGCAAAATGCTGGAAGAAATTTTATAGAATCCAAATGTCCAGAAAATGAGAAGTTCCCTTAAGAATGGAAGAACAAAACAGCTCTGCAGAGCTTGTGTATCATGTGTGCTCTACAGTCTGATCACATGATGTATGCTTTGCAGTAGTTGCAAATTCGGAAGGGATAATTTTCAAACTACCTACAGGCTTTGCACCAGTTTTGAAAGTGAAAGAGTGCATGCACTTCTGCTTTAAAACTTCCTGCAGGTACATTTTGAATGCATATACAGAAACTCCCTGACCAGCAAAAAAAAAAGATGCCTGATTGATGAGTATTAACTATACCAATATGGAGGGAATTTCCCTCAAAGTCAAGTTTGAGGAGTCCTTTCCCAGGAGAGTGAAGAAAGGAGTGATGGTGTATGGGCCCAGAATGTTCCCCCCTAAGATTTGTAAAACCTGTTGGAGCAGGGTGGGTGATCAGTCCCATGGCTTGCCAGAAAGAGTGACTACCCCATAAAAAGTGAATAAATCCTGAGGGAGAATGTAAGAGAAGTCTCTATGTAAACTACTACTACTACTGAGCATTTGTATAGTGCTACAAGTCATACGCAGCACTGCACAAACTCACCAGAGAGGCCAGGAAATGTGGAGAATCCAACAGATAATTCTTGAGTCTTGTTCAAAGATGATGGCATAGTGTAAGGATAATTTTATGACTGATCTAGTTGCCATTGCCCCTGACACCATCAGAAGATTTAGGCTGGTGTATAGGAGGCTAATGCTGCATGATTCCAGTAGTGCTGCTACAGGTGTGGGTACAAATCTATCCACATGCTACACCTCTTGGGAAGAATGTGCACTCATAGGAGAGGAGCATGATAAACCAGTAATGCATTGGACTTGCAATAATTGTGAGAGCACAAGGTTAGCATAAGTTGTAGTGCCTGTAGGTACTCTATTTTTCTCAATTAAGTGATAAGGGGGATTTTTATCGATTAAGTTATTCGGGGGTATGAGGTTGGAAAAGTTCCAGAACTGGACACAGTGATGAAGACCTGCAGTTCATGAGCCTATTCATTGCCATATTGGAATGCAAAGGAGCATAGTCCTGCCACTGTTCCTAGATGCAACAAGGTTTGAAGAAGGGTCAGGAGTTTCTACGATCCGAAACACAACGTTGGGTTGCTATATGTGGTTGCGTTTCAAGTGAAGCTGTCAAGATGTGATAAACAGCATGGGAGATGTGTTACGACGCTACAGCATGCCATGGCATTAGTTTTTTGAACTGACGAATTAAGAGTGGACATCTTATTGAAAACCGGAGAAGGTTTAAATCATAAAAAACAACCTTTAAGGCTTCGCTGTTCCCCAGAATATGAAGGAACCTCTAAACAGCTAAGTGAATTCATTTGATAGATTAACGTCTTTCACCGGTGGATTTCAACTGATGGTTTTATCCCTTAGGGGAAATGTTTTAGGGTTGTGTCCCTACATAAAGAATAAAAAGGAACAAGTAGCTACTGTCGCGACGCCACCCTGGTGGCTAATGGGTGCCAAGGTAGGTCGGACACAAATAAAGATAAGGTTGGGATGGGTACGTATTTCTCAGGGCCCAGGGATGTATAGCCTTGGTAGCATCCTTATTACCCAATACCCAAAGAACACAGGTTTCCAAGTGGAGGGAAAATAAGGCTTTATTTCCCTTGTCTTGCAAAGGTTCAAAGGATCAGTCCCAAAACAACAAAAGAAATGTCCTTACATCAGGTTAGAAAAAGTAAAACTCAGGTTCAAAGCAACAACTGTTCTCTTCATAGAGGTGATACAAAACAAACACTTCCTATTCCACCAGTTTACTGCTCACATGCTATGCAAGGATTCCAAGCTTCCAGTGGTACAATAACTACAATCCATTTCCTCATCTGAAAGGGATTCTACCACTTCCACTTGCATTGGTTCCTGATCATATGCCTCTGAAACAGAGTCCGTGGTTCTGGGCAACCTATAAGTGGGCTTTTCAGCCAAACGCTGTATGACCTCCCAATGCCTTGGTTTCAGAGTGGGGCGTCGGTCATGAACTGTTCTACAAGGCGAATATTCTTCCCTCTTCTTAGGTTTTATATCAGCTTTCTGCAAACATTGCTTATTTAAAAGTCTCTCATTTGATAAAAGCTTTTCATACCTTGTATCATGAGAAGTGTTACCTGAACAGGGTCCTTCTGTTTCCTGTCCTCTCCACAGGCTAGCTCTCTGAAGGCTGTTCCCAACTAAGTGTGGGTTACCTTGTAATGCTGGCTTCTCTCCTTGAGGTAAGGCTTGCGGCCTACTCCTGCTGAGATTCTGCCCTGCTCCTGCAATCTGGCGTGGGTTTTTCAACCGTCCTTCGGTTGACTTCACCCAGCTGTCCCAGTACTGCTTTTGTGTCCCCAGATCTCCTGGATCCTTCCATACTCTCCGTCCTTTCAGGTCTCTCTGGCCTGTTCCTCCTTCCGGTGCTCCAGCAGCATCTGTAGCTTCTGCGGTTTCTGCCACCTCTGCAGCTCCTGCCGCTCCTCCGGCTTCTGCAGGTTCTGTAACTTCTCTGCCTTCTCTACTGCTCCTGCTGCTACCGCCACTTTCGCTTTTACCGCCACTTCCCCCTTTCCAGTCTTCCAGACTTTCTTTAAGAGGAGTTCCTGCCTTCCTGGATTGGAGGCTGGCTGGCTTTTGGTCACACCCTGTGGGGCGTGGATCCTCGGTCTTCCGGAGGTCCCTCTTGCTCCCCCTATCAGGTTCCTGAAAATACTGCAGCTTGTGCATGCCTTTTTTCGTGTTTAAAATATTTTCTTCTGTTCCCCACTGGTCTGCTGCATCACACTACAGAAAGATGTTTTCCTTTATCTTCATGGCAAATGTTCCAATAAAAAATTTGTCTAATAGGGTAGCTTTATTTCCTTTAATGTTTGATTGACTGTTCCTTCATCGGCAGATTCATCCAATGAAATAACTGTAGAAAACATGGCTTCTACTTGTGTTCCCCTCACAGATAATAGTGATATTTCAGTTTAATTGACATCGCCAAGTCTGATAATGCCAGATATAGAAATGGAATTTTGGGCTGCTCTGCTTGGTGCAGTGACTTCACCTGCTTGTTTGGATTCAAATGATATAGTGATTTTATCTAAATCAGCTAATGAAGATCAAACTGCAGATACTGTGCTTAAATGCAGTTGAATGATCTTCCAAAGACAAATTAAGGGGCATGTTTACTAAAAACCGCACAATTGCGCGCCGCACAATAGCGCACTAAAAGCATCACGTAAGTGCTCTTAAGCGCCCCCGCACATGTGCGATGAACCCCTGCACACGTGCGCGGCACACTAACGGGCTCCGCACAAGTACGGGCCCGCAAATGTCCGATAGAGGCGTGGAAAGGCTAACGGAGGGCGGAGGAAGGCTCCCGAGGGGCGGAGAGACGGCTGCAATGGGCGGGGAAGGGGAGGGGAGAGGCTCCTCGCACATTTACGGGGCAGAATATACAAGTAAAAAATACCGCGAGTGAAACACTCGTGGTAGAGGGCTATTAAAGGGAAGAGAAACCATTTACGTCAGCAATGTACAGGAAAACCGGGGAAACCCCCAAAACGTGAGCAGTGTGATACATGTGCATAGAACAAAAGTGCAAATAAAAAGCGAAAATGACCACAACAAAAATATTAAAAATAGTACTTCAGCTGGGCAACAGTGATATTAATGGGCAACAACAAAAAAACACTCCCTGGAAAGCTCCATAACATTAGAAATGAATTTTGGAAGGGTCCACGGAGTGGAGACCCTTCCAAAAATCATTTCTTGCTATTGGAGCTGTCCTTGGAGTGTTGTGTATGGTTGCCCATTAATAACACTGTTGCCCAGCTTGGCTATCTTTTTTTCCCCCTTTTTTGCAGGCATTTTAGTGGTGTATTTGCACTTTTGTCCCCAGACAAGGTGAACGAGCCCACAGTAAAAATGTGCAGAGCATGGCTTCCAACTCCTTCTTGCCAGGTTTCCTATCTCCAGGGACTGCACTGTCTCTGTGGCCACAGTGTGGTGCAGCAGACAGAGCCAGTATCTCTAGAACCAGAGAGTCACAGGTTCAAACCCCAGCTGGGGCACCTGCCATCCCTGTCCCCATATTTTACCCACCACTAAACAGAGATAGTAAAGACACTCCTTTATTGCAGAGAACATAAGCATGTTGCAAACACCCATATTTTACCCTACACCGCTCACACACCATAACAATGGGCATTACCTACAGCAAAGTCCCCCAAATGCAGGCCTGGAGTGCCACAACTCAATCAGGTCATACGGTTTTACTACAATAAGGACATGCCAGCATGTTGGCGGAAGGGTACAGGTGGTGGAGGGGCAGTGGCTGCTAGCCACAGAAGACAGTGGCCTAGCCATGTGCAGGATGGCACCATCCACTGCAACAGACAGGCCCTGTCGGATGTACAGTCATGGACCTCCCAGGGAATTCAGCTAATCTGTGGCAACACAGTGGTGCAGTGCACGCAGACAGTGTGTGCAAGAACAGAAGGTCACAGGTTCAAAGCCCAGCTGGGGCTACTGCCAATCCTGTCCACATGTTTTTCCCACAACTAAACCGTGATAGTAAGGACAAACCTTTATTGCTGAGGGCATACGCATTGGTAATACGCCTATCTTTTACCACACCGATCACAGACACCATGAACAGGGGCATTACCTAGAGCAGAGTCTCCCAAATGCAGTCCTGGAGGACCACACACCATTCAGGTTCCATGCTGCCTCTAATACAAATGCCTGTGCTGCATATCTATGCACCACCCCCATGGCATGTATATTTAGCTCATGCATATTCATGAGGGACAGCAGGAAAACCCGAACAGTGTTAGGCACACCAGGACTGGAGTTGGGAACCTCTGCCGTAAAGCAGCAGCCAACAGGGGCAGACACACCCACACCCACAGGCCCCATTGGCCAATGCCTCCTGAAGAGGTAGGACATTGGGCCCTGCGTGCATCTCCAAATACTAGCACCTGCATACCTTAGCAATGCCACCCTACACCTGGGTATACGGTACACAGCTCTCAAACGTTTGCTATGAGTACTGGCAGATAGACATTCCTACGTTAAGCACAGTTTGCTCTTTGAGCTCCATCATAACAATCTTTCTGATGTCTGCAGTGTGTGCTTCAGGTCTGGCCTCTGACAGTGCTCACTACCCTGGGGAGTGACCCCCAACAGTATTGCGTACCATATCCATGCCTGTGCTGTGCCCAGGACTGGTGTGGTGGGCAAGGCTGATAAACTCCTCTATAGTAGCACAATGCTGGCATACGTGTGGGAGTGTGTGTCTGTCTATACCAGGGGTGGGCAATCTCGGTCCTGGAGGGCCGCAGACCAGTCAGGTTTTTGGGATATCCCTAATGAATAAGCATGCGATATATATGCATTACAGATATCCTGCCAATCTGACTGGTCTGCGGCCCTCCAGGACCGAGATTGCCCACCCCTGGTCTATACAGTGTGTGTTGGCTGCAAACACCTTCCACAGCCCACACTGCCAGCACTGTTGCCATTATTGGCCTGCCAATGTGCATAATGAGCAGCAAGGTACCATGGGTATAGCTCAGACAGGGTGGGCTGGCCAGGATGCATCTGCACAGGGCATAGGGCACTGCCTGGGACATTGTTGTGGCCGGCCACCATCTACACAGACAGGGTGACCTCTTTCTGTCCTGCTGGGGGATCACTCTCACCCTGACTGTGCAGTGACCACAGCATGTCTAGGCACCCCATAGTGCTATATAGTATTTCTCTCATGTGATATATATGGGTTTCCTTTTGGGGCCCAGTTACTGACTTATCTGCTGGTGTGCACTGCCATCCCAGTTCTGGGTGCATGCATTTCCACCAGGACTAGCTAGCAGACTGTTTTCAGCTAGTCTGTGTCATGATGGAGCGCCTTGCAGGGTGCAGCGGCTGAAGGCTTGCTGCAGGAGAATATCAGATAGTGGGGGGGTGCAGCTTAGCATATCCAGGCCTAATGTCTCTCTGATATTGTGTTGTGGAGGTGTATAGAGCTGCTTTGACTGCTCTGTAGGGTGTCTGTTCCCCAGCAGGACAGGGGTGATGGTCCACTCTACTGCCACCATTGCAGGGAGGTAGAATGTGGATCTGTTGATAGGAGACACTGTTTTTTCAACCTTGGGTGGTGGTACATAGCCCACCTAGGTGTCCATAAGGGGTTCCCCTAAGACAGAAAGTGATATCCAAGGTGTTTCTGCAGAAACTACCTATCTCACAGATTAATACTGCTGTGGAGCTCTGGCATGGCCTCTTTCATCAATGGAGGGTGTTGTGGACCTGGTCCTGGGCACCTCTTCACACCCTCAGGGTGAGCCCAGTACCCACACAATGTGACGGTGTGTAGCTACTCTGTGCCAGTAAAACACCTGGTCAGTACCCCCTACCAGGCCGAGGTGCTGTGTGGGTGCACACGGCCACTTCCCCCTACCACGCCGGGGAGCTGTTGGGGTGCATTCCCCATCTTGTGTTCATCTGTGGACAGCTGATTTGCATGTGCAGTGCATCATGGGTACAGGTGGCCTAACCCTATCCTGGCTACCACAGCAGACTGTCTGTGTGGTGACATGCAGGCTCTCTGCAGCCAGCCAGGGGCTTGCTGGCAGCTATAGAGCTGTAGCCCAATGGTTACTTCACTGCCTGAGAAGCCTGAGGTCATGGGTTCAAACCCACAGTGGGTTAATTTGCTTGTGTTGTCCAAAGTTTTTTAATTTAATGTACATATGTTGATGCCAGCAAAAACACCCGCAGCGTACTGTACCCATAAGGTGCCACTGAGGGTGCTTTATAGGGCGCCCTATAGGGCACCTTATGGTTGCCGTCCATATAAGGTGCACTATACATTATCCTGTGATGCAACATATATGGTGACCTATAGGGGACATTCTAGGGTGCCTTGGCGGACAGTGAACTTTAACATGTGCCGTATGGGCCGCCTTATGTTAACACGCTTTGAGAGTGAGTTTGCTAGTACTGATAAATAAAGTAGAACTAATATGCCTCCTATAGCACTCATCCCCATAATACATTATGCCTCAGCCAGCCTTGTTCACTGGGCACTATGAGGGATCGAACCCCTGATCCCTGCACCATTGGTCAGTGTCTTAACCATTGTGCTGTGGCTCTGGTCCTGTGATTACACATCAGAGCGCTGCCTTATGCCGCCCAGTCTTAAAAAGCCTCCTAAAACATTAGCGCACCGCCTTATGCCCATCAGCGCGCCGCCTTATACCGCCCATCATTTAAATGCCTCCTAAAATAATGCCTCTGCCAGCTGTTTCCATTGGGCACTGCGAGGGATTGAACCCCTGATCACTGCACCATTGGTCAATGTCTTAACCATTGTGCTGTGGCTCTATTCCTGTGTTTGGACATTGCCGCACTGCCTTAGGCCTTCATGGCATAGCAGCGCACCACCTTCTGCCGCCCAAACCGCACAAACTTAACAGCGCGCCGCCTAATGCCCACTATTTACAGTGCTACGCCTTATGATGCCCACACCTAACAGCGCACCGCCTAATGTCGCCCAACATTAACAGTGCGCCGCCTTATGACGCACAAAAATAATATGCCTCCTACAGCACTTTAACCCATTACAGTTATTGCCTCAGACAAAACTTTTGTTGCACACAATGGGGGATTGAACCCATGGCCCCTGCATCATTGGTCAGTGTCTTCACCATTGTACTATGGCTCTGTTCTTTCCTGTGCCCAGCAGCGCGCTACTTAGCCTTCCCACGTGCTAATGTGGACCCCGCACATTAGCGCGACGCGCACAAGTACGGTCGCTGTCTCCCGGTTTTTTCTTTTCTCTGCCTGAACCGCCCACTCCTTATATGGCACAGGCACACTACCGCGGCCCTGCACAATTTCGGAGTTTAGTAAACATGCCCCTAAGTTCCTGCTGGCCTTAAAGGAAGAACTTTAAAGTCTTTTGTTCTGTGTTTTCTGTGTTTTTACCCCTCTATCATCCAATGGTCCAACTGATTCTCTCACAAGTTTTTTTACTGCTAATGTACTGCTGTTTACTGTAAACCGCTTTGGTATAAAAGCGGTATATAAAAACTGCTAAATAAATAAATAATAAATATTATACATTTTTGCTTTCATGACAAGGTTCTTTTCAAATTCTCTCTTTGCCTGCATTGGCAACTTAGATGCCTTGCATCTAACTTGCCATTGCTTATGTTATTGCCGATGTTCATCATTAGGCTCCTTTTTTTATTTCCTGAAGGATGCTTTTGGCAACAATAGCCTCTCTGACCTTTAAAGCATGCTGGCAGTTTTTTGGTGTTCCTTCCACTTTTCTTAAAGTGTGGAATATATCTGGTCTGGGCTTCCAAGATAGTACTTTTAAACAACACCCATGCTTGATGTAAATCTTTAATCTTTGCAGCTACTCCTTTTATTTTTATTTTAACTATTTTCCTCATTTTATCATAGTCTCTCTTTTGAAAGTTAAAAGTTAGTACTGTGGATTTCCTTGCCATCTTCCTTCCAAAATCAAATGTGATCATACTATGATCACTAATGCCAAGTGATCCCAAAACCCTTATCTTTTGCAGCAGATCCTATATTGCACTAAGGACTAGGTACAAAATAGCTTCCCTTCTTGTCTGTTCATGAACCAGCTGCTCAAAGAAGCAATCATTTATTTCATCTAGAAACTTTATTTCTCTAGCATGTCCTGCTGTGACATTGACCCAGTTGATACTGGAGTAATTGAAATCACCCATTATTACTGTGTTGTAACTTTTGTTAACTTCCCTGATTTCTTTTAGCATTTCATCATCCATCTGTTAATTCTGGCCAGGCAGTCGGTAGTACACTCCCACTGCCGTTGCCTTCCACTTTTTAATGGAATTTCTATTCATAAAGATTCTACAGTATATTTTGTTTCCTGCAAAACTTTAATTCTATGTAACTCAATGCCCTCTGCAACATTGAATGCAACCCCTGCACCAATTTGATCTACTCTATCATTGTGATATAGCTTGTACCCAGGTATCACAGTGTCCCTTTGGTTGTCCTCCTTCCACCAGGTCTCTGAGATGCCAATCATATCTAATCTTTCATTTTGTGCTATGTCTTCTAGCTCTCCCATCTTATTTTTTAGACTTCTATTATTTGCATACAGGTATTTTAGAGGTTGTATTTTATTCATATTAATCTGGTTATCAGTTGATAGATGTGATTTGGAATCTTTTGGTTCCATAATGAAGGACATCTGGATTACTTTTATCTTTATCTGAACCTCTTTATTGAGATTCCATAACGTCCCTCTTTTGCTACATCCTTCCGAACCATGTGCTCCTGGGTGACTGTCTGCTTTCCCCTACTATCTAGTTTAAAAGCTGCTCTATCTCCTTTTTAAAGGCTAATTCCAGCAGTCTGGTTCAATCCCGGTTAAGGTGGAACTCATCCTTTCGGAAGAGCCCCTCCCTTCCCTAGAATGTTACCCAATTCCTTTTTTGCAGCATCACATTGAGATTCTGGAGTTCTGCCTGCCTTTTGGGTCCTGCACATGGAAGGAGAAGCATTTCAAAGAATGCTATCCTGGAAGTTCTGGATTTCAAATTCCTATCTAAAAGCCTAAATTTGGGTTCCAGAACCTCTCTCCCACACTTTCCTATGTCATTGGTGCCAACATGTACCAAGACAGCAGACTCCTCCCCAGCACTATCTAAACCTTATCTAGGTGACATGTGAGGTCCGCTATCTTTGCACCTGACAGGCATGTTACCAGGTGGTCCTCACATCCACTGGCCACCCAGCTATCTACATGCCAAATGATTGAATCACCAACTATTATAGCTGTCCTAACCCGTCCCTCATAGGCATATGGCCCTGGAGAAACATCCTCTGTGCGAGAGGGTTTTACATCTCCTGGTGGACAGGTCCTAGCTACAGGATCACTTCCTTCCACACCAAGGTGATGCTCTCCTCCTCACAAATGCCCCCAAGAACCAACTACATAAGTGTATAAATTCTCTGGAGCAATTTTCAAAACAGAATTATGCATATACTATTGTACAGAAAATTCACCAGGGGAAAGTATGCAAGTAAATAAGAATATATTTATAAAATTACTTCCATCTTGCCTCCCTCATTAGGAATCAAAACCCAGAAAAAAGATTTTGGGGTCTTTGCAGACAATACATTGAAATCCTCTATTCAGTATACAGTAGCGTCCAAAATAAAACAAATACAATTTTAGGAAAAATTCAGAAAAAAATAGAACACTAAACCAAGAATATAATAATGCCTCTGTTTTGATCCATGGTACAATCACACCTTGAGTATTTTGCCCAGTTCCAGTTCCCACAACTCAACAAAATATAATGGAACTCTAAAAAATACAGAGAAGGGCAGCAAAAATATTAAAAGGGATAATTGGCTTTCTTATGGATAAAAAGATTAGAACTATTGAGCTTGGAAAAGATATTAGCTGAGAAGGGATATGATAGAAATATATAAAATTAGAAAGAGGGCAGGGTGAGCCCGAGACAAGATGGCTGCCTGAGGCTTTTGCTCCACTCCTGTACCCCGATCTACCCACCTTCTGCAGACCGGCGGTGAGGTTGGAAGCTGCACAACATTGTTTGGTGGAATGTGCAGGCTACAGGAGCCATAACTGGGCCTTTCCATGGTGGAAGTCTCCCACTGGAATCGTAGCAGTGCAGTGAACATTGACCGCACATGCCTGCAATGAAGGCTCTGAATCCGGGAGTTGCACTGTGAAAACTGGGCTGGCAGAGAGCAGCGGATGCTGGATGCAGAAGATGCACTAACCCAGTGCTTTTGGGCTGCAAAACTGCTCTATGCAGGAGCGTGTTGTTGAATTGCCCAAAGGTAGCGGAATGAAGGGAGAAGAACACCTTCCGCAAAAAACAAAAGTCCAACCAAAGAGCGGAGGGCACAAACCACGGCCACACAATATAAGTTGAACAGAAGAGATTTGTTTATTGGGGACCCAACTTAACAAGTTTTGGCGTTAAGCCTTCATCAGGGGTCTGTGAAAAAACTTCACCCGGGGGAGAGAAAACCACCTTCAGACCCCTGCATACGGTATTTGGGAGGGGATACTGAGGCAGAAAGAGGACTTTTTTGTTAATATAATGTGGGTATATGAGTTATTTAGACAGTTTTGTATACCACCTTATACTTCAATCAAAGTGGTCACAACACAATTGGGGGATATGAGTCACGTACACTAATACGTACAAGGAACATAGGCAATGGAGGGTTAATTGGCTTGCCCAAGACCACAAGGAGCACCTGTGGCACTAGAAACCGTGTTAGTGTCGCTGAATATCCTGCTTAAGGGCATTTACGCAGTTTACAGCTCTGTAAACTATGTAAATGCCTTTGAATATCGGGCCCTAAATTCATAAGAGTGCCAAAAGGCTCAAATGAGCCTGATGGTGAAGGTGTTACTAATCTTGTCTTACTAATCTGTTATGTTTTTTTGAAGGAGTGAATAAACAGGTGGACAAAGGTGAGTCGGTTGATATTGTGTATCTGGACTTTCAGAAAGCCTTTGACAAGTTCCCTCATCAGAGACTTTTGGCAAAACTAAAGAGTCATGGGATAGGAGGCAGTGTACTATTGTGGATCAGGAACTGGTTAAAAGATAGAAAGCAGAGGGTAGGGCTAAATGGCCAATTTTCCCAATGGAGAAAGGTGAATAGTGGTGTACCCCAGTGATCTGTGCTGGGTCCGCTGCTTTTTTGACATATTCATAAATGACCTGGAAATTGGAATAACGAGTGAGGTTATCAAATTTGCAGATGACACAAAACTATTTAAAGTTGTTAAAACCCAAGAGGATTGTGAAAAATTGCAAGAAGATCTTGATAAATTGGAAGACTGCGCATCAAAATGGCAGATGAAATTTAATGTGGACAAGTGCAAAGTTATGCACCTAGGGAAGAACAACCCAAACTATGGTTACACGATGCAAGGTTCCACATTAGGAACCACCACCCAGGAAAAAGATTTAGGCGTCATTGTGGATACCATGTTAAAAACCCTCGGCCCAGTGTGCAGCGGCGGCCAAGAGAGCAAATAGAATGTTAGGTATGATAAGGAAAGGAATGGAAAATAAAACAAAAGATATTATAATGCCTCTATATCGTTCCATGGTGAGACCGCACCTTGAATATTGTGTGTAATTCTGGTCACCGTATCTTAAAAAGGATATAGCGATTTTAGAAAAGGTACAGAGATGAGCCACCAAAATGATAAAGGGGATGGAAGGATACCCCTATTAAGAAAGGCTAAAAAGGTTAGGGCTCTTTAACCTGGAAAAGAGACGGCTGAGGGGAGATATGATAGAAGTCTATAAATTAATGAATGGAGTGGAACGGGTAAACATAGATCGATTGTTTATCTTATCAGAATATAGAAAGACTAGGGGACATGCAATGAAGCTACAGGGTAAACTATTTAAGACTAATAAAAGAAAATATTTTTTCACTCAACGTGTAATCAAACTCTGGAATTTGTTACCGGAGGATGTAGTAAAGGCTGTTAGTGTAGCTGGGTTTAAAAATGGCTTGGACAAGTTCCTGGAGGAAAGGTCCATAAACCATTATTAAGAAGTGACTGAAGATATCAATGCTGGACCCAGTACAAGCATTGCGGAACTTGTGTCTCTTGGGGAAACTGCTAGGTACATATGACCTAGATTGGCCACTGTTGGAAACAGAATACTGGGCTTGATGGACCTTGGCCTGACCCAGTATGGCATATCTTATGTTCTTATGTTCTTAGGTATTTGAAAGTAAGCATCATCTTATACAAAATCTGAAACTTAATAGGAAGCCAATAGATGTTGTGAAACATCATCATAAGGTTTACCACCCATCAATAAATGGACTGTAGCATTTTAAACAGATTGTGAGGGGTGAAGAACCAGGGGCGGCCCAAGGCGGGTGCGGGGCCATGTGCGGAGACTCGATGCGGGCCTCATTTGCATAAGTGGCCTTATTTGCATAAATATTTGCATAATGTTACCATACACTAACTTTTAGTAAACATGTCTCTTAATGAGTGTATGGATAAAGAAAGACTAAAAGATTTCTACATTACTATAATCCAGTGCCAACCGCCAGGCACATTAGGGGGTTAGGACTAATAATGGGCTATGGGGGGGTTAGGGCTAGTAATGGGCTATGGGGTGGCTAAGACTGGAAATGGGGCTGATAGGGGTAGGACTGGAAATGAGCTGATGGGGGGCTAAGAATGGAAATGGGCTGATGGGGGGGGTTAGAACTGGAGGCTGATAGGGGGGCTAAGACTGGAAATGGGCTGATGGGGGGTTAGGACTGGTAATGGGCTATGGGGAGGGGCTAAGACTAAAAATGGCTAGTAATGGGCTATGGGGGGGCTAGGACTGGAAATGGGCTGATGGGGGGGTTAGGACTGGAAATGGGCTATGGGGAGGCTAAGACTAAAAATGCGCTGATGGGGGTTTTAGGACTGGATATGGGCTGATGGTGGGGTTAGGACTGGTAATGGGCTATGGGGAGACTAAGACTAAAAATGGGCTGATGGGGGGGTTAGGACTGGAAGTGGGCTGATAGGGGGGTTAGGACTAGTAATGGGCTATGGGGGGGCTAGGACTGGAATTGGGCTGATGGGGGGGCTTAGGACTGGTAATGGGCTGATGTGGGGCTTAGGACTGGTAAGGGCTATGGGGGGGCTAGGACTGGTAATAGGCTGGGGGGTTGTTAGGACTGGAAATGGGCTGAGTGGAAGGAAGGCTTGAACTGCAAATAGCTGATGGGGACGGAGGCTTGGAATGGAAATGGGCTGAGTGGAAGGGAGACTTGAACTGCAAATAGCTGATGGGGAGGGGGGCTTGGAATGGAAATGGGCTGTGAGGGGAGGGAGCTAGGACTGGAAAAGGACTGAGTGGGGGTGTAGGACAGGAAATGGGCTGATGTAGGGGCTAGGATAGGACTGGAAATGGGCTTTTGGGGGGTGCTAAGATTGGCAATAGGCTGTGGTGGGGGCTTGGATTGAAATGGACTCATGGAGGGGCTAGAACTGGAAGTAGGCTTATGGGGGGCTTGGATTGGAAATGGACTGAGTGGAGGGGAGCTAGGATTTGACATGGGCTGATGGTGGGGCTAGGAAAGGACTATAAATGGGCTGATGGGGGGCTGGGATTGGAAATGAACTGATGGAGGGACTCGGATAGGACTGGAAATAGATGGGGGAGCTAGGACTGGAAATTGGCTGATGGTGGGGCTAGGATAGGACTGGAAATGGGCTTATGGGGGCTAGGACTGGAAATGGGCTTATGGGGGGCTAGGACTGGAAATGGGCTGATGCGGGGACTAGAAGGGAGCGGATGCTGGGTGGGGCTGGAACTAGAAGGGAGCTGATATTGGGGGAGGATTAGAATGGGATGCAGCTTGGAGAGGGGAAAAATATTTTGTGTGGGAGGGAAGACAAATCTACAATTGGCCGGATATTTGGAGAGTAAGTGGGGATTGACGATGGAGGGCTAAAATTTGAGTGGATGAAATAGGAATGAGGAAAGATCAAAAGGAGAAAGATTAGTATGTTAAAGCAGATGTAGAGAGAGAATGGAAAAAAAACTAGAAGAGAGAAGAAAGGACAAATGAACAGCAGACGATGGAGAGTTAGAAGAAGACATGAAGAAACCAGAAGAAAGTGGCTGGAGCAATTGCAACTGAAAAAAATGCACAAAAGGTAGAAAAATATCTCTTTATTTTGAATTTATTAACTGGAATATGTCAGCTCTGGGAAATGTGCATCATTAACGTCTATGCTTTGTTTAGTACAAGAGGAAATTAATTTATAGTTTTATTTCTAGTGTTGTTGTACATTCCAAGTTTGGCTTTTGGGGTTCCCAGTTTAATTATTGTCTTCCTATTTCTAAATTGTGATTCCTTGTTTGGTGATGGTCTATGTTCTGTATGTGTAACTGAGCTGAGGTATTCTGTTTATGTAATTCCTATTTGACATTGCCACTTGTTCTCTTTCCCCAGTAGGTCATGCATTGTTATTCTCTGAAATGTATTGGTTTAATATTTGCAGTGTTGCCTTTTGATAGTTACGGTATGATGCTTTGTGAGTCCTGGTAGTGCTGTTAGAATTTGAGAAGAAGCTTGCTGCGGAAGCAAAAACGTGAAATAAAGATTTTTTCAAGTACATTCGTAGCAAAAAACCTGTGAGAGAGTCAGTTGGTCCATTAGATGATAGAGGAGTTAAAGAGGCACTAAGAGGCGACAAGGTGATAGCAGAGAGACTGAATGAATTCTTTGTTTCAGTCTTTACTGAGGAAGATGTAGGGATGTTACCCATGACTAAAGTGGTATTTAAGGTGCGGAAGAATTGAAGGAAATATCGATACATCGGGAAGATGAGTGGAGGAGTGGCCTAGTGGTTGGGGCAAGGTACTTCGGGCCGGAAGGTCGGGGGTTCAAATCCCACTGGAGGACAGCAACCTTGGGCCGGAAGGACTGAGGTTTCTAGTCCCACAGGTGCTCCTTGTGGTCTTGGGCAAGCCACTTAACCCTCCATAGCCCATGTTCCCTGTAAAATAGTTCTGTGTGCTGTGCTTTCCTGTCTAATCAATGTGTTTGTACCTCAAAAATTTCCTGTCATGATTTGACAATTTCCAATCTGTAATCAAACCGCTGCTGATCGCTGGAAGTAGTGGTATACAAATGTATACTAAATAAATAAAAAATAAAACTATTAGATAAACTGAAGAGTAGCAAATCACCTGGGCCGGATGGTATACATCCAAGGGTGTTGAAAGAACTGAAATATGAGATTGCAGACCTGCTATTAGTAATCTGTGAACTATCATTAAAATCATCTGTAATACCTGAAGATTGGAGGATCGCCAATGTAACACCAATTTTTAAAAAGGGTTCCAGGGGTGATCCGGGAAACTACAGACCGGTGAGCCTCATGTCAGTACCTGGAAAAATGGTAGAAACCATCATAAAGAATAAAATTACTCAGCATGTATATAGTCATGGCCTAATGGGAGACAGCCAACATGGCTTTAGATAAGGAAGATCTTGTCTTACTAATCTAGTATGTTTTTTTTGAAAGTGTGAATAAACAGGTGGACAAAGGTGAGTCAGTTGATATAGTGTATCTGGACTTTCAGAAAGCCTTTGACAAGGTCCCTCATCAGAGACTTTTGGCAAAACTAAAGAGTCATGGGATAGGAGGCAGTGTACTACTGTGGATCGAGAACTGGTTGAAAGATAGAAAGCAGAGGTTTGGGCTAAATGGCCAATTTTCCCAATGGAGAAAAGTGAATAGTGGAGTACCCCAGGGATCTGTGCTGGGTCCGCTGCTTTTTGACATTTTCATAAATTACACAGGTACACTACCAAAAAACTGCCTCCAGTTTTGCAACTGATTCCTATAGATTTTGGGGTGCTGAATCCAGGAAAAATAGCCAAAATGTTCCATCACGTCACGTTTTCTTGCAAAATTAGATTTCTTACCCACATAAGGAATGTTCACATAATTTCTTTTTAGCCGACTGCAGTTTATTTTCTTGGCCCAAAATAGAGGTTGTAATGGTTAACTAACTAGAAACACTCCCTCATGATATTTTAGAGTGTTTTGTATTCATTTTATACATTAACAGGACAATTGGGAGGCGGGGGGCTAAATCCAGTACTCGCGCTGGCGCATGTTCTTTCCTGTTCGCCTCGCCTCGTTCGCTCGCTCAAACACGGTGGTTGCGACATGAACGTTCCTGTCAAATTTCAGTTTCTTGCAAGTTCATTATTACTTTTTGTTTGCTCAGTTGTAATCCAGCTTTATTCTGAAGTGGTTCACTACAGTTGCAGTTTGCAGTGCTGTGTATTTGTGATGGCTCACAGAGCCAGAGGTTGCGTCAACTCTCCGGACAGTTTTTGTTTTATTTGTGGGGAATATACCGTGAAAAAGCGGCAGAGGAACATTTCTGCATTTATTAAAAAAGTATATTTCGCCTATTTCGGTTTGAAGTTAGGCGATCAAGACAAACTGTGGGCTCCTCACAAAGTGTGCAAGACATGTGAGGAAGATCTACGCTTATGGATGAAAGGTAAAAAACAAGCATTTCGTTTCGGAATACCTATGATGTGGCGTGAACAAAGAGACCACAGCAGTGACTGCTATTTTTGCTCTTGCATTGTGAAGGGATACAACTTAAAAAATAAGAACGTAATAAGTTACCCCAACCTTCCCTCAGCAATTAGGCCTATGCCTCATAGCAACGAAGTACCTGTGCCTGAACCACCAAAATCTTTGGATCATATTTGTGTGGACGGTTCTGATCATGATGAGACTCATCAGATGGCTTTTCCCGATGAGTTCAGTACTTCCGAGTTTGAAACTGAACCAGATCCGAAACCTGAACTTTTCTCTCAAGCTGAATTGAATGATTTAGTCCGGGATTTAGGACTCCCAAAAGATGCTGCCCAACTGCTAGGTTCTCGGCTTAAACAGAAAAATCTGTTGTCACCAGGAACAACTTTTTATTGGTACCGCAACCGCGAGACACAATTTTTGAAGTATTTCAGCAAAGAGGAAGATTTGGTATTTTGCAACGATATATACGGAGTGATGGAAAAGTTTAAACTCAAGTATGATCCTGCTGAATGGCGGCTGTTCATTGATTCGTCAAAAGACAGCATAAAAGGTGTTCTTCTTCATAATGGCAACACATTCGCTTCAGTTCCTATTGCTCACTCTGTTATTCTCCAAGAAAAATACGAGAATTTGGCCCTGATTCTTCAGAAGATTCGTTATGATGAGCATAAGTGGATGATTTGTGGAGACTTTAAAATTCTATCCATGCTATTAGGGCAGCAATCTGGTTTCACCAAATATCCCTGCTTCCTTTGCTTGTGGGATAGCCGGGTCCGCGACCTACACTGGGGGAAAAAAGACTGGCCAATTCGGGAGTATTTGAGACCCGGTGAGAAAAATGTTCTTCATGAGAGCTTGGTACCTCGTGATAAAATTCTAATACCACCTCTCCACATTAAGTTGGGTCTCATTAAGCAATTCATCAAGTCCCTTCCAAAAGATGGTGAGTGCTTTCGGTACCTTTGCTCAAAGTTCCCCCGACTTTCTGAAGCAAAGCTAAAGGAAGGAGTGTTTGTTGGCCCTGATATAAGGAAACTCATTTCAGATGGAGCATTCGCTGAAACGATGTCTGAGAAGGAAAAAGAAGCCTGGGATTCCTTCAAGGATGTTGTTCTCAAATTCTTGGGGAACAGGCGGGATGAGAACTATAAGGATATTGTTGCCAGGATGCTCAATGCCTTCAAAGAACAAGGCTGTAACATGAGCCTGAAAGTCCATTTCTTGCACTCCCATGTGAACTACTTTCCCGAAAACTTGGGGGCGTACAGTGAAAAACAAGGTGAAAGGTTTCACCAGGACATCAAGGACGCAGAGAGAAGGTACCAAGGAAGATGGAACACCACTATGATGGCTGATTTCTGCTGGTTGCTGCTGCGGGAAACCCCAGATGAAAAATACGCCAAGCAGCGCACCAAGAGAAGCATTCGGGGGAACAAGAAACGGGCCCACCAGGAGATTGATTGACCCAAGAATGACTTTAAAATCTAAACTGTGTTGACAAATATCGTGTTTTTACTAAACTTTGAAATAAAAATTTGCTAGTTATTACCACAGTGTCGGATCTCATTTATTAGAATTTTATTTTCACACCATCGGGTGTTTGTCTTCATGTATTGCAATGGTGCGGTTTGCGTTTTCTATTCTTACATACATACCTGTACAACATTTTTTGCACATTTCTTTGCTTTGCTTTGTGTCTAACCTCGCTCTTATATGCTCAATGTTTGTGCACATGTATGTGGCTGTTTTAAGTGCAGACAATTTTGCTACCATCACAGTGTGTTTTGTTGACATTACTCTATTCTTATGTGCTGCCTTGTTACAATTTTCTTTATTCTTATTTGAATAACTACTAAACAATTAGTATAAAGAATTCATCCAAGAAACTTTTATCTCGATCGCACTCAATCTGAAACGTTCACCTCAAACTGCTAACACAATGTAGCAAAAAATCTGTACGTGATGGAGCAAATTGGTTACCAGATTTGGATTCAGTGCACCAAAAAACGTAAAAATCAATTGAAACATTAGAGGCAGTTTAAAAAAAATTTTTTTAGTGTACCTGTGTTATCTGTAACCTTTTAACAGGAAGGGAAAAACAAGACACAATCGATCAATTAAATGCTACAGAGCTCTGTACGGAAGAAAAGCATGGAGCCTAAGGACAGGCGTATCCATCAGAGTTTCTTCAAAGATGGCTCTGCAGGGCTCTAGTTTTTATTGTAAATTACCAGCTGACATAGTTAATTTCTAATTAACATCTGGCGATATTTGGGTTACAAAAGTGCACATAGAATTTGCTAACATCTGTGCCACGTCACATAAAAAACAGAAGTTATAAGCAGAAGTTACAGGTTTATGACTATATTTTCTAGACTCAATAGTTGTCGCTGTGTTTCTACTATACAACAGAAGCTAATTAGTTACTCATAATATTTGCTGATTTTCTACTATTTACTCAGGCTTTATTTGCCGTTGACCTAAGCCCTAGTTCCCTAAAGCAGTCCATCCTGACCTAGCTAATTCTTTAGCCTATCATATTGCAGAATAAAAGAGGATGTACTGTTTGTTCTATCGATTTTAGAGAACTAGCTTATGTATACATAAGCTCTATTTGTTAATTCTATGAAGCAACTCTCAAAAGCAGAAGAACAGGTCAAAGTTACTTTTAAAGGGAAAGCTTTTAATTTCACTGAGGCTTGACCTGTAAATCTCTACAGTCCGGTTTCATTAATAGATTCACTGCTACTGCTTCCGATTCCTATATCCAATATAGATCCAGAATCACTGTATGTTCTTGAGTCCATTAAATCCAGATTTCCGTATACTGGGTGAACCATAGTGGCATAGGTTAGTGTATCAAAAGCTAATTCATCCAATTCCCTGATCGTATCCAATTTGGTTTTGAGGCCTGGCCTAGCTGGCCCTTTTCCACAGTCCTCCCTTTGGTTCTGCCCAGAACCACATTCTTCATAAAAGGGCATTTCACGGAGTAAATCTCCAGTACTAGGAACACTTCGAAATTTAAGGACTGCAATAGTATTCGTAGTTTTGGCCATGTATGAAGTACAACACTTCATAATACAGGCCAAACATATTCCTAGGAGTAGAAGGGCTACTAAGAAACCAAAAAAGCCTGTCAATACGGCCTTTACCGGACCTGACAAGCCACCCCACATGTTTTCAAACCAGGGCCATATGGAATCAGAAGTTCCTTCTATATTATCTTTAGAGAAGTGAGTTTCTTTTCTCACCTGTTCTAGGGTACCAGAGACCACCTTACTCTGTGAATCAATGAGCGTGCAGCAATGCTGGTGTACAATCCCACATACGCCTCCTTCCTTGGCTAGTAAATAATCTAAAGCCATTCTATTTTAGGCAGAGTAAGCAGTCAGTTTGTCTACAGTACCTTGCATGACTGTGAGGGCATCAGTCAAATCTTGAGCTGTTACTTCTATCAAAGCATAAATTCACAGTAATTGTTCACCATAACGTGCTGTAGGACATATGGCGCCAAAAGTACTTAGCCAAACTGTTCCCGTGAAGGTGCTTACTTCTTGTTGAGTTAACATAGTGGTATCATCTAATAATTTCCTTGCCGCACGTATATCTGCACTAGAATCATCTGCAGCTCGGCGATGCCGGCTAGAAAGCATTCCAAGTAAAGTTTCATAAGGGACCAGTTTCCATGGCAAGTCAAGAGTAGCTATGTAGCAATTGCCAGACCAATCAGCCGGCAATCGGACATAGGCTAAAGCTCCACACACAAAATAGTGACCCACCAAGGCAAGTAGTCCATCAGGCCAAATTTTAAAATCTTTAGGTTCTGTAACTAGAACTTCAGTTCCAGGCCAAATATCCCTTAACCATGGGTGATAGTATCCTAAATAAGGATACACATAATTGTCAACATACCCAGATGCTGAACCATCTTTGCTTTTCTGCAATCTATACTTCCCATATGTTGGAAACCCATCCTGGTCATAATATTGCAATTCATACTGGTCGAGGCGAGTCTTAAGGTCAGGAAGAACATTAACTACCCTTAAATTTGACAGGGCTTGTACAGAACTCACTGTAGAAGAATCCATTACTAAATGCACATGATTATTAGTCATAACAGTCTGACATTTAGAGGAGTTTCTCCCACAGGATATGCTCCTTTTCTCTGAAAACAAATAGGAGGGTTAGTCACTGGCTGAGGACTGATAATTCATGGAGCAGGGGTTACTCCCTCAGGCCATGTTACAGTAAGATTGAATAAGGTTTCATTCACAGACAACTCTTTCAGCTCTTGCAGAGAAATAGGTTGAGGTCTAGGCAAAAATCCAAACTGTGTAGCTGCTGGATGAGGCAAGCACACTGCACAACTGGAAATATTAAAACGCTGAATTAAGGAGTAAATGTGAGAGTGAAACATATTATAGAAAACACCATGTTTTGCCCAAGGAGCATGTGGATCATACTCAGGGACTGTATGGTCAGGCACTGTATGAGCTTGGACCACTGAAGGAATAGAAACAAGGTTGAGGATCTGAAGCAAGTTATCTACTACTGCCCGGTTTTCAGGGGCTAGTGTTGGTTTTACTACTAGCATTTTCACCAAATCATCCACACTCCCTACATTATTAGGAGGGCTGCCAGACACCAAATCCAGAAAAATAAAAGCAGTGCCAATGCTACTGAAAATATACATATTAACCAATTCTCAATCGACAAATCCGAAGTGGGTTGTAATTGTCCAACAACTTCACAATCACTTTCTTGGTCAAGTGGAGATAGACTTGGAGGGAATGAATTCAGTTCAATGTCAATTAATTCCTCTGGATCCGGTCTAGGTGGTATACACGGAAGTGGTTTTATACAGGGGATGAAGCCTTCTTGCACTGGTCCAGATGTATCCATGCTTTCCGTCCTTTCACTTTCAACGCTGAATATCCCACCAGCAACACTTGGAATGGTCCCAGAAATCTCGCTGCCAGACAGTCTTCGTTGCTGGATCCTTGACGAGCACCCAGTCTCCAGGTTCCACTTCTGGAAGTGGTCGAGAGGCCTGTGCACCTTGCTTTGTGAGCTGCAAAAATGAAGGAGACACCAGCGTTTGGTACAAATATTTACAATAGGATAATAGATCGCTGCTCAACAATTGGGGATCCGGTAATTGATCCGGTGGAATTATGACATGAGCTGGAGTAGTAGCTGGACGACCTGTCACAATTTCATAAGGAGTAAGACCTTGTTGAGTTCTCTGAGGTGAATTGCAAACTGAAAACAAAGCAAACAGCAGAGCTTCCACCCAATCCTGATCCAATCATGAGTCAGGGACCGGAGAAGCGCTTTCAGCATCCGATTCATCCGTTCCACTTGGCCAGAGCTTTGCGGATGATACGGAGGATGAAGTTGCTGATGAAGGCCAAAAAATGCAGTTATGCCTTTTCAGACTTCTGCCGTGAATGCTGGACCCTGATCAGAAGACAAAACCAGAGGCACACCCCACAAGGGAATAAACTGAGTAAGCAAACACTTCAAAACCGTAGCAGCAGACAACGAATTAGTTGGATAAGCTTCAGGCCATCCTGAATATAAACAAGTAAAAACCAAAAAAAGTTTCCTTCCCCCCTTGGCACAAGGCAGATCAGTAAAGTCCATTTGCAGAAAGAGGAAGGGTCCTTGAGGCCTAGGCAAGGATGGAGAAGGTGATGCGCGCAGAGTGCACCCGGATTTTCCTGCTTGCAAACACGGGAGACAAGAAACACACACAGCGTGAGCAGCAGAAGCAAATGCAGGATTATACCACAATTGAGCAAAAGCTTTTGTCATAGCCAACACACTTAAATGCAACTTGTGATGTAAAAATAAGGCAACAGGATATAACAATGATTTAGGACAGATAAACAATTTGTCCTTTATCCATAGTCCAGTACCATCAGGTGATGCTCCCCAAGTGAGCCATTCTTGTTTTTCGGTGAAGTCAGCTGAGTCCTGATGAGAACGCATCAAGTCCAAGGACAATGAGCCAGAAGTAGAAGCTGCAGGTGAATGAAGAGTTAATAAAAGGTGTGCTGGAGCTGCAGGTCCTGCTGCTGCCACTTTAGCAGCTTGGTCTACAAACTGATTGCCTTGTGACACGACAGTACCATTAAAATCATGTCCCTTGCATTTCAACACAGCTACTTGAGCTGGTTTAAGCACTGCAGCAAGCAAACGTTTAATGTAGTGGGCATGTTTAATAGGCTTATGAGCCGCTGTCAAAAATCCACATTGAGCCCAAATATTCCCAAAGTCCCATAGAACCCCGATTGCATAACTACTGTTGCTATGGATATTTACAACCAAATGCGTAGACATTTCCAAGGCCCGAATAAGAGCGAACACTTCTGCCAACTGGGCACTAGGAATGGCAATGCTCCTGCTTCAATTACAGAATCAACAGTAGTAACAGCATAACCCACAAGTAAATTCCCTTGTTCATCATGGAAAGCAGAACCATCAGTAAATAGAACCCAGTAAGGGTTTGACAAAGGGATAGCAGACAAATCAGGCCTAGCCTTTGAATAGGCTGTTACAGAAGAAAGACAATCATGAGTTCCATCAGGATCAGACAGGTGTAGCAATGGTTCTAAAGAAGCTAAAATTTGAGCTGGCTGTAACAGAGAAACCTCATGTAGGGTAACATGTGCTTGGGAAATAGTCAGGTCAAATAATAACAAACGAGAGCTTGACAAAGGTTGAGTTTTAGCCAAATGTAATAACCTAGCAAATGAATGAGAAGTGTACACATGCAATTCATGTTGGAGAACAAGAAAGTCAGTAGTCTGTATTGCAAACACTACAGCAGCTAAAGATTGGAAACATGGCGGCATGCCAGAAATGACAGGAAAGCATTGTGCCAAAACACACACAGCAGCAAATGTAGATGTAGCTACGTAAAGACAGAAAGGCAAGTCATAATCTGGAAACGAAAGACAGCAAGAAGTCAGTAAAGCTTGTCGTAAAGAGTGGAAATCATTGTGCTGAGCTTCAGTAGGAACTATAATACCCTCCGGAGCCTCATGGCCAAGCAGGGCATACAGTGGAGCAGCAAGCTCAGCAAAGTCAGGAATCCACTGGCAACAAAACACTAAAAGGCCTAAAAAATGTCGTATGAGGGGTACAGTAGCAGGGAAAGGCATTGACATTATAGGACCAATTCTCTGAGTAGTAATAGAGCGTCCAGCAGAGGAAAGACACACACCAAGAAATATCACTTGTGGTAAATAAAATTGTAACTTTGACTGGTTAACTTTCAAACCCAAATGAGAAATGTGTGCAAGAGTTAACACAGTGTCAGTAACGCAAGTATCATAACAAGGAGAGCAAATAAGGAAATTGTCTACATACTGTATTAGTACAGATTTGTCCAATGCCAAGTCCTGCAAAGCAGCTTTAAGGGCCTGTGAAAAGTAAGCAGGACTCTCGGTGCACCCTTGAGAAAGCGTAGTCCAGGTATGTTGGCGCCCTTCGTACATAAATGCCAATAAATATCTCGACTACTCCCCCACCGGTATGGAGTAGTAGGCGGAGCTTACGTCTATGACAGAGAAGTGGGTGGAGTCACATGGTATGCGAGTCCAAATATCATAAGGATTGGGTACAAGAGGAAAAACTGGTAGAACAATACGATTAATTGCTCTCAAATCTTGCACAAATCTGTAGGACTTACCATAAGCCTTCAGCACAGGTAAAATAGGAGTATTGCAAGGAGAAGAAGTGGGTACCAACACACCCTGAGACAGCAGGTTTTCAATCACTGGCCGTATTCCAGTCACTGAAGCTGCAGGCAATGGGTACTGACGCACATATGGTAGTGGAGCTCCTGGTCGTACTTCAATCTTGACTGGAGGAATATTAAGATGTCCAGTATCATTACCTGGCACCACCCATAAGGATGAAGGAAGAGTGTCCAATGGTGGGGTGGTCACGACAGCTGATGTCACAGCTGTAGGCTGTTGTACTTGCAGGGGACACAAGGTACAAGTCAAAGTGCCGGTTTCCCAGCTTATAACAGTCTTGTTTCTGGATAGAAAATCTCGGCCAAGCAAGTTGACAGGCAAAGTAGGGCCAACCAGGAAATCTGTATGATACAATTTCCCTTCTACTAGAAGTAGCACATCAGACAATTTTCTGTGCATTATAGTTTTCCCTTCAATTCCTTCACAAGGGACTTTAGGAGCAGCAGGCAGTGCCTCAAACAGAGGGGTAGGTAACTGAGATAGTGCTATGGCAGATGTGGAGGCACCAGTATCTAACAAGAAAAGCAATTCATACCCCAGAATAGTAGTGCGTATTTCCCCCTGTGTGTTAGGACACACAACCAAGCCTAGTCAGTCCTCACTAAAGTCCACATCAGTTTCTGCATAATATTGGGTCATGACAGAAGGCTGGTTAGGGGTAAAAACAGGGTATGACGCAGGTGAATAACTGGCTCCTACAGCCTCCTGATGTACCCCAGATTGGGGAAGGTTGCTCCTTGGCATAGTACAATCTCTTATCATATGTCCCATTTTTCCGCATCCATAACAGACACGATCTCCTTGTTGCTCCATCATGTAGCCACGACCTCTACTTCTAGAGGGTACAGTACCCCTGCCACCTCTTGCTCTGCCCCGTCCCCTAAAATTGGATTCATAACTTGCTACTTGAAAATTTAATTTGGAAGACTGGGCATCAAAATGGCAGATGAAATTTAATGTGGACAAGTGCAAAGTTATGCACCTAGGGAAGAACAACCCAAACCATGGTTACACAATGCAAGGTTCCACATTAGGAACCACCACCCAGGGAAAACGATTTAGGCATCATTGTGGATAGCATGTTAAAACCCTTGGCCCAGTGTGCAGCAGTGGCCAAGAGAGCAAATAGAATGCTAGGTATCATAAGGAAAGGAATGGAAAATAAAACAAAATATATTATAATGCCTCTATATCGTTCCATGGTGAGACCGCACCTTGAATATTGTGTGCAATTCTGGTCGCCGTATCTTAAAAAGGATATAGCGTTATTAGAAAAGGTTCAGAGAAGAGCCACCAAAATGGTAAAGGGGATGGAAGGATACCCCTATTAAGAAAGGTTAAAAAGGTTAGGGCTCTTTAACCTGGAAAAGAGACGGCTGAGGGGAGATATGATAGAAGTCTATAAATTAATGAACGGAGTGTAATGGGTAAACGTAGATCAATTGTTTACGTTATCAGAAATGAGGTAAGACCTCTCTAATGTCTCCCTGGCACTGCTGTGTGTGTGTGTGTATGTTGTGGTGCATTGGGTGTCACCTGTAATGTTTGTAATATGTGTTCCATTGGTATGGGAGCAGTGCAATGCAGTGCAGGTATGTAGCAGCATGTAATTTGGAGTACAGCTATCTCCCCACCACTAAATTTGCAAGGTGTTTGCAGCTGTCACTGCAGCCCCCTGAGGAGGGGGGCAGGTGTGATATGATGTGACTCGCCACATGCATCCTTTAAAAAATTGGCAATACTTAGCACTGTGGTATTTGCGTGTGTATGCATGCATGGACTAATGGAAGTGGCCACCTGTGGAGTACGTACCACTAGTGCTGGTGGGTGGTATGTGAGCTGTGTGGCAAGGTGTATGTCTACAATCCCAATACAGGTCACTTCAAGAGTGCAAAGTGAAACCACTATACAGCAAACATAAAGCACTCAAAAATTCACCACATAACAGCACCTTATCTCAAAAAACGGAAGCATCAGGTCTCAGCACCACTGGGGCATTATCATGCGAAGAGCATACTCTTTGTCAGTGATGTCAATCAAGATGTTCATGCCATCACATTACTGACCCAAAAAGGTGTATGCCTGGCTTTTGGATTTGGGTGATTTGCCATGTGCAGCAAGAATGGGTTTGTGGCCTTGTTGGCTAAAAGGTTCATGTATCCAGCAATATAATGCAAATAAAGTTAAGACCACATTGTGTGAGAACAATGTAGGCATGTGGGTTTGCATGTAAAATAATGTCAATATTGAGTGTGCCTGGTACACGTCTGTAACACATCACGCAGCTGGACATAGCCATCACTGACACACGTGAACTTAGATTACCCATTGTGCATAGGAATATATCTGAGTGGTATGTGACACATGCACATGCCATTGAAAGGGGGAATAGTGCGTTATGATCTGACACACTTCGCTGGGCATAGGTGTGTCACTGTGCACTAGCCTGCCACTGTGACTGGACACATTGTACCATTTACATATGCATGTCACATGTATAGGCATCATAGCTGGCCAGTGCAAAACACAATCCCCTCATGCCATGGAGTCCTGACACCTCACAGACCCCAATGGCCAAAAGATGTTCTTGAGGTTGCAGATGACTAAATGCACATATGCAAACCACAAATGCTGCCACATGGAACGGTATAAAGTCCCCTTCAAGATCTCTGTACCACACAAATAATGTAGCATCCCTGTGGTGCTGCACACGAGGTGTCTGCATGTGGAACTGTGGTGTCATGTGTTCAAGACTAGCTTGTAGATAAACAATGCCAGGTGTATTAATTTTATGCCCTCTAAGCCTATGACATGTAGGTGCGAAGATCCATATCATGTTCATCATTGTTCCTCACACAGATGTTAAGCACATGAACAGTCCGATGTATGACTGCCTGGAAGAGCAGGCCAAGGACATTGTGTGCTGGTAGTGACTGTACTGGGAAAGGCAGATTTATAACGCCGGCAGACAGGAAAGGGGTGGACACTGCAGAAATATGTTTGGACCACAAAGATCCATGTCACACTTTCAACCTACAAATCTTGTCCACCTGTGTCTCTGAGTCTGTTTGAGTGTTAGGGTGAGACTGTAATGTGGCAATACAGTGTGCATGTATGTGAGCAACATGTCCTATAACTATTTATACAATGTTGTGTGGTTAATGCCAACCTGATATTTGCTGTAATTATGTTAACATGGGTACACTCTGACATGCCCCCAAGCCCCCCCAGTGGAGCTGTTTCCTGTCATTACAATGCTTGTGAGTGAGAGTGTGTCCCTGCACATTTCTGCATGGCACAGTGAAAGTGAAAGACAATGGTGTTGGTGTTCATGCTGTGCACTATGTGCACTGCTCACTGTTACATACTGTGTGTTGGTGATATGAATTTGGACAGATCTTAAACATATGCTACAGTGCCAGGACATGAACATGACAGTGAGCATCAGCTTCATCCTCTGAATCACTCATATGATCAAGACACCCATTGAATGGGCTGTGGTTTACAACATTCCTGGACTAACTGGAAACCTCACCTCCATCCCTTTACGTGAGTGACGTGAGTCGCTGTAGCAACAGTAGGAGGGATGGAGGTCTGCATGTCACTTCAAGCCTCTTTTTCCTGGGGTAGTACACCTGCCCCGGTGTTGATATGATCCGTCAGAAAAATGTGTCTGCTGAAAAACTTTCCCCATCCTCTACAAGAAAACACTTGGGACCACCTTATACACATTGATGTGTGATGGCTTCATTTGCTATATGGTCTCATGTCACAAGAACAACCAAGCAATTGCCACTGCTGAGGCTGCACACCTAATAAGACAATTTGAACCATTTGATAAAAATAACCTCCTCAAACAAGTTCAACTGAACATACAATATTGACTTTCCAACCCAATACACTAAACATCAACTGGAACACTGTAAAAGTCACAGCAGCACCATCCACGATAGACCCCAAAGGAAAAACAAAAAAAAAAACCAAGGGCACACTGGTTCGTACCTGCCTTATGGAAAGTTAAAACACAACTTAAAGGAATCGAGAGAAGATGTAGGGAAAATAAATCTGACCCAGACAGAACCAGATGTATGGTTGCACTAATCAACTGCTGCACCAAAATAGACAACATGCAAAGAGCCTACCACACACAGCTTCCAACCACATCTCTTCTTTGCCCATGTGATCTATTTCATATTATCTAAGAGCTGACCAAAAGCCCGATTCGTTGGAACCAACACCCAAGCATTCCACCACAGCAACTCACAGAATAACATAAACAACTCCAACCAAATCCCAATATCCCACCCACACCAATGTGAAACTGCCACAGTATCGGCCACAATAGCACATGGTGCACATTTGAACCACTCAGCAAACAGAAGGTTGAAACCATGATAACAATACTCAACAACAGCTCCCCTCCACTAGATCCATGCCCAGTCAGTTGGATTAAGATGATAAAACAGGAGCTAAGCACAGCACTCCCTACCATTGCACATGATTCATTTAAGCAAGGGCCAGATGCCTAACAGCCTCAAGAGGTCCACCATCTGACCGAACCTCCAGAAACAGGAACCTGACACATTGGATCCCACCTCATACAGACTAGTAGCAAGCCTCCCACTCGCAGCCCAAGTCATTAAAAAGTAAGTACAACATCAATGACAGGACTACATGGTCATAAATAACATATGTGACCCACAGCAACATGGATTCTGTCCATTTCATGGGTATGAGACACTAATGGCGTCATTTCTAAATATGTTAATCAAGGGAATTCAAACAAAACAAACTGAATACACCCTCATCTTTCCAGATTTATCAGCATCATTTGATACTGTATCACACAGCATCCTCCGCCACAGACTACAAGAAACTGACATATAGCACAAAATTCTTCAATTGTTTCAGGCCTACCTAAGAACAGGTATCAGCTAGGTTGAACAACCCCGGCACATCCACCCCATAATGCCTGGTTCAAGGAAAACCCCAGACTCTCCAATATAGGCAATGCTGTTTAACATCAATTTACAAACACTCAGATCCATAATATGGTCACACAATACCAACATACACATATACATAGATGACATTATGCTAGATGTAACCACATTAAATCCAGTAAACACACATTTACTAAACTGGTTCAATGATGTCTCCAGATGTCTCAAAGAAAAAAATGTCACTATCAACCTCAAGAAGACAGACACATATTCGGTTTCCAAGGATCAAACATGTACTACTGTGCGCACATGTGCACAAACACACACACACACACACACACATCCAGCACTGTACCTAGACCTGTTTCTGTGGTGCAGGCATTTACGGGGTTATTCTGTGACCGGCCGCTGGTTGTGCGGGGAAGTTAGACAGTGGGCAGGGAAGGGGCGGCACGGGGGTGGAGTCTGGGCGGGCGTTAGGCGGTTGCCGGCCCTGGATGTACAGGGACGATTTTAATGTTGGCCCTGTACGTCCAGGGTCAGCGACCTGTGCGGGGAAGTTATTCCACCTCCAAGGTGGAATAACTTCCCTGGTCTTTTTTTTTTTGTGCACAGGGCATGGTTGGGGCAGGGCGTGCCAGGGGACATTCCCCGCAGCCCGACCCTGGCCTTAGGATGCCAGATCAGGGGTCGGGCTGCGGGGAATAAGCATTTATTTCTGGCGGCTGGCATTGCAGCTTTTAAATGGAGCCACAGTGCCATGGCAACCAGATGCCATGGCATCACGGCTCCATTTAAAAGCCCTGACTTAGTCAGGCAAGTCGTGTACATGCTGGCCAGACTAAATTGCAGTCCCGGCCTGCACATACATGACTATTCATGTTTCTGATTCCCTCTGCACGTCTGGCTCAGAATGGACGTACAGAGGAGATCTACGTCTCTGACAGTATTAGCCTGTCAATGTGCAAATGATTTGGAACACATGTTTAAAAGATTGGGCCATAATAGCTGCCCCCCAGTGTTGTACTGCTGCCATTGCAACATGTTCCTTTTCTAGGACTGGCCAATGTCAGCAGTGCTGGGTCACACACATGCACATAGGCTGGCCATCCCCATAAGTCCCTTCTCTGATGCAGTTCCCATAACTGAATGGAGGCACCATGTGACCAATTCCAAGGTGCATCCTTGCAAACCAGCATTTGTATGGGTGTACTGCTCCCTCCCACCTCCGAAGAGACTCACATCTGAGAAGGGAATGTGAAACATTACCTGCAACAGATGTGTGTCTGCCTCAGTGATGCCATTCCCATTACTGGCTACAAGACATACATATATATATATGTGGCAGGTCAATGTGGGAGTCGGGGGATGGTGATGGCAGATATATGGTGGGGTGGTGGAGTGGTATGGAAGATGTATAGCTTTAACAGGGTGCAATTATGCCCTGATGGTGCTCTTAAAACACACACCAGGCATCACATGCACCATCACTATCATCTATGCTCGTGACTAATGGGCAGATATACCTGGGACATGGCACATTCTGTGATGAATACACATTTGACAATGGATGTCACAGTGGAAAGAGGTGCATTTCAGGGATTAATGCTAGTTTGGTAACCTTATATTAGACTGCTTTTCATAACCTGCTAATTTAACTCTAATTAATTAACAACTTGTACATACTCTGCAGCTCGGAAACATCACAGTTGGACTATGCTTTGGGTGTCTGTCCCCTCTTGGTAAACAATGATATATGGGTTATCTTGTCTCATGCCCTGTCCCCTGGTTCCACACAATTCAAAGGCTGGTAAAAACATGCCGAACCTATACTTCCATTGACACTCATAAGCCCATGCAATCTCACCTCACCCATCCACTCCATGGTTGTGGAGCCTCAATCTTCCAAGGCCCACACCTCAACCCCTCCCTATAATTATTCTGTTGTCACTATGCCAGGCCAGTTAAACCATTGCCAATGTCATGTCCATTAGATGGTCTTCCACTCCACTGCCCATAATTCCTACCATCTCAGTGTCCCACTATGTCTGCCACAGCACACTGCCATTACTCTGCTGATGTCTTATCCATGTAGTCACTGACAACTGCACATGAGTGTCTGTTTGGAATGTAGGAGTGTGTAGTGCATGGACCAGGTGTGGCATCCCATTAGGTGTCTGCAACATAACCATGGGTCCACATAAAATGCCACCTGCAATATTAATGGCCAGTCAGCAAACCCAATAAGCACCCTGTGCTTTGTGTGATATCACCAACTGTGCTCACAACTGGTATTCCTGTTCTGTCATCTGTGAATATGTGAGACATACATGTTTGTCCGATCTCAAGACAATTTATCTTTCTGATATATAGGCGTGCCCACAGCACAAAGCACATGGAGACACAGGGATATGTCCATCACTACCCATACATACACACCCACCTCCCCTTATGCCACACCCTGTTCAATGCTCTGTATAAACATGCTCTGTCCATTATCTGGCTGAATGCTCATTTGGAACTATGCCATGCACATCCCGCTGACATCCCTGTGGGATAGTCAAGGAGTGGCCTCAAAAAGGGCTTCTGCCATTAACCTGGCACCTGACTCTAGAACATGCATGATCCTCAAATTGTTTTCTGGTACAGATCATGCATCATGGCCATGTAGTGTACTTGCTGCACCCTTTCCTGGTATCATGCCTTTGTCTGTGTCTCACATCGCTCTGTCCTGTGGGCCATTACACACATGTGCCTCAACACTCCCAATGTAAACATCATTAGACACATGTGAAACATCAGCTGATAGCAGCTCTGCTAATGCAGATCTCACAAAAAGGTGTCAATGTTGATGGCACAAATAATATATGTTGCCCCTGTGGCAGGACCACACATAAACACTGGTGACGTTTGCATACTCATGAGCAAAATGTGTGTTACTAAGGGCTGCAATTAGGGGTCCATTTATGGCATATATCATCAGCATTGATATATGTAGGCATTAAGAAGACTCTTTTCTCAACAGATTGATGACCTCAAAAAGAAGGCACAGTAGCTTCGCCGCCTGCGTCCTGCCTTCATTTAGCAAGTGCAGGATGAGATGTGCCGCACAAAGGATGGTGAGTACATGTGCCAAACATGTTTCCCATGCGTTATGAATGCTGGCTATAAGCACCACACAATGTGCTCATGTGCACATTATGGGTACAATACACATGCATACCCTGTACAGGTCACATCACTCTCCCCCTGTTGCCTCATATTGTATATGGATGCACAATGTCATTTCACACGGTGCCAGCATTGGCCTGTACTGGGTATATATTGGGTATATATATAAATAAATAAATATATATAAATATATAAATATATATAAATATATATATTTATTTATTTATAATAAATATAAATATATATAAATATATATAAATATATATAAATATAAATATATATAAATATATATAAATATATAAATATATATAAATAAATATAATATATATATATTTATTTATATATATAATATATTTATATATATATATATATATTTATTTATATATATAATATATATATAAATAAATATATAAATATATATAAATATATATAAATATAAATATATATAAATATATAAATAAATAAATATATATAAATATACTGGGTATATATTGGGTATATATATAAATAAATAAATATTGCTATTGGAACTGATGATGGAGCCCATCACATTGTCCTGTGGCACACATTTGCCACAGATGTTTGCTATAACCATTCTATTTATAGGTCGGTCTAATGCCCTCACAAATACCCTTGCAAAGCCTGTGTGCGTATATTGCCCTGACTGTTGTCTCAACATGGATGGCTGTTAGGCCTGTATGTGGTTAGTCCAACACCCCCCTGCCTTCCCAATCACACCATGCCCTGCTGCTTTGCAGACTATGAAATGCTGGCTTCTTAACCCTGGAATTACCAAGATTTTTTGCACACGCTGAATACCATTGGTGCCATAAATGACCCCACGACGAATTTTAATTGTTAACCATGAAAATTTTAAACTAAACAGACAAAATATTATTCTGAATTAATTATTTATTATATGAAGGTTAAATGTTTTGAAATATAATGCTTTATCATAAAATTACATGAAGAAGAGTTGCCATGAAAGCAGTTTTTGCATGCACTTGATGAACACAGTAAAGTGCTACAGTCATTTGCATGAGACACAGACAATTTCTGAATGTTCTTTGAAAACATTGCACTTGCAGGAGGTGCAAACTATGTTGCTTTTCTTGCCTTTTTCTCTGGAACAGCAGTGACAACTTGCCCTTTTCTTTGGGATCCCGACATTGCAAACAGCATCAGTGGCTTCTTCAATGCTGGAAGAAATCTCGCTGCAATTACTCTGAAGCAGCTGCTTTCCTAATTCCATGAGGAATAGACGACGTCTGTGCTTTGACTTGGACTGCCATTCTGGATTTAGTGACATCCAAACAATGAAGGCGTTCAAAGCACTGATGTCCAACATGTTGTAGAAAATTGTCACTGGCCAGCGTCTTGTCATTCGTTTTGTGGTATACGTGCGCAACATTTGATCTGCCGTATTTACTCCACCTTTACTAGAATTATAGTCCAAGATCATGTGTGGTTTTTTGTCTGGATGTGTGTTATCTACTTCTTCTTGATCATGCAAACTGCTCAGAAGAACAACCACTTTTCCTTTTTTCGGGCAATAGGAAATCAGAGTGGCGTCATCGCGAAAGGCAAACAGTGAAGTGAAAACCTCTCGGCCCTTTGCTGTTACAAATTCTGGAGGTAATTCTTTTCTGTTCTTTCGAATTGTCCCCAAAAGTGTCATTTGTTTTTCTAGCAATTTCCATGACAGGGATAAACTGCAGAAGAAATTGTCAACAGTAACATTTCTCCAGATCGCGTCAATCCTTCAGTGAGTTGCAGCACAACCCTTTCACCCTGATTCTGTTCCCTGTTTTGTCTGAGTTCCCTTCCTGTATATACTAGAAGACTCAGAACATATGACGTTGCACTGTCACAAAACATCCATAGCTTTATGCCATATTTCCCAGGTTTGCTGGGAATATATTGCCTGAACGGAACACGGCCACGAAATGTAAGTAGTTGCTCATCCACAGTAACATTTTCACCAGGAACAAAGGCATCACTTAGAGTTGCTTCCCAGGTATCAAAAACGTGTCTGATTGGAGCAAGCTTATCCATGCCTCATTGTTCACGTCTGTTGGTTGCATCATCAAATCTGAGAGCACAAGAAATTTGCTGAAAACGGTTACGGGCCATATTTTTGCCGAAAACAGAACGACCATCTTCAAGGTTCCACAACTGAATTATGGATTCATTTCATGACTTGTACATGCCTGAGAGGATCAGAAGTCCAAGAAAACATTGAAATTCTCCATCTGTCAAATCTTTCCACGTGTCGTCATAAATGTGTCTGTCTTGTTTGCTCATCCACATAATGATTTCATTCAATAAGTTCTTCCTCATGAGCAAGTGGAATGCTGCGAGAGGGCCTTCAACATTTCATACAGCATACCTTGTAGGACCTTGTTGTACGGGCATGACATTAGCTCTGGCGTATCTTCCAGCAGCTTGCTTTATAGGTTTCCTGTTCCATGATGTGGCATCCTTAGATACATAGGCTTCAATGACAACATTTGTGCTTATAGTTGATGACCTCTTAGCTCCTCTATGACGACAACTAAGATTCCTCACAGATGATACTGACACCAAGGACTCCTGCCTTCTTCCCCGTCCAGCACAGCCTCGACCTTTGCCTCATCCTGTAACTTGACCCTTTGCTGCAGGCAATGTTACCGGCTCAACATCAGTCTCACATTCACTTGGCGACCAACTGCTGTCGCCATCTGAATCATGACTGTCATCATCAGATTTATCTCCCGAACTTGGCTGATATGCTTCTTCGCTTGCTGAATATGCTGCATCATCAGACAAATCAGAGCCGTCACTGTCAGCATCTCGTTGCAATATTTCTCTTACTTGGGCAGCTGAATACTTTTTTTTTTTAAATCATAAACAATAAACTAAAATAAATAAAGATAAAGTTGAATAAAACGCAAAGCAGTTTTACTATAGATGTACAATAATCGTGATGAACGAGCTGAAAGCCTTTAGATTTCATCGGAAATAATGAGAGAATGTATGATATCAATTACAGAAAATGTGTAATTTTCATAAAAGAAGAGTACAAAAAATAAATGATACATAATTAATGATAAATACCTTGTCAGATCAAAAAATTCACAAAACTGCAAATTGTATCACGATCTAAACTGGACGTAAGCAACTGGGGTCAAAAATGACCCACTGGTACTCTGTGCTGCAATTTATCACTAGCGTCACCTAGCGGTACTCCCAGGGTTAAATTGTGATTGACCTGGTGCACTGACATAGATACCCATGCTGGGTGAGTGGACAGATGCACATTCTTTGTCTCACCCATGGCCTGCTGCCATCCAGATCCGCATGTGTTTGTTGCTCACATGCAGATTGTTTGGCCTGACCTATGCAGGCAATATGCTGACATACCCACATAGGATGTGATAGCAGATATTGACTGTGACGGGTCCTATAGTTGCTACACCAAGGTGGCCACATGAGGTGCATCTGCTGCTCTGGTCAGGTCACCCCTCCAAATACCCAGGTTCAGGGGTATATCCACCTCTCCATGCTGGTCACCCCAATGTTTTGGAATAGCAAAGATAGTCATACTTACTTGGATGTGAACATGCTACCATGAAGGGATCCACTGGGTCTGCCACATAACATTTGAAGGTCTGTCACTGTATTTGCTCAAAGCACCTCTGGCCAGCAGAGAGCTTCCAGTTTAAATTTCATACTCAGTCAGGGCCTAGTAGCAGCAAAGAGCTTTCAGTTTAAATTTAAAACACAGCAGGGAGCTTTCTGGTTAAATTTAGAACCTAACAGAGAGCTTCCAGTTTAAATTTCATACTCAGTCAGGGCCTAATAGCAGCAAAAACCTTTAATTTAAATCAAACCAGAAAATAACTTAGCATAAAAGGCAAAACAGGGTCAGTATTCTTTGAGCAATAAATTATTTCTAGAGACCTTTACAAAGAGGCCTTCTACATAGGGAGCAAGAGACCTGTGAAATTTTTTGAATAGGTTTTAAAGCCAGGCGGCAGATCAAAGGGCAATTTTAAAAGACTCCCTCTATCCAAGCAAGGACTGTGGGACTCCCCCTGGAAATTGGTCACAGATTACCTTAGAAGCAAAGGACAGGGTACTGTGTAGCAGCCAGCTTTTAATACGTCTTTTTCCCTTCATCCCTTTATAGGTACATAAAGCTCTCAAAGGAAAGGAGGTGCCATATTCACTCTCAGGTGCAGCTGTTTGTCCTCATCAGGCATACATTAAGGATCTGAGAATAATTAAGCTTCAGGTGAACAAAGTACATTAAATGTATTAGGTGTAGTTTTATTAGTATAAATAATCCCACCAACCATTAGTAGGAAAAGAACTTAAATACCTAAACACAACCTTAAAACTAAGATGCAGACAGCAGTCCAGCAGCAAGATGGGGGTTTCCAGTCTTTTGCGTTGAGTGTCACATGTATGATTTTCTCCCAGTTGGTGAGGGGTCTTACGTGTGCACTAGGAGCAAGGAGCTCTTTGTTCTCAGGGAACGAGTCCAATCTCTGGAGGCTGGTGGACATGAGGATCGCCTGGTAACATGCCTGTCTGGTGCAAAGGTAGCGGATCTCACGTGCCACCTAGACAAGGTCTTCGATAGTGCTGGGGAGGAGTCTGCTGTCTTGGTACATGTCGGTACCAATGACATAGGAAAATGTGGTAGGGAGGTTCTGGAGGCCAAATTTAGGCTTTTAGGTAGGAAGTTGAAATCCAGAACTTCCAGGGTAGCATTCTCTGAAATGCTTCCCCTTCCACGCACAGGACCCAAAAGGAAGGCAGAACTGTAGAGTTTCAATGCGTGGATGAGACGATGGTGCAAAGAAGAGTGTTTTAGATTTGTTAGGAATTGGGGAGTATTCTGGGGAAAAGAGGGGCTCTTCTGAAGAGATGGGCTTCACCTTAACCGGGATAGAACCAGGCTGTTGGCAATAACCTTTAAAAAGGAGATGGAACAGCTTTTAAACTAGATAATAGGGGAGAGCCGACAGTTGCCCAAGAGCGTATGGCTCAGAACAAAATATCCTTGAAGGATACTAACAAAAGAATGAAGTTAGAGCATATCAGCAGAGAGGTTCCAATAAAAACAAAAGTAGCCCAAATGCCCTGGAGTACGGAGCAGACAGAGCTTAAAGATTCCAAATTACCCCTGTCTACCGATAATCAGATTAATATGAATAATATACAGTCTCTAAAATGCTTGTATGCAAATGCTAGAAGTCTAAAAACTAAGATGGGAGAGTTAGAATATATAGCACTAAATGAGAGGTTAGATATGATTGGTGTTTCAGAGACATGGTGGAAGGAGGACAACCAGAGGGAAACTGGTTACAAACAATATCATAATGATAGAGCTAATCAAATTGGTGAAGGGGTTGTGGTCTATGTTAGAGAGGGCATTTAGTCACAAAGGATTAAAGTTTTGCAGGAAACAAAAATTTCTTTAGAATCTCTATGGATTGAAATTCCATGTTAAAAGGGGAAAAGGATGGCAGTGGGGGTGTACTATCAACCACCTGACCAGAATGAACAAATGGATGATGAAATGCTCAAAGAAATCAGGGAACGTTACAGCACAGTAATAATAATGGGTGATTTCAATTATCCTGGTATTGACTGGGTCAGTGTCCTGCACATGCTAGGGAGATAAAGTTTCAAGATGAAATAAATGACTGCTTCTTGGAGCAGCTGGTTCATGAATCGACCAGAGTGGAAGCCATTTTGAACCTAGTCCTTAGTGGAACACCAGATCTGGTGCAAGAGATAAGGGTGTTGGGGCCACTTGGCAGTAGTGATCATAACATGATTGCGTTTGATTTAATTAATGGAGGAGGGATGGTAAGGAAAACCACAGTAATACCTTTTAACTTTCAAAAGGGAGACTATGATAAAATAAGGAAAATAGTTAAGAAAAAACTTGCAAAAGTTAAAGACTTACATCAAGCTTGGGTGTTGTTTAAAAATACTATCTTGGAAGCCCAGACCAGCTGTATTCCACGCTTTAAGATAAGTGGAAGTAAGTCCAAAAAACTGCCAGCATGGTTTAAAGATGAGGTCAGAGAGGTTTTTGTTGCAAAAAAAAACATCTTTCAGGAAATGGCAAAAAAAGCCAAATGACAAAAACTGGAAACAGCAAAAGCAAAGGCAAGTTAGATGCAAGGCTTTGAAAAGTCAGGCAAAGAGGGAATTTCAGAAGAAGCTAACTGTGGAAGCAAAAATGTGTAAAAAAGACTTTTTCAAGTACATTCATAGCAAAAACCCTGTGAGAGAATCAACTGGACCATTAGATAATAGAGGGGTAAAAGGGGCACTAAGAGGGGACAAGGTCATAGCAGAGAGACTGAATGAATTCTTTGCTTTGGTCTTTACTGAGGAAAATGTAGGGATGTTACCCATAACTGAAGTGGTATTTAAAGGTGATAATGCGGAAGAATTGAAAGAAATATTGATACACTGGGAAGATATATTACAACTATTTGATAAACTGAAGAGTAGCAAATCACCTGGACCGGATGGTATACATCCAATGGTGTTGAAAGAACTGAAATATGAGATTGCAGATCTGCTATTAGTAATCTGTGAACTATCATAAAAATCATCTGTAATACCTGAAGATTGGAGGATGGCCAATGTAATGCCAATTTTTAAAAAGGGTTCCAGAGGTGATACGGGAAACTACAGACTGGTGAGCCTGACGTCACTACCATGAAAAATGGTAGAAACCATCATAAAGCAGAGGGTTGGGCTAAATGGCCAATTTTCCCAATGGAGAAAAGTGAATAGTGGTGCACCCCAGGGATCTGTGCTGGGTCCGCTGCTTTTTTACATACTTATAAATGACCTGGAAAGTGGAATAACAAGTGAGGTTATCAAATTTGCAGATGACACAAAACTATTTAAAGTTGTTAAAACCCATGATAATTGTGGAAAATTGCAAGAGGATCTTGATAAATTGGAAGACTGGGCATCCAAATGGCAGATGAAGTGGAGGAGTAGCCTAGTGGTTGGGGCAAGGTACTTCAGGCCGGAAGGTCGGGGGTTCAAATCCCACTAGAGGACAGCAACCTTGGGCCGGAAGGACTGGGGTTTCTAGTCCCATAGGTGTTCCTTGTGGTCTTGGCAAGCCACCTAACCCTCCATAGCCCATGTTCCCTGTAAAATAGTTATCTCCAAGTTATAATGGCATGTTCAATGTAATTTCAGTTTGTTCAATGTAAACCACACTGATGCAGAATAGCGCGGTATATAAGAGAATGTAAATAAATAAATAAAAATAAATAAATAAATAATGTGGACAAGTGCAAAGTTATGCACGTAGGGAAGAACAACCCAAACTATGGTTACACGATGCAAGGTTCCACATTAGGAACCACCACCCAGGAAAAAGATTTAGGCATCTTCGTGCATAACATGTTAAAACCCTCTGCCTAGAGTGCAGCGGCGGTCAAGAGAGCAAATAGAATGCTAGGTATCATAAGGAAAGAAATGGAAAATAAAACATAGGATATTATAATGCCTCTCTCTCATTCCATGGTGCGACCGCACCTTGAATATTGTGTACAATTCTGGTCACCATATCTTAAAAAGGATATAGCGTTATTAGAAAAGGTACAGAGAAGAGCCACCAATATGGTAAAGGGTATGGCAGGATAACCCTATGAAGAGAGGCTAAAAAGGTTAGGGCTCTTCAAGCTGGAAAAGAGACGGCCAATGGGAGATATGATAGATTTCTATAAATTAATGAATGGAGTGGAAAGGGTAAACGTAGATCGATTGTTTATGTTGTCAGAATATAGAAAGACTAGGGGGACATGCAATGAAGCTATAGGGTAACCTATTTAAAACTAATAAGAGAAAATATTTTTTCCCTCAATGTGTAATAAAACTTTGGAATTTGTTACCGTAGGATATAGTAAAAGCTGTTAGTGCAGCTGGGTTTAAAAAAGATTTGGATAAGTTCCTGGAGGAAGGGTCCATAAACCATTATTAAAAGGGACCTGGGATATCTCTGCTTGACCCAATACAAGCATTGTGGAACCTGTGTCTTTTGGGGAAACTGCTAGGTACTTATGACCTAGTTTGGTCACTGTTGGAAACAGGATACTGGGCTTGAATGACCTTGGTCTGACCCAGTATGGCATATCTTATGTTCTTATGTTCTCTTATTTTCTTATGTCCATTGTGAGGGCCGTCCTGGCAACACACAACCTTTACTAGATAATATATGTGTTGGTAGTGCCGTTCATTCCATCCCCTTTCAGAACCAGGTAATGCTCTTGAGTTAGAGGTTCTTCATGTTTTAGGAGGAGGTTATCAATGTCCTTGTTTAGTATACATTACCAAGTTTAAGTTTCAGTGTAAACCACTTTTATTGAAATGATAAAGCAGTATATAAAACCTGTTAAATAAATAATAATAAAAAAAATATATATATATATATTGACAGTATCGAGGTATCTGGAAGGTTTGCATCAAATCATCCCTGTCTCCCCCCCCAAACCACCAGTATGTACATATGTAGGTGTCCATGCCACCTCGCACATGTCCGTTGACACGGGCTACAAATCAGGTAGGTCACCTGACCATCCGTTCCTGTGCCTGCTACAGCCATGCATCTCTTTATATCCCTGACAAAACATTTTTGGCATGGTAACAGCATATTCTTGTGACAGAGTTATAACATACCCATCCTTCCATAACAGTGTGATGTACAGCCACATGCAAATGTCCCTGGTGACCTGCTGCTACAAATAACGCATATTTGTCCGTGTAGTCACTATGTCCAATATGGCTGCTGTCAGCATCTGACACTGCTGTGCACTGACATTTATCCCAAAAGCTGTCAGCAATGAGTTACAATGCCTGTGGTTGAACAAATATCACCTGCCTGTCTCCTATATCAAGTATTATGTGGGCAACCAGGTGTGGCAACCCACAACCCTGTATGTACCCAAGGTATTTGAAACACAGCCAGGTGCCACATAAACATCTACCACCCAGTAGGCATTGTCAGTTGCTATTGTCAGCACATATCCCTCACTGCTGTTCCTAAGGAGGTCAGAAGAGATTATATTTCCACCTCTTCATCCCTCAACACCCACACCTGGGAGCTTGCATGCCCTTGTTGGTCCCCTCACACATACACTCACTGATGTTGGCTGACAGCCTCTTTCTCAAGGTTCCTGACATTGGCATTGTGGTGTATACTTGGTTACACACATCTCTGTCTTCCTGTAGCCTACCACTTGTGTGATAAACTACTGGGTAGGTGTGCTGTTCCTCTACACCTTCTGTAATATTCAGGGTGTGTTCAGTACTAGCATCTGACAGATATTTGATACTTCATTCATATGCCTACAATGCCATGGGATATGCAAAACAAACACCGATCCCTAACCTGTTCCCACACAGATATGAGATGCAGACAATGTAATGCAATATACTGTATGCACCTTCTTCCCCTCCCCCAACACATTTTTAGACCACCACAGTGCACAAACATCACCAGGTGGGTGACATAAATCACCACTGAGAGCTCGTGACAGCACAGCTTGCAGGATGCTGCCTCACTTGCATCATGTGGTACAGTCCCACCTAGAGGAAACGTCCTTTCCTCCCTCCGCATGGGATACAGATTGAATGTTTATGAGTACATAGGCACCATCCATCTTACATTTTTGATGCCCCTAACATCTCCTCTCCCTTCACAACTGGCCTCATGGTGCATGTATTACCCTGTCTGTATAATGTCTGTAGTAATTTGTGCAGCAAAACAATTTGTCTGTGTTGGCTCCTACCTGCCTATGCACCACAGCATATTGCAGCAGTGACACAACATTTATGGTACAATGTATGGGGACAGTGATGATATTGCAACTGGGTCATGTTCATGCAATATTCATTGTGCATAGTCTGCTCATGGAGATTGTTCAAGTGGACATTGTTTTGTCCTATGACACCCTGATCTTTATGTATGAGGTACATTAGTCATGTCATTTGCTAATTGGTGCTAACATCAGTGAAATTTTGCTGATCATGAATAGTGAACCGTGCTGATCATGAATAGTGCGGTATAAAACCAAATAAATAAATAAATCGTGTATGCTGTTTACTGCCCATGTCCAGTTTACCTGATAGTACCAATGATATCTGTGGGGTATCAGACCTATGCTACTGTGTGCTATCCAGGACAGTCACCTGCCATTTATTTGTGTGTCTGGATACACATGGGCCACATGTGGCACACCAAACATCTGTGTCCATGGTGGCTACAGGTTTACCCAGGCCACATGTGTCACCACATCTTACTGGTGTTTCATCCCCTGGTGATGCAGACATATCAAACTTGATTACATATGTGAGCATACAGCTCTGTATGTGTTGTAGAACTATTACAGGGGGCATGCGGGCCAAACATGCCTTCATAGTGGGCCATATCTGATGTTATGGAGACCCTACTACTGAAACTGACATCTCCCCATGTGTCACTGTGTATGTGCATGAGACAGGTGGCCTTACAGTGGAAACAGCCATGTCGTGTGGTCATATAATCCTGTTGTGTGGTGGCCAAATGACTGTGTTGGTTTACATATGTGAAACTGTTGCCTGTGACACACTGAATGTGACCTGATATACCATTATGTGTCTCTTTGCTTATGGACCTCTCTGTCTTTCAATCTGACAGATGCACAGTCGTCAACATCCAGAGAAGAGGCGCAGCATCTCCACCTGGATCCCAGGTCAGAAGCTGCACTCTGGCAGGCATCGATGAATTTGCTAAGGTGGAAGAGATGGCGCCTGAGCAGGAGAATGAGGACCCTGGAGACAGCAGGGAAGAGGCACTAGGATGCCTGGGGGATGTGGGTGATCAGGTGGGGGTTGCCAGAGACACCATGGTGGAGAAGGTGTATGGGGCTGTATGCCCTGACATTGGCATGGTGCAGCACCATGACACCATGGATGCAAGCTGCAGCCCCATCCCCCATCCCACATTCGAAGCCACCAGCAGTGGCATGGTGCTACAATGCACCACTGTGGATGCTGCCTGCAGCCCAATCTACCTGGCAACCCCGGAGGCCAGCAGCAGTGGCATGGTGCTGCACCATGCCATGTATGGATGCTGCTTGCAGCCCCATCCACCAGCAGGTGTGGAAACATGATGTGGCATGCAGCCCCATACACCTGCCTCCACCAGATGAGGGACCCCTGTCTGCAGCAGACGTGGGTGCTGGCCTCCAGAGTCTCCCCAGTACATCTGGGTTTGAGGGGTGCACACGTGCGCTGGGGGTCACTGGCACAACCACAACCTCCTGTGACTTTGGAATTCAGACCCCCTACATGTGAGCGGTCACATTAGGTGATCCCAGAGTGTTGTGGTTGTGACACTGGCCTCCATGGTTGAGGCACACTGCCACTTCTCCACGGTTGCGGAGACTCTGGACACGAATGTCACCCTGCTGAACCACCGGCTCAGCACGATGGACAGTGCAGAGTCCACCTCCACACCTGGGGCACACATGAGCCCACCCTCTCCCCGCAATGAGTGATGGGCACCCACATTCCCCAGACTCTGTTGCAGCCAGGGGTTCACATACACACATGGTGATATCCACAAATATCTGCATAGGTGGCCACAACCTGACAACATATACAGTGTCCTGCAAATGTCAACATCCCCTTGGTGTCTTTTCTGACCTGTTGCAATACAACCTGGAATACACATGGGTTCATGTAAGCCTTCACCATGTGACCCACAGAAAATGGAAATCTATGAAGGTGCCAACTAACTGTCAGTATGACACAAGCAGGGATTGTGACAAAATATGCAATATAGTCAGGTATGCATGTGTATCCTGCTGCACCAAACGCTATCATTTGTAAACACATCTCTTGCAGGAATCACAGATGATGATCACCGGGTGCATGTCAGTATCATTGTAAGACAGCTGTCCATTGACATGCCACAAAATGGGCAAGGCAAATATGCTACCACTCCTTGCAATTAGATGGGTCCTGTTGCTGTACACCAATGTGCAAGACATGCCAGTCATTCACAATCATAACACAGATATGTAGACATTTGAAACAGGGGATGAGATAGGTTGTAGGGTCAGTGTTATTGCCCTGCTGGATGCTGAATCAACATCACAGTCTCCAATCATTGACAAAATGAATCCACTTACCATCAGGCAGTGTCCTAGAGCTGTTGGGATCCAGTGTTGCATTGAGCTGGCACAGTTGTTCAGTCACACATGATGGAACATCATGCATCAACATGATGCTGCCACCACCGTATTTCACTTTGGAATACCTGTACCAGGGGCATGTGACATATCTGATCTGCAGCACACAGGGCATGTCCTATGATGTCTCTAAGGATGTACCACAAGGTAGGCAAAAACTCACGTATCTGTCGAGCACACAGTCCAAAAACGTGATAAGGTGGAAAAACACTTTATTCAATCTAATTAAATAGCCAACCCGACACAGGCCGTGTTTCATAACCTTCGTCAGGGGTTGATCAGGCTAAACACTAAAACATAAAAACATAGAAATGAATATAAGCATAATATTAAAACCATATACAAGAACAGATGACTAGATTATGAATTCATATGCAAGCACAATAAAATTATAAATATCATAAATAGTTAAAAGAAATAAAATGAATTAAAAGGACAATAGAGGCATCTGGAACCCCATGAATAATAAAACTACTCATAATCAAATGATAAATAATAAAAAATGATACTGTTAAAATTGTCAATTAAATACATAAAAACAGTTAAACAATAAAAGAAGGGATTGCAGATAAACATAACATATAATAATATAGTATTGATATGGAGCATATGAGCATAACAACCAATATTCATTCATATAAGGTAGCTTAAAATGGTATACAGATACTCAAACATTAAATATCCTACCATTGATGTCTCTAAGGAACAATCATTGTGCTGTTTGACCAGTAAACCATGTGCGTGTGGGATCCAGAATATGAGGTGTTGCAAAGTGCACACCTGACAAATTGAGTCCTAATGTAGGCAATGCCTCTCTCCTGACGTCAATCTCCTAATGGAGTGCTCGGTGGAGTGTAGGGTATTTAGTGATCCATTGCACATATAGTCCCATGTAGGCTGAGGACCATTGTAGAACCTTCACTGTGACCTGTTGTGTTTCTGCGCGATTGTCAAATAATGGCCAACCTGTCAGCTCTGTGAGTCTCTCTGTGCATGCGTCTCATCTCAGTTATGTGTGTGTGACAGATAATGTCCACTATGACACAATGGAGGTCATGGTGTCCCCAGGACTGTCCAGGATTTGGGTCATTACTGTAGGATCAATGCAAAATACCCATCTCACCATTGTTTTCATTGAGTGATCTAGTCTTCCTCTTGCTATTCAATATGTGTGTCTAGGTCTCAGTGGTTGAACCATTCCTCAGATAGGGATTACCAGGCAGATACAAGTATGTCATATGCACGCACATATCGTCTACTGTTACATTTGACATGTATGAGGTATGCTTTTGTCATCCCACATCAGTAAGGTGAACCGTATTGTAAGGTCTCTCAACATGCATCCCCATGAAGCATGCCTCTCATGAAAGATTATATGTGCTGCAACAAATCTCGGCAGGCACTGAGGGGATGCAGGCATTTGTAGGGCACTGTTCCTGAGGTCTGGTTGAACCTGTCTGTGGTGTGAACTCCAAAAGGTCACATCTTTTCAAAGATTTGTGGGAGCTGCACCACTTCACTGACCACTGCAATGGATGAACCCCCCATGTAAAGATATTTGTGGATATCACCCGGTGTGCCTGGGCCCCTACCTGGCCCCCAATAGAACCCTGAGCACAACAATGGGTTGCTGTGTGAAGTATCTTTCACTGCATTTGTAAAATACTGTAATTCACAAGACAGCAGCATGTGGCAATGTTTAGCTATTTGCTAATGTTTATATGTTTCTTTTTTATTATTTTTGTGGGAGGTATCATGTATTTATTTGTGGGAAAATGTTTTGTGTTTTTTAACTATATGTTTGACTATTGTGGTGATGAATCTGCTCCAGAGCCCATGGAAATAGAAAAAACACAAACATTTACCTCCAAGCAGAAGGGAAGTGCAGGGAGCCGTGACTTTAAAACTTCAGCTAGAGAGAAAAAAAACATGCCCAAAGCTGATGTCTGCAGGCCACGCCCAAGCTCCATAGCAACTAAGGGATGTAACGAGAGACAGCTGGGGGAGGAGTGGAAAGTTGTAGGTCAGCCCCACTCATTTAAGCCCCAGAGAACAGGAAGTAAGAAGAGGAGGAGGAACAGGAACGGGAACAGAGAGACCAGAAGCAGGCACAGCTGGGAGAACAGCAAGGATTCCTTCAGAGAGCACTCCAGGGAGACCAGCAGAGAAACAAAAGCTGAAGAGATCCCGAGAGATACAGAAAGAAGGGATTCTTTCAGAGAGACCGGGAGAGAGAGGTGCTCAAGGGACAGCCTAAGGAAGGATTCCCCTCATAGCCAGCACCACAGTCCTGAACAAAGCCAGTGCTGTAGAGAGACTACAGCTGGCCCAGGAAACAGGAGGTTTTATCCTAAGGAAACTGCCGTCTATAACCCAGGTACGGGGACTTTCCAGGAAGAGCTGGGTCAAAGAGTTTTACCTCGGGGAAGGCCGGTAAGAAGAGCTGTTAATAGAAGGGAGGTGAACCCTTTAGAAGTTTTAAACAGTTTGCTGCAAGATAAGGATCCCCAGTGCCCTGCTAACACCCCTGAGCCAAGAGGGAGGTCTCGTTGGGAAAGGCTTGTTAAGTTATTGGAAGAAATCAAGCCCACGCTGTCCCAAGCTGTTGCCAGTCAGGAGACTGCAGAGCCTGATGATGAATGCATGCAAGTAGATAATTATGATACTGAAAATGATTTCTCAGAATGTGAGATGGATTGTTCTCTGTCTATGAGGGTAGAATGAAAGGCTATAGGTTTTAAGCCTGAAGAAAACCCAGGAGTTATTGTACCTGAATGTCTGCTGTTAAGAAGGCTAAGAATGTTTGAAAGTGAAGTTGCTGCCATTTTAAAAAGTGCGTGAGACATTCAAAGGCTGGTTTTGAATGTGGCTGGAGCAACTATCTAAAACCTATGATAACCAAAGTAAAGAGGAAGCTTTAATGTACATGTGGTGCAGTTAAAGTCACTGTTTGTTCCTAAAGTCAGCAAAAGACTGTGAAGTGTTATTTTTGTCTGATGAAGAAAGAATTGCATTGCTGAAGAAAGCAGTGTAATTAGTGACACTGTGGAAAGTTTTGTATAGAAGTTATCTTTCTTTTGAAAGGAGAAGTATCCCACTTATACGTTGTGCTGAGCTTCTATGGAGGTTCCTTTGAACAAAGGAAGAAAATAAATTCCTGTGTTGCTTTCAAAAAACCCTCGGCTCAATCATTAATTTGTTCACAACTACAACTCATTGTTCAGCAACTACAACTCCCAGAAGCCCCGGCTCTGGGAACCCATATAAAGGGACATTGAAAGGCATACTCCCCCCTATAGGCAACTGCCTAGGCAGGGGTAGGAGGCCTCACTATATATTGTATCATTTGTGTTGATGTCATGGACTCCCTGTGTGTAGATATTCACCAACAGGGTGCACAACATGTGTACAGTGTGGTGATGAAGGGGCATCAGAACCCATGGAAATAGCTGGAAAACAAACTTTTACCTGCAAGCAGAGAGATAGTTCAGAGAGCAGGGGGTTTGAAACTGCAGCCAAAGAAAAAAACCACACACACAGAGCTACTGAGTCCAGGCCATGCCCAAGCTCCATGGCAATGCAGGAAGGTAATAGGAAGCACCTGTGGGAGGAGTTGGAACGGGGAGAGCAGCTATACACATTTAAGCTCCAGGGAACAGAAAGAAGGGAGCCTGCCAAGAGAAAGGAGCCTGCCAAGAGAAAGGAGGGAGAAGAACTCCTGAGGCAAACTGAAGGGAAAGGATCCTTCAGGGGAAAGAAAAGAGAGAGGTTTTCCAGAGACAGCCGCAGAAGGGAGTCCCAAGGCAGCCAGCACACTGGGGACTACAGTCCAGGGAGAAGCCCATGCCGTGAAGGCATTGCAGCATGGTCTGGAGACTGGAGAGTCTATCCTGAGAGAGTTGCTGACTATAGTCCAGGTACGGGAGCAGCCATGCATAAGTCTGTGAGAGAAGTTTTATCTCTGGAAAGGTCTGTGAAGAAAGGGGTCACAAAAGACAAGGTGAGCCAGTTAGAAGTCTGTGAAGAGAGGGGTCACGAAAGACAAGGTGAGCCAGTTAGAAGCCTTGTCTAGCTTGTTGAGAGATAAGGGTCTCTACAGCCATTCTAAAAACCCTGAGCACAGAGAGAAGGCCCAATGGGAGAAAGTTTTAAAACTCTTAGAGGAGATTAAGCACACGTCCCCTCAGCCCGAGTTAAGCCAGGAGACAGCAGAGTCTGATTATGAGGACATGCAGACAGAGCCTTGTGATATGGAACAAGACTACTCAGACTCCTTGATGGATTGTTCTTATTGTATGAAGACAGAATGAAGAGGCTGTAGGTTTTTTTAAAGTTGAGAAAAAAAAGCCAGAAGCCATTTACCTGAATGTCTTATGTCTTGAATGCTGGAAATGTTTAAAAGGAGAATTGCTGGTGTTTAGAGCTGAGAGGAAATGTTTCAAGATTGATTTGAATGATTAAGAAAACAGCTAGAAGCAAAAGAAGCTTTGTTTAAAGTTTTATTCAGTTTGGAAAAGGCTGATACCTTTGCTGAAAGTTAGCTGAAGTCAGCTAAGCTGTTTTTCTAACTGTTGGACTTTGGGAAGAAACACTTTCGGTGTAACAAGCTGCTTGAAGCAATTGTAACATGTATCACTGCCAGAATCCTGTTTGACTGGAAGTTCTTTTGGTTGGAGAGTACATCCTATTTTTGTTAATGTGTGTTGAGCTTCAAAGAAAGTTCATTGCAAAGGAACAGACACAAATAAATTCCTGTGTTTGCCTTCAACCCTCGGATTCTTTGTTCTTTCACACAACTACAATTCCCAGAAGCATTATCTCTGGAGCCCATATTTAAAAAGGGACATAGATGGCACGTCCCTGCCTATAGGCATCCGCTTAGACAGTAGGGAGCACCACAGGTGGCGTAGTTTTTAGGATAGTCTACCTTTGCACACGCATGCGCAAGATCCCTTCAACCTGGAAGGTGGAGAAAAGTCTGCAGGAAGCCAGAGATAATACAGAGGCCTGTTGAGCATTGAAAAACCGGAGTGGCAGCAGAGGTCGGAAGGGGAGTTGATTACCCAGCTGTGACCTGCTGGCTGACAAACGTGAAGCTCCACCTGCATCAGGTAACCCATACATAGGAGGGGTTATAAGTGGATACTGGTGCAGGGAGGGGTACGGCAGTGCTCAGTGAGAATCCGAGTGAAGCATTGTGGTGCCGCACTTGGTGGTTTTCTTTTATCTCTTTTCTTGTCGTTACAGCACAGACCGGAGATGGAGCGGGTCGAGCTTCTGGGCTGGATGGCTGAACAGTTCCAGAAACAACAAGAGATATCGACGAGAACCCTGGAACATACAGCGGCCATGATACAAGCGCAGCAGAAGCCGCTCCTGGAGATGTTGGGGAGATGGCTGGGAGCGCAAGAAAAGGCAACGGAATCCACATGGACAGTATCAGGTTCCCTAGGAGCTTTCCAAGGGCTGGGGTTACCTTATACTGGGACATTGTCTTTTGGACAGTTAACTAAGGACAATGATATAGACGACTTCATAGAAGCTTTCGAGAGGGTAGCTCTCTTAGCTGGATGGCCTAAGGACCAGTGGGCAGTCCGTCTTGCCACTTCCCTTATGGGGGAAGTGCTGGCAGCTTATAGGGCCATGCCCGCGCCCTTAGCCTCCAATTACGAGGAGCTTAAGCGAGCCATAAGAGATCGCTTGGGTCTATCCCCTATGCTTTATCGCCGTCTCTTAAGGAGTTGTAAGTTAAAGCTGGGAGAAACACCGCGAGCTTTGTGCCAGCGTATTAAAGATTTGGCATGGAAGTGGCTAACACCTGAGACTAGAACCCTAGATACTGTACTGGATTGTGTGGTATTGGAACAATTCATGGAGGCAGTTCCCAAAGACCTGCAAACCTTTCTCGTCCTACAAAATTGCCAAAACACCAATGAGGCTACCTCACTGGCAGAGCACATTTTAGAAGCGGAGTTGGTAAGCCAAGTGAAGGAGGGTGTTTTGAAACGGGCAGGTGTAGTAGCATCAGAAAGGAAGGCGAGATCGGGGATGGGGGAAAAATCAAAGGACATGCCCATGTATAGGACCTATTATGCCCGGAGAAAATGTTTTTCCTGTGGGGAGGAAGGACACCTAAAAATGGATTGCAAAGCAAGGACAGCCCTAGTAACCACCCATTCCAAGGAGAGTGTGGAGGGATTTCTATTGACTGTAGAGGAAGAGGGTATCCCTACAGAAGCATTGCTGGATTCCGGAGCGGATCAGTCCATGATCTCACAGAAGCTCTGGAAAAGGATTGAATCCCAGGATAGTCAGGTCCTAGAGCGCTCTGAAGGCAGCATAAGGATAAGGTGTATCCATGGGGCAGCTTCATCCTATCCAATACACAAGGTGAGGGTGAAGGGTCTAGGTTTAAAAAGAAAAATATCAGTAGCTGTTGTGCCTAGGCTCCCACACGCCCTAGTCCTGGGGCGGGACTGGCCCCAGCTTAGGCGAGGGTTAGCCAAGGAGCTACAACACAAGAGAGGCATGACCTCCACCCTAGCATTCCCGGAAAGCTTAGAGATAGGAAATGAATCTCCAGCCAGGTTAGTAAGGGATTTATCCCTTCTGAGGGATGGGTCAGTCTATGGTCAGGAGAGGGATAAGGAGAGGGCAGGCATGATCTCTACCCGGGCATGCTCCATGGCCTTGGGGGAGGGACACGACCTACAGGAAGACCCACTACAGGGGTTGCCCTCTCACGACGACTTGATAACTCCCTCTAGGGGTAACCGGAGGAAGGGACCCTATAGAGTAAGAAAGCAGCTGGGTCCAGTATCTTATTCTGTGGAGAATGGAAGAGGAAAACAGCAGGTATATCATATTAATGTATTACAACCTTGGAACGAGCGAACAGGGTGGGCTCGTTTGGCCGAGGGAGAACATAAACCAGATAAAGAGCAGCTAGACCCAAACAACCTGTCAAGAATTATGGGCTGTGCAGGGGTTGGTATGCCAGCCCATAATGTCTTAAGGGGGGGGGGGATATGTGTTGATGAAAGGGCATCATAGCCCATGGAAATAGCTGGAAAACAAACTTTTACCTGCAAGCAGAGGAATAGTTCAGAGAGCAGAGGGTTTGAAACTGCAGCCAAAGAAAAAAAACACACACACAGAGCTGCTGAGTCCAGGCCACGCCCAAGCTCCATGGCAACACAGGAAGGTAATAGGAAGCACCTGTGGGAGGAGTTGGAACGGGGAGAGCAGCTACACACATTTAAGCTCCAGGGAACAGAAAGAAGGGAGCCTGCCAAGAGAAAGGAGGGAGAAGAACTCCTAAGGCAAACTGAAGGGAAAGGATCTTTCAGGGGAAAGGAAAGAGAGAGGTTTTCCAGAGACAGCCGCAGAAGGGAGTCCCAAGGCAGCCAGCACACTGGGGACTACAGTCCAGGGAGAAGCCCATGCTGTGAAGGCATTGCAGCACGGTCTGGAGACTAGAGAGTCTATCCTGAGAGAGTTGCTGACTATAGTCCAGGTACGGGAGCAGCCCTGCATAAGTCTGTGAGAGAGGTTTTACCTCTGGAAAGGTCTGTGAAGAGAGGGGTCATGAAAGACATAAGAACATAAGAACATAAGATATGTCATACTGGGTCAGACCAAGGTCCATCAAGCCCAGTATTCTGTTTCCAACAGTGGCCAATCTAGGTCATATGTACCTAGCTGTTTCCCCAAGAGACACAAGTTCCACAATGCTTGTACTGGGTCAAGCATTGATATCTTCGGTCACTTCTTAATAATGGTTTATGGACCTTTCCTCCAGGAACTTGTCCAAACCTTTTTTAAACCCAGCTACACTAACAGCCTTTACTACATCCTCCGGTAACAAATTCCAGAGTTTGATTACACGTTCAGTGAAAAAATATTTTCTTTTATTAGTCTTAAATAGTTTACCCTGTAGCTTCATTGCATGTCCCCTAGTCTTTCTATATTCTGATAAGGTAAACAATCAATCTACGTTTACCCGTTCCACTCCGTTCATTAATTTATAGACTTCTATCATATCTCCCCTCAGCCGTCTCTTTTCCAGGTTAAAGAGCCCTAACCTTTTTAGCCTTTCTTCATAGGAGTATCCTTCCATCCCCTTTACCATTTTGGTGGCTCTTCTCTGTACCTTTTCTAAAATCGCTATATCCTTTTTAAGATACGGCGACCAGAATTGCACAGAATATTCAAGGTGCGGTCTCACCATGGAACGATATAGAGGCATTATAATATCTTTTGTTTTATTTTCCATTCCTTTCCTTATCATAACTAGCATTCTATTTGCTCTCTTGGCCGCCGCTGCACACTGGGCCGTGGGTTTTAACATGGTATCCACAATGACGCCTAAATCTTTTTCCTGGGTGGTGGTTCCTAATGTGGATCCTTGCATCTTGTAACCATAGTTTGGGTTGTTCTTCCCTAGGTGCATAACCTTGCACTTGTCCACATTAAATTTCATCTGCCATTTTGATGCCCAGTCTTCCAATTTATCAAGATCCTCTTGCAATTTTTCACAATCCTCTTGGGTTTTAACAACTTTAAATAGTTTTGTGTCATCTGCAAATTTGATAACCTCACTCGTTATTCCACTTTCCAGGTCATTTATGAATATGTCAAAAAGCAGCGGACCCAGCACAGATCCCTGGGGTACACCACTATTCACCTTTCTCCATTGGGAAAATTGGCCATTTAGCCCTACCCTCTGCTTTCTATCTTTTAACCAGTTCCTGATCCACAATAGTACATTGCCTCCTATCCCATGACTCTTTAGTTTTGCCAAAAGTCTCTGATGAGGGACCTTGTCAAAGGATTTCTGAAAGTCCAGATACACAATATCAACCGACTAACCTTTGTCCACCTGTTTATTCACTCCTTCAAAAAAACATAACAGATTAGTAAGACAAGATCTTCCTTGTCTAAAGCCATATTGGCTGTCTCCCATTAGGTCGTGACTATCTACATGCTGAGTAATTTTATTCTTTATGATGGTTTCTACCATTTTTCCCGGTACTGACGTCAGGCTCACCGGTCTGTAGTTTCCCGGATCACCCCTGGAACCCTTTTTAAAATTGGTGTTACATTGGCGATCTTCCAATCTTCAGGTATTAGAGATGATTTTAATGATAGTTCACAGATTACTGATAGCAGTTCTGCAATCTCATATTTCAGTTCTTTCAACACCCTTGGATGTATACCATCCGGCCCAGGTGATTTGCTACTTTTCAGTTTATCTAATAGTTGTAAGACATCTTCCCGATGTATCGATATTTCCTTCAATTCTTCCACACCTTTAAATACCACTTCAGTCATGGGTAACATCCCTACATCTTCCTCAGTAAAGACCGAAGCAAAGAATTCATTCAGTCTCTCCGCTATCGCCTTGTCGCCTCTTAGTGCTCCTTTAACCCCTTTATCATCTAATGGACCGACTGACTCTTTCACAGGTTTTTTGCTACGAATGTACTTGAAAAGGTCTTTATTTCGCGTTTTTGCTTCCGCAGCAAGCTTCTTCTCAAATTCTCTCTTTGCCTGCCTTATCAATGCCTTGCATTTGACTTGCCAGTGCTTGTGCTGTTCCCAGGTTTCGTCGTTTGTCTCTTTTTTCCATTTCCTGAAAGATGCTTTTTTGGCAACAACAGCCTCTCTGACCTCACCTTTAAACCATGCTGGCAGTTTTTTGGACTTCCTTCCACTTTTCTTAAAGCGTGGAATACAGCTGGTCTGGGCTTCCAAGATAGTATTTTTCAACAACACCCAAGCTTGATGTACGTCTTTAACCTTCACAACTGCTCCTTTTAGTTTTTTCTTAACTGTTTTCCTCATTTTATCATAGTCTCCCTTTCGAAAGTTAAAAGGTAGTACTGTGGATTTCCTTACTATCCCTCCTCCACGAATTAAATCAAAGGTGATCATGCTATGATCACTATTGCCAAGTGGCCCCAACACCCTTATCTCTTGCACTAGATCTGGTGTTCCACTAAGGACTAGGTCTAATATGGCTTCCCCTCTGGTTGGTTCATGAACCAGCTGCTCCAAGACAAGGTAAGCCAGTTAGAAGCCTTGTCTAGCTTGTTGAGAGATAAGGGTCTCTACAGCCATTCTAAAAACCCTGAGCACAGAGAGAAGGCCCAATGGGAGAAAGTCTTAAAACTCTTAGAGGAGATTAAGCATACGTCTCCTCAGCCCGAGTTAAGCCAGGAGACAGCAGATTCTGATTATGAGGACATGCAGACAGAGCCTTGTGATATGGAACAAGACTCCTCAGACTCCTTGATGGATTGTTCTTATTGTATGAAGACAGAATGAAGAGGCTGTAGGTTTTTTTAAAGTTGAGAAATAAAAGCAGAAGCCATTTACCTGAATGTCTTATGTCTTGAATGCTGGAAATGTTTAAAAGGAGAATTGCTGGTGTTTAGAGCTGAGAGAAAATGTTTCAAGATTGATTTGAATGATTAAGAAAACAGCTAGAAGCAAAAGAAGCTTTGTTTAAAGTTTTATTCAGTTTGGAAAAGGCTGATACCTTTGCTGGAAGTTAGCTGAAGCCAGCTAAGCTATTTTTCTAACTGTTGGACTTTGGGAAGAAACACTTTTGGTGTAACAAGCTGCTTGAAGCAATTGTAACATGCATCACTGCCAGAATCCTGTTTGACTGGAAGTTCTTTTGGTTGGAGAGTACATCCTATTTTTGTTAATGTGTGTTGAGCTTCAAAGAAAGTTCATTGCAAAGGAACAGACACAAATAAATTCCTGTGTTTGCCTTCAACCCTCAGATTCTTTGTTCTTTCACACAACTACAATTCCCAGAAGCATTAGCTCTGGAGCCCATATTTAAAAAGAAACATAGATGGCACGCCCCTGCCTATAGGCAACTGCCTAGACAGTAGGGAGCGCAACAACAGATGCCTGTGTGCACACAGTGACATGCATGCTTTATATGTGGTTCACTTGGTTTGGGATGGTGCCAAAATCAACAGCTGCAGCAGCGTCATAGTACATCATGCGCCACCAAGTCTGATTCACACATTTGCTTGTTGTCCCTCATGTGCTACCAGCCTACTAGGGAATGGGATATTGGCAGCACTGTAGGCACCTCCCACAGAGGGAATTGGATAATGGTGTGGTCACGATTCTCCTTTCTGTCCCATTATTTACCAACATTTCCTCGGAGACTGCTATATGAGTGTTTTCTGGGAATATTGTGCCTAAACAATGGATGAGTATCAAAGGGAGAGATAGTCCAGATGTAAGCAAACGGCATTGAACGTGCTGGCTCTAACACAAGTTCACCTCTGTATCATTTGTTTGCTGATGGATGAGTCACTCAACTGCTGTTCTCTGCTGGGTGTGTCATATAAGTTGGGGAGCCCTGCTGTGTGTGATGTCATGCAGCAAACATGCATATATATGTTAGAGTTGGGATGTGAAGGTTAGGTGGCCAGCCTAGAACCTATGTGACCATGATTGCAGCGGAGAATGTCCTTGTGAGCATCAGTACTGTGTAGCAGACCTCTTTTAGTGTTATTTCCCTCCCTCACTCACACATCTTAAAAGACAGGAGGTGCTCTCAGGTGAAGCTCCTTACCCAAATCAGTCATACACTAAGGACCTGAGATTAATTATGCTTCAGGTGAACAAGATATAGTAAACATATTAGGTACAGTTTTATTAGTATAAATATCCATAGCAACCCTTAGTAAGTAAAGAACTTAGAGATCTAAACACAAACTTAAAACTAAGATGCAGACAGCAGTCCAGCAGCGAGATGGGGGCTTTCCAGTCTTTTGCATTTAGTGTCACATATATGATTTTCTCCCAGTTGGTGAGAGGTCTTACGTGTGCACTAGGTGCAAGGAGCTCTTTGCTCTCAGGGAACGAGTTCGTTCTCTAGAGGCTAGAGTAGCAGACTAGGAAAACATAAGAAAGACAGAGAGGTACATAGACGAGACCTACAGGGATATAGTCCTGAAGTCCCACCTCCAGTCTGGCAGCATCCCTGTTGCCATGGAGGAGAGAGGTCACGTGACAGGAGAGCATCACCCTGGTGTGGCAGGAAGTGATCCTATAACTAGGACCTGTCCTCCAGGTGATGTAATACCCTCTTGCACCAAGGATGTTTCTCCAGGGCCATGTGCTCATGTGCCCATGTGCCCATGAGGGAAAGGTTAGGACAGCCGTTATAGTTGGTGATTCGATCATTAGGCATGTAGATAGCTGGGTGGCTGGTGGACGTGAGGATCGCCTGGTAACATGTCTGCCTGGTGCAAAGCTAGAGGACCTCACGCGCCACCTAGATAAAGTCTTAGATTGTTCTGGGGAGGAGTCTGCTGTCTTGGTACATACCGGTACCAATGACATAGGAAAATGTGGTAGGGAGGTTCTGGAGGCTAAATTTAGGCTTTTAGGTAGGAAGTTCAAATCCAGAACTTCCAGGGTAGCATTCTCTGAAATGCTTCCTGTTCCATGCGCAGGACCCAAAAGGCAGGCAGAGCTCCGGAGTCTCAATGCGTGGATGAGACAATGGTGCAGAGATGAGGGTTTTGGATTTGTTAGGAACTGGGGAACATTCTGGGGAAAGGAGGGGCTCTTCTGAAGGGATGGGCTTCACCTTAACCGGGATGGAACCAGGCTGCTGGCATTAACCTTTAAAAAGGACATAGAGCAGTTTTTAAACTAGATAATAGGGGAAAGCCGACAGTCGCCCAAGAGCAGATGGTTCGGAAGAATGTATCCTTGAAGGATACTACCAAAAGCAGAGAGGTTCCAAAAAAGAGCCCAAATGCCCTCGAGTATGGATCAGACAGAGCTTAAAAGATCCCAAATCACCCATGTCTACCAATAGCCAAATTAATATGAATAAAATAAAGTCTCTAAAATGCTTGTATGCAAATGCTAGAAGTCTAAAAAATAAGATGGGAGAATTAGAATATATAGCACTAAATGAGAGGTTAGATATGATTGGAATGTCAGAGGCATGGTGGAAGGAGGACAACCAGTGGGACACTGTGATACCTGGGTTCAAACTATATTGTAATGATAGAGCTGATCAAATTGGTGGAGGGGTTAAACTCTATGTTAGAGAGGGCATTGAGTCAGAAAGGATTAAAGTTTTGCAGGAAACAAAATTTGCTGTAGAATCTCTATGGATTGAAATTCCATATAAAAAGGGGAAGGCGATAGCAGTGGGGGTGTACTATCGACCGCCTGGCCAGAATGAACAAATGGATGATGAAATGCTCAAAGAAATCAAGGAAGCTAACAAAAGTTACAGCGCAGTAATAATAATGGATGATTTCAATTACCCTAGTATTGACCGGGTCAGTGTCACGTCAGGATATGCTAGGGAGATAAAGTTCCTAGATGAAATAAATGACTGCTTCTTGGAGCAGCTGGTTCATGAACCAACCAGAGGGGAAGCCAAATTAGACTTAGGGGTATGTTTACTAAAGTCCGGAAATTTGCGCGCCGCAAATTAGCGCACGGCAACGCACCACTTAAACGGTGACAAACGCTCCTAAACGCCCCACACAGGTGCGAGGAACCCCCGTGAATGTGCGCGACACACTAACGGGTCCCGCACAAATACGGGCCCGCAAATGTCCGAAAGAGGCGTGTAACGGCGAACGGAGGGCGGAGGAAGGTCCCCGAGGGGCGGAGAGATGGGGTCAATGGGCGGGTAAGGGGAGGGGAGAGGCTCCCCGCACATGAACGGGGCCGAATTTCCCATAAAAAAATAGCGCGAGTGAAACAGTCGCGCTAGAGGTCATATAAAGGCAAGAGAAACCATTTCCGTTAGCAATGTACAGCAAAACCGGGGAAACCTGCAAAACGTAAGCAGTGTGATACATGTGCACAGCAGAAAGGTGAAAGTAAAAATAGACAATGACCAGAAAATCAATAATAAAAATAGTAATGCAGCTTGTGAACAGTTACAGTAATGGGCAAATATAAAAATCACACCCAGGACAGTCCCAGAAAAAAAGATATGAAGTTTGGAAGGGCCATGGAGCTGAGACTCCCCCAAAAATAATTCCCAGCCCTGTGGCTGTCCTGGGTGTGTTCCAAATGGTTGCCCACCAATATCACTGTTGCCCAGCTTAAAAGTAAAGCCCCGGTGTATGTGTCTATTTCTGGGGTTTAGCTGCATGTTTGTCACCAGACAAGGTGAATGAGGCCACAGTAAAAGACTGAAGAGCAAGCTGTGCGTCCCCATCCTGACAGGTGTCCTATCACCAGGTACTGCACTGCCTCTGCGGCCACAGTGTGGTGCAGCAGACAGAGCCAGCACCTCCAAAACAGGAGGGTCACAGGTTCAAATCCCAGCTGGGGCTCATGCCAGCCCAGTCCCAATATTTTAACCATCACCAAACAGAGATAGTAAAGACACCCCATTATTGCAGAGAGCATAAACATGTTGCAAACACCCATATTTTACCCTCCAGTGCACATGCACCTGAACAATGGGCATCACCCACAGCCGAGTTCCCCAAATGCAGTCCTGGAGTGGCTCAAACTAATCAGGCCATATGCGTTTGCTAAGATGAGGACATGCAAGCATGTTGGTGGAACAGTACAGAGGGTGGAGGGGGCAGGGGCTGTGAGCCACAGAAGACAGTGGCTTAGCCATGTGCAGTCTGGCACCGTCCACTGCTACAGACAGGCCGTGATGGATGTACAGACATGGACCTCCCAGGGAACCCAGCTAATCTGTGGCTACATGGTGGTGCAGTGCACACAGACAGTGTTTGCAAGAACATAAGGTCACAGGTTCAAAGCTCAGCTAGGGCTATGGCCAATTCCACCCACATTTTTGTCCAACAACTAAACTGTGCTGGTAAGCACAAACCTGTAATGCAGAGGAGATAGGCATTGTCTATACGGCTATCATTTCCCATCCAAAGCACATACACCATTAACCGTGGCATCACTCAGATCAGAGTATCCGAAATGCAGACCTGGAGGACCACACACCATTCAGCATCCATGCTGCGGCTAATACTAATGATTGTGCTGCATATCTATGCACCACCCCCATGTTATGCAGATGTAGCACATGCATATCCATTAGGGACATCCTAAAACCAGAACAGTGTCCTGACACACCATGACCTGATGTGTGTAACCCATATGAAAGGCATCAACCAACAGGCCATGACACACCCACACCCACAGGCCCCATTGGACAATGCATCCTGGAGAGGCAGGACAGTGGGCCCTGCCTGTAATCCCCAAAAGTAGCAGATGTGTACCTTAGCAATGCCACCCCACACCTACGTACATGGTACACAGCTATCCAAGGTCCCATGTGAAAATATGTTCATAATGATTCAAATGCTCAGTACATGTGTCCCATTGAGCACCACCATAACAATCAGTCAGATGTGTGTGTTGTGTGCAGCAGGTCTTGTGTCTGATAGTGCGTACCGCCCTGGGGAGTGACCCCCAACAGTCTATGCCTAACATATCCATGCCTGTAGTGTCACCAGGACTGGTGTGTTGGCCAGAGCTGTCAAACCTCTCGATTGTAGCACAAAGAGGACCAACCTGGGTAATGGTCACAGCAATGTGAAACATCATCAGACACACCCAAGAAAGGCAGGGCCAAAATATATGAATGTTGGAAGGGTCACCAGCCCCTGCGGCATAAATGTTGAATGATCACACATTGATGTAGGATAGAGCAGGGTTCCCAACAGCAATGGACAGGTCCCCTATGGCATGCACATGTTGCACAGCAGCATGTGTGAGTTGGGGGGAATGTGCAGTAGAGGTAGTTGCCTACATGCACACTGTATGGTTTAAAACTGTGCGCCCCCAGCACCAGTAGCAGAAGGGCCTGTAGCATGTTGGCAGAACGTTACTGGTATCTGAGGGGGCCAGTGGCAGGTGGCCAGAGAAGATGGAGGCTGAGCCAATGCCATGTGGGTGCACCGGACCACAACAGAAAGGCCCGCTATGACAAACAGACATGCCATCTCCAGGGTCCACATTCACTCTGTGACTGCAGTGTGGTGCAGGGGACACAGCCAGTGTGCTGGGGAGCCAAAGATTATCAGTTCAACTCCCAGCTGGGGCCAGCAGCAACACTGTGCACATATTTTACCCACCAGTAAAACGTGAGAGGAAATCAAAACATGTCTTGCAGATAACAACAGCATGTTCAGAGGACCTCTATTTTACCATAAGGATCACTTACCCCTCAAATATGTACAACACCTACAGCAGAGTCCACACAATGCATCACTGGAGGGCCACATGTCAGTCAGCTGTGATGCTGTACCCAATATAGGCCCATGTCAGCATGGTGGCGGATGCCAACTGCTGGCAGAGGGGGCAGAGGCTGCTGCCCCACAGCAGATCCTGGCCTAGCCACCCTCATGTGGCTGCAGTACAATCCAACAGACAGGCCCTGTGTGACAAACAGCCATGGACTCCCCTGGGAATGTACTGTTGCTGTGCTAAGACAGTGGTGCAGTACATGTAGCAAGTGCCTCCAAGCACAGAAGGCCCCACGTTCAATTCCCGGCTGGGGCACCTGCCATCACAGTCCCAATGTTTTACCCATTCGCGAAACCTTAAAGTAAAGAATGGAACTCCCGTGCTGAGAACATAAGTGTTGGTCACGATACCATAGTTTGCTATAAATACCACACACCACATAAACATATGCCTCACCCACAGCAGAGTCCCCCATATGCAGCCATGGAGGCTCACACATCAATCAGGTTGTCTGATGTCTGCACGAAAGATGTGTGTGATGCAGGTGAGTTGAACACCACCATGGTATGCAGCTGTATCACAGGCATATTAATCACAGATAGCATTAAAGCCCAACAAGTGTTTGATTCACATTGACTGTAGTTGTGCAAACCTCCCTAGAGCAGTGGGCAACAGGGGCAGAAACAGTTGCACCTGCAGGCACCATTATTGGAAGACCGATGAAGTGGCAGGATGTAGGGCCGTGTGTGGCGTTCAGAAAACTAGCATGTGCATACATCAACAATCCCACACTACACATTTGGAGATGTCACACATATATCCAAAGCAATATATGATCACTGACCGATAAAAATGCTCATGCTACGCACAAGCAGAACAGCGAGCTGTCACAAACCAACGTCTCTGATGTATGTGCAATGTGTGTCAGGTCAGATCTCCTCCAGAGAGTAGCACCCTGGGAAATTACTCCAAAAGTACATCCCAACGTTGCCATGCCCACACTGTGCTCATCACTGTCATGTTGGCCATGGCTCCCAAATAACACCACATCTGTTCAATGTTGTCCTAGGTGTGGGGAGTGTGTGTCTGTCTATCCAGTGTGTGGTGGCTGTCAACACCTCCCACAGACCACACTAATAGCACCGTTGCACAGGGAAGGTTTGGTGGTCAGACATACCCAGCCTATAGGTCCTGTAACCTCCTCTCCCCCACCCCCCCTGCAAATATATCATGAAGGGCAGGCCACCCACACAGGATATGCCCCCTTCGGGAACATTGTAGCTCACAAGGCCCAGATGGGTCTTGGAGACAGAAATGGGCAGATGTGCCAAACTATCAGACATTGGCAAACAAATTGATATGATGTATAGGCCATCTCAGCCAGGATAGGTGCTGTGTGTCTCACCTCACCCTCAGGGTGAGCAACAGACACACACACTGGGATGGTCAGTACCCACTCTGCACAAGAAACACAGAAGGTCAATGTCCAACACGAGGCCGAGGTGCTGTGGGGTTGCACACCCTATCACTGGACCATCACTAGACTGCTGCCTTGCATGTGCAGTGCATCATGGGTGCGACTGGATCGACTACACCCTGGTAACTGCAGCACAAAGTCTGCAGAGGTTATATTCTAGCCAGACAGACCTCTCATCACAGCCACAGAGCTGTAGTCCCCTGGTGACTGCTAATGCCTCTGAAGTGAAAGGTTGTTGGTTCAAATCCAAAGTGTGTGTGTATAAGCAAAGTGATTTATATATTGTCCTTGGCCCCTATACGCCGCCAGTCAGCAGCAGTGCAGATCTGAATCTATATAATTATGCATGTCCTCTATACCGCTTTTTCCAAAGATCAAAGGCGGTGTACACTTAACATATAATGAACATGGTTTTACATGGAACAGCGCCTACATTGCATAAAAATAACATACATTGAAGATGACATTGTAACATATAGCAAACATTTTGAAGGTTCATGGGGACTGTCAAGCCTGGAATGTGTGTAATGTCCTGTAGTACTGGCAATTCGGAAACCATCACAGTGCATTAACCCAAGTCCACCCTATACGGTTGTGTAAGGAGCACATGATGCAGACAGCACTGTGAGGATCACAGAGATTCCAGCACTATTTCATAGTCAGGGACCTGTCACTGGCTGCACTCACCAAGAACCACACTGTGGATGGAAACATGCAACCTCTGGCTCCACAGGTATCAAGGTTAGGTGTGGGCCACACAGCTCGATTGCTAAGAACAGATGCCTGTCTGGTGAAAGAGGCAGGCATGCAGACAGTGTGCAATGGTCACCAGGGGTGCGCAGTTCCATTGGTGAGAATGGTGTACTGCACATGATGTATGTAGCAGTGTGAGGGTCTTGCCAATAGCAGCACCTCTGTAATGTGGAAACCGGTCTGGGGCAGGTAACAATGTTGCAATGTATGAAGATATATGTCTGGTGCAGCACAGATGTACATGAAAAAAACCATGGCTACTGTTGCACTCAAGTATGAGAATGTGTGATGCCTGAGACAGGCAGTCCTGAGCTCAACTGGAAGATGTAACCCATGACGGCTGGTTAAGCAGTCCATGTATCAACCATTGAGCTATTTTTCAAAAACCAGGACTGTATGCCGTCACACATACCAAAGGATAATGTGCAGTGTGGTGACCCACATAGTCCTGTAATGTCCAACACGCAACCTACTTTGCGTGTGCAATGCTCATATATGAATCTCCCCCCCAACCCCGATGGCAACCACCACAAAATGTCTGTCCAGACATGGAGATACACCACACAACATATTGCACTGGCACACACAACCCCCTATCACCAGGTTGAGTGACACCTGATGCTGATGGTTTGTCTGCACCCATAACTAGTAGTGTCTGAGCACTACCTGCTATGTGACACACATAGCACACCTCATCTGACAATGCATCAGCAATCAGTTGCTATGTGTCCAGAGGTTCAATACCACACTGTGTGGACAAGGGTAAACCATAATAATAATTGTTTGTTAAAGTGACATTAGAGACACCCCAGTAACTATGTAATTAGGCACAGAACAGTAAACATATTTTGAGCACAACCATTACAAATCAATATGAATGGTGCGTGTAGATAGTATTTGCAATTTGCAGACGCACAGCCATGCGGAGCGCACGGGCGTGCAGAGATCTGACGCGCAGCCATGCGAAACGCACGTGCGTGAGACGTCACGCGCAATTCCGGAAGTTGCGCCGGGAGCGTCTGCGCGTCACCACGCCCAGAAACAAACATGGCGTCCCGAACCAGGAAGCCGGCTTTTAGCCACAGAGAGCTGTGCCACCTGGGCTCCCTGATAGCCCAAAAGCAGCACAAGCTGTTCCCAGGGACCTCCAGGAAAAGAACATGGAGGGTCCTGAGGGCCTGGGAGAGGGTGACCAGGCGTTTTAAACAGGCAGGCAGACCATCCACGGAGGTAAGTGAATGGACCTAGGTCAAAATAAACATACACACATACAGGGTTGATGTCAACTGTCCATGCTGTTGTGTGTAAGTAGTCTGTATAAGTTTAGTGTAGCAGGTGAAACACATGCCATATACATGTGGTATCACATCTGATTGTGTGGCCATGTAGCCAGGTGTTGATGGTTTGTGCCAAAGAGGGCATGATGGCCCCTGGCGTCATGACAGCTGCTGGTGTTGATACAGCAAAGCAGACTGTAACAAACCTAGGCCATGCATCTGCATAAGGAGCGTATGCAAACATCCTGTGTTGATGGCGGTATCTGCATCAGCAGGGTAACACATAGGGTTAACCATCAGGGGTGGTGCAATGTTAAGCACATGGGGCCTCAGACATACAGGTGATCTGGGGTTGTCTGCCAATGTTGTTTAATACATCCACCCTATCCTCAGGGGTCCAGAGAGCCCCTCAAAGTGTGCACTCAGTCACTCTGTGGATATGTGTGTGTGTCAGAACGTTCTGGGGATCACCATCACCATCTCCAGGAGTCTACAGGGCCACACAAAGTGGTCCCTCACACCCACTGGGGATATGGCTGTGTGTACTGATGTAGTTGGAAGCATCTCCCTACCTCCAGGAGTGCAGAGAGACCATCCAAAGTGGGCTCTGTGTCACCCTGGAGATATGGCTGTGTGTACTAATGTAGTTGGAAGCATCCCCCTACCTCCAGGAGTGCAGAGAGACCATCCAAAGTGGGCTCTGTGTCACCCTGGAGATATGGCTGTGTGTACTGATGTAGTTGGAAGCATCCCCCTACCTCCAGGAGTGCAGAGAGGCCATCCAAAGTGGGCTCTGTGTCACCCTGGAGATATGGCTGTGTGTACTAATGTAGTTGGAAGCATCCCCCTACCTCCAGGGGGCCAGAGAGACCATCCAAAGTGGGCTCTGTGTCACCCTGGAGATATGGCTGTGTGTACTAATGTAGTTGGAAGCATCCCCCTACCTCCAGGAGTGCAGAGAGGCCATCCAAAGTGGGCTCTGTGTCACCCTGGAGATATGGCTGTGTGTACTGATGTAGTTGGAAGCATCCCCCTACCTCCAGGAGTGCAGAGAGACCATCCAAAGTGGTCTCTGTGTCACCCTGGAGATATGGCTGTGTGTACTAATGTAGTTGGAAGCATCCCCCTACCTCCAGGAGTGCAGAGAGACCATCCAAAGTGGGCTCTGTGTCACCATGGAGATATGGCTGTGTGTACTAATGTAGTTGGAAGCATCCCCCTACCTCCAGGAGTGCAGAGAGACCATCCAAAGTGGGCTCTGTGTCATCCTGGAGATATGGCAGTGTGTACTAATGTAGTTGGAAGCATCCCCCTACCTCCAAAGGGCCTGTGAGAACATTCAAAGTGGGCTCTGTGTCACCCTGGAGATATGGCTGTGTGTACTGATGTAGTTGGAAGCATCCCCCTACCTCCAGGAGTGCAGAGAGACCATCCAAAGTGGGCTCTGTGTCACCCTGGAGATATGGCTGTGTGTACTGATGTAGTTGGAAGCATCCCCCTACCTCCAGGAGTGCAGAGAGGCCATCCAAAGTGGGCTCTGTGTCACCCTGGAGATATGGCTGTGTGTACTAATGTAGTTGGAAGCATCCCCCTACCTCCAGGCGGCCAGAGAGACCATCCAAAGTGGGCTCTGTGTCACCCTGGAGATATGGCTGTGTGTACTAATGTAGTTGGAAGCATCCCCCTACCTCCAGGAGTGCAGAGAGACCATCCAAAGTGGGCTCTGTGTCACCCTGGAGATATGGCTGTGTGTACTAATGTAGTTGGAAGCATCCCCCTACCTCCAGGAGTGCAGAGAGGCCATCCAAAGTGGGCTCTGTGTCACCCTGGAGATATGGCTGTGTGTACTAATGTAGTTGGAAGCATCCCCCTACCTCCAGGAGTGCAGAGAGACCATCCAAAGTGGGCTCTGTGTCATCCTGGAGATATGGCTGTGTGTACTAATGTAGTTGGAAGCATCCCCCTACCTCCAGGTGGGCAGTGAGAACATTCAAAGTGGGCTCTGTGTCACCCTGGAGATATGGCTGTGTGTACTAATGTAGTTGGAAGCATCCCCCTACCTCCAGGAGTGCAGAGAGGCCATCCAAAGTGGGCTCTGTGTCACCCTGGAGATATGGCTGTGTGTACTAATGTAGTTGGAAGCATCCCCCTACCTCCAGGAGTGCAGAGAGACCATCCAAAGTGGGCTCTGTGTCACCCTGGAGATATGGCTGTGTGTACTAATGTAGTTGGAAGCATCCCCCTACCTCCAGAGTGCAGAGAGGCCATCCAAAGTGGGCTCTGTGTCACCCTGGAGATATGGCTGTGTGTACTAATGTAGTTGGAAGCATCCCCCTACCTCCAGGAGTGCAGAGAGACCATCCAAAGTGGGCTCTGTGTCATCCTGGAGATATGGCTGTGTGTACTAATGTAGTTGGAAGCATCCCCCTACCTCCAGGGGCCAGTGAGAACATTCAAAGTGGGCTCTGTGTCACCCTGGAGATATGGCTGTGTGTACTAATGTAGTTGGAAGCATCCCCCTACCTCCAGGAGTGCAGAGAGGCCATCCAAAGTGGGCTCTGTGTCACCCTGGAGATATGGCTGTGTGTACTAATGTAGTTGGAAGCATCCCCCTACCTCCAGGGGGCCAGAGAGACCATCCAAAGTGGGCTCTGTGTCACCCTGGAGATATGGCTGTGTGTACTAATGTAGTTGGAAGCATCCCCCTACCTCCAGGAGTGCAGAGAGACCATCCAAAGTGGGCTCTGTGTCACCCTGGAGATATGGCTGTGTGTACTGATGTAGTTGGAAGCATCCCCCTACCTCCAGGAGTGCAGAGAGACCATCCAAAGTGGTCTCTGTGTCACCCTGGAGATATGGCTGTGTGTACTAATGTAGTTGGAAGCATCCCCCTACCTCCAGGAGTGCAGAGAGACCATCCAAAGTGGGCTCTGTGTCACCCTGGAGATATGGCTGTGTGTACTAATGTAGTTGGAAGCATCCCCCTACCTCCAGGAGTGCAGAGAGACCATCCAAAGTGGGCTCTGTGTCATCCTGGAGATATGGCTGTGTGTACTAATGTAGTTGGAAGCATCCCCCTACCTCCAGGGGGCCAGTGAGAACATTCAAAGTGGGCTCTGTGTCACCCTGGAGATATGGCTGTGTGTACGGATGTAGTTGGAAGCATCCCCCTACCTCCAGGAGTGCAGAGAGACCATCCAAAGTGGGCTCTGTGTCACCCTGGTGATATGGCTGTGTGTACTGATGTAGTTGGAAGCATCCCCATACCTCCAGGAGTGCAGAGAGGCCATCCAAAGTGGGCTCTGTGTCACCCTGGAGATATGGCTGTGTGTACTAATGTAGTTGGAAGCATCCCCCTACCTCCAGGGGGCCAGAGAGACCATCCAAAGTGGGCTCTGTGTCACCCTGGAGATATGGCTGTGTGTACTAATGTAGTTGGAAGCATCCCCCTACCTCCAGGAGTGCAGAGAGACCATCCAAAGTGGGCTCTGTGTCACCCTGGAGATATGGCTGTGTGTACTAATGTAGTTGGAAGCATCCCCCTACCTCCAGGAGTGCAGAGAGGCCATCCAAAGTGGGCTCTGTGTCACCCTGGAGATATGGCTGTGTGTACTAATGTAGTTGGAAGCATCCCCCTACCTCCAGGGAGTGCAGAGAGACCATCCAAAGTGGGCTCTGTGTCATCCTGGAGATATGGCTGTGTGTACTAATGTAGTTGGAAGCATCCCCCTACCTCCAGGGGGCCAGTGAGACCATCCAAAGTGGGCTCTGTGTCACCTGGAGATATGGCTGTGTGTACTAATGTATTTGGAAGCATCCCCCTACCAGGGGGCCAGTTGAGACCATCCAAAATGGGCTCTGTGTCACCCTGGAGATATGGCTGTGTGTACTAATGTAGTTTGGAAGCATCCCCTACCTCCAGGGGGCCCAGAGACCATCCAAAGTGGGCTCTGTGTCACCCTGGAGATATGGCTGTGTGTACTAATGTAGTTGGAAGCATCCCCTACTCCAGAGTGCAGAGAGGCCATCCAAAGTGGGCTCTGTGTCACCCTGGGATAGCAGAGGCGAGGCCATCAAAGTGGGCTCTGTGTCACCCCGTGATACCTCCAGGAGTGCGACACATGTTAGATGGCTGTAGCAATGAGAGAGGCAACCAAAGTCCATGTGCGCTGACACCGTGCATCACCCGTATCTCAGGCACACAATGCGTATCCTGATGATGATGGCCCTGGCACACACAAGACCCTGG